>CALZFW010000057.1:0-400750 GCA_945779075.1 Brassica incana
AAAACTTCATAATACTCCCTAAATCGATGGAATAACCTCTATAAAATCACTATTTTCTTGAAAAACAGAGACAACAAAGGCTCCAAACGAAGGCTCCAAACCTCTTTGAAAATCATCATACGTAAGTGCAGGATGCAACTAGGCATTAAAACAATGTTGTCGTATTTTTTAAAAATTACTCAAAATCTATGTGTTAACATCCATACGAAAATATTAAGTTTTTGGTAAATACTCTATATACTAAAGCCTATAATCTTTAGTGTTGTTTTAAAATTTCTAACCATATTCTACATTTGTATTAATGTATCCTAAGCTCTTTTTCATGGTAAATGAGCATCGTTCAATTGTTTTTATCAATTAATTTAGTAAAACTTCATAATACTCCCTAAATCGATGGAATAACCACTAAAAAATCACTATTTTCTTGAAAAACGGAGACAGCAAAGGCTCCAAACCTCTTTGAGCATCATCATATGTTAGTGCAGGATGCAACTATGCATTTAAAAAATATTGTAGTATTTTTTTGAAATGTTTTCAAATATTGAGTTTTTGGTAAATACTTTATATACTGAAGCCTATAATGTTTAGTGTTGTTTTAAAATTTCTAACCACATTCTACATTTCTATTAATGTATTTAAGCTCTTTTTCATTGTATATGGGAATCGTTATAATTTTTTTTATCAATTAATTTAGTAAAACTTCATAATACTCCCTTAATCGATGGAATAACCACTATAAAATCACTATTTTCTTGAAAAACGGAGACAACAAATGCTCCAAGCCTCTTTGAACATAACCATTTGTTAGTGCAGGATCCAACTATGCATTAAAACAATATTGTCATATTTTTTGAAATTTTCTCAAAATCTATGTGTTAACCCCTAAGAAAATATTTAGGTTTTGGTAAATATTTTATATACTGAAGACTATAATCGTTAGTGTTGTTTTAAAATTTCAAACTACATTCTACATTTATATTAATGTATTTTTAAATCTTTTTCGTAGTATATGGGAATCGATATAATTTTTTTATCAATTAATTTAGTAAAACTTCATAATACTCCCTAAATTGATGGAATAACCTCTATAAAATCACTATTTTCTTGAAAAACAGAGATAACAAAGGCTCCAAACGAAGGCTCCAAACCTCTTTGAAAATCATCATACGTAAGTGCAGGATGCAACTAGGCATTAAAACAATGTTGTCGTATTTTTTTAAAATTACTCAAAATCTATGTGTTAACATCCATACGAAAATATTAAGTTTTTGGTAAATACTCTATATACTGAAGCCTATAATCTTTAGTGTTGTTTTAAAATTTCTAACCATATTCTACATTTGTATTAATGTATCCTAAGCTCTTTTTCATGGTAAATGAGCATCGTTCAATTGTTTTTATCAATTAATTTAGTAAAACTTCATAATACTCCCTAAATCGATGGAAAAGCCACTAAAAAAACACTATTTTCTTGAAAACCGGAGACAACAAAGGCTCCAAACCTCTTTGAGCATCATCATATGTTAGTGCAGGATGCAACTATGCATTTAAAAAATATTGTAGTATTTTTTGAAATGTTTTCAAATATTGAGTTTTTGGTAAATACTTTATATACTGAAGCCTATAATGTTTAGTGTTGTTTTAAAATTTCTAACCACATTCTACATTTCTATTAATGTATTTAAGCTCTTTTTCATTGTATATGGGAATCGTTATAATTTTTTTTATCAATTAATTTAGTAAAACTTCATAATACTCCCTAAATCGATGGAATAACCACTATAAAATCACTATTTTCTTGAAAAACGGAGACAACAAAGGCTCCAAGCCTCTTTGAACATAACCATTTGTTAGTGCAGGATCCAACTATGCATTAAAACAATATTGTCATATTTTTTGAAATTTTCTCAAAATCTATGTGTTAACCCCTAAGAAAATATTTAGGTTTTGGTAAATATTTTATATACTGAAGACTATAATCTTTAGTGTTGTTTTAAAATTTCAAACTACATTCTACATTTATATTAATGTATTTTTAAATCTTTTTCGTAGTATATGGGAATCAATATAATGTTTTTATCAATTAATTTAGTAAAACTTCATAATACTCCCTAAATCGATGGAATAACCTCTATAAAATCACTATTTTCTTGAAAAACAGAGACAACAAAGGCTCCAAACGAAGGCTCCAAACCTCTTTGAAAATCATCATACGTAAGTGCAGGATGCAACTAGGCATTAAAACAATGTTGTCGTATTTTTTAAAAATTACTCAAAATCTATGTGTTAACATCCATACGAAAATATTAAGTTTTTGGTAAATACTCTATATACTAAAGCCTATAATCTTTAGTGTTGTTTTAAAATTTCTAACCATATTCTACATTTGTATTAATGTATCCTAAGCTCTTTTTCATGGTAAATGAGCATCGTTCAATTGTTTTTATCAATTAATTTAGTAAAACTTCATAATACTCCCTAAATCGATGGAATAACCACTAAAAAATCACTATTTTCTTGAAAAACGGAGACAACAAAGGCTCCAAACCTCTTTGAGCATCATCATATGTTAGTGCAGGATGCAACTATGCATTTAAAAAATATTGTAGTATTTTTTGAAATGTTTTCAAATATTGAGTTTTTGGTAAAAACTTTATATACTGAAGCCTATAATGTTTAGTGTTGTTTTAAAATTTCTAACCACATTCTACATTTCTATTAATGTATTTAAGCTCTTTTTTATTGTATATGGGAATCGTTATAATTTTTTTTATCAATTAATTTAGTAAAACTTCATAATACTCCCTAAATCGATGGAATAACCACTATAAAATCACTATTTTCTTGAAAAACGGAGACAACAAAGGCTCCAAGCCTCTTTGAACATAACCATTTGTTAGTGCAGGATCCAACTATACATTAAAACAATATTGTCATATTTTTGAAATTTTCTCAAAATCTATGTGTTAACCCCTACGAAAATATTTAGGTTTTGGTAAATATTTTATATACTGAAGACTATAATCTTTTGTGTTGTTTTAAAATTTCAAACTACATTCTACATTTATATTAATGTATTTTTAAATCTTTTTCATAGTATATGGGAATCGATGTAATTTTTTTTATCAATTAATTTAGTAAAACTTCATAATACTCCCTAAATCGATGGAATAACCTCTATAAAATCACTATTTTCTTGAAAAACAGAGATAACAAAGGCTCCAAACGAAGGCTCCAAACCTCTTTGAAAATCATCATACGTAAGTGCAGGATGCAACTAGGCATTAAAACAATGTTGTCGTATTTTTTAAAAATTACTCAAAATCTATGTGTTAACATCCATACGAAAATATTAAGTTTTTGGTAAATAGTCTATATACTAAAGCCTATAATCTTTAGTGTTGTTTTAAAATTTCTAACCATATTCTACATTTGTATTAATGTATCCTAAGCTCTTTTTCATGGTAAATGAGCATCGTTCAATTGTTTTTATCAATTAATTTAGTAAAACTTCATAATACTCCCTAAATCGATGGAATAACCACTAAAAAATCACTATTTTCTTGAAAAACGGAGACAACAAAGGCTCCAAACCTCTTTGAGCATCATCATATGTTAGTGCAGGATGCAACTATGCATTTAAAAAATATTATAGTATTTTTTGAAATGTTTTCAAATATTGAGTTTTTGGTAAAAACTTTATATACTGAAGCCTATAATGTTTAGTGTTGTTTTAAAATTTCTAACCACATTCTACATTTCTATTAATGTATTTAAGCTCTTTTTTATTGTATATGGGAATCGTTATAATTTTTTTTATCAATTAATTTAGTAAAACTTCATAATACTCCCTAAATCGATGGAATAACCACTATAAAATCACTATTTTCTTGAAAAACGGAGACAACAAAGGCTCCAAGCCTCTTTGAACATAACCATTTGTTAGTGCAGGATCCAACTATACATTAAAACAATATTGTCATATTTTTGAAATTTTCTCAAAATCTATGTGTTAACCCTTACGAAAATATTTAGGTTTTGGTAAATATTTTATATACTGAAGACTATAATCTTTTGTGTTGTTTTAAAATTTCAAACTACATTCTACATTTATATTAATGTATTTTTAAATCTTTTTCATAGTATATGGGAATCGATGTAATTTTTTTATCAATTAATTTAGTAAAACTTCATAATACTCCCTAAATCGATGGAATAACCTCTATAAAATCGCTATTTTCTTGAAAAACAGAGATAACAAAGGCTCCAAACGAAGGCTCCAAACCTCTTTGAAAATCATCATACGTAAGTGCAGGATGCAACTAGGCATTAAAACAATGTTGTCGTATTTTTTTAAAATTACTCAAAATCTATGTGTTAACATCCATACGAAAATATTAAGTTTTTGGTAAATACTCTATATACTGAAGCCTATAATATTTAGTGTTGTTTTTAAAATTTCTAACCACATTCTATAATTGTATTAATGTATTTTAAATTTTTTTCAAGGTAGATGGGAATCGTTATAATTTTTTATCAATTAATTTAGTAAAACTTTATAATACTCGCTAAATCGATGTAATAACCACTATAATATCACTATTTTCTTAAAAAACGGAGACAACAAAGGCTTCAAACCTCTTTAAACATCATCATATGTTAGTGCAGAATCCAACTATGCATTAAAACAATGTTGTCTTATTTTTTGAAATTTTATTAAAATCCATGTGTTAACCGCTACGAAAATATATTTTTTTTGGTAAATATTTTATATACTTAAGCCTATAATCTTTAGTGTTGTTTTAAAATTTCTAACCATATTCTACATTTGTATTAATGTATGCTAAACTCTTTTTCCTGGTAAATGATCGTTGAATTGTTTTTATCAATTAATTTAGTAAAACTTCATAATACTCCCTAAATCGATGGAATAACCACTATAAAATCACTATTTTCTTGAAAAACGGAGACAACAAAGGCTCCAAACCTCTTTGAACATCATCATATGTTAGTGGATAATGCAACTATACATTAGAAAAATATTGTCGTATTTTTTTGAAATTTTCTCAAAATCAATATGGTAACCCCTACGAAAATATTGAGTTTCTGATAAATACTTTATATACTGAAGCCTATAATCTTTAGTGTTGTTTTAAAATTTCTAACCACATTCTACAATTGTATTAATGTATTTTAAGCTCTTTTTCATGGTATATGAAAATCGTTATAAATTTTTATCAATTAATTTAGTAAAACTTCATAATACTCCCTAAATCATTGGAAGAACCACTATAAAATCACTTTTTTCTTGTAAAAACGGAGACAACAAAAGCTCCCACCTCTTTGAACATCATCATATGTTAGTACAGGATGCAACTATGCATTAAAACAATATTGTTGTATTTTTTTAAATGTTTTCAAATATTGAGTTTTTGGTAAATACTTTATATACTGAAGCATATAATGTTTAGTGTTGTTTTAAAATTTTTAACCACATTCTATATTTCTATTAATGTATTTAAGCTCTTTTTCATTGTATATGGGAATCGTTATAATTTTTTTTTATCAATTAATTTAGTAAAACTTCATAATACTCCCTAAATCGATGAAATAACCACTATAAAATCACTATTTTCTTGAAAAACGGAGACAACAAAGGCTCCAAACCTATTTGAACATAACCATATGTTAGTGCAGGATCCAACTATGCATTAAAACAATATTATCATATTTTTTGAAATTTTCTGAAAATCTATGTGTTAACTAACCCCTACGAAAATATTTAGGTTTTGGTAAATATTTTATATACTGAAGACTATAATCTTTAGTGTTGTTTTAAAATTTCAAACCACATTCTACATTTATATTAATGTATTTTTAAATCTTTTTCATAGTATATGGGAATCGATATAATTTTTTATCAATTAATTTAGTAAAACTTCATAATACTCCCTAAATCGATGGAATAACCTCTATAAAATCACTATTTTCTTGAAAAAGGGAGACAACAAAGGCTCCAAACCTCTTTGATCATCTTCATATGTTAGTGCATAATGCAACTATACATTAAAAAAATATTGTCGTATTTTTTAAATTTTTCTCAAAATCTATGTGGTACCCTCTACAAAAAAATTGAGTTTATGGTAAATACTTTATGTACTCAAGCCTATAATCTTTAGTGTTGTTTTTAAAATTTCTAACCACATTCTATAATTGTATTAATGTATTTTAAGTTTTTTTTCATGGTATATGGGAATCGTTATAATTTTTTATCAATTAATTTAGTAAAACTTCATAATACTCCCTAAATCGATGGAATAACCACTGTAAAATAACTATTTTCTTGTAAAACGGAGACAACAAAAGCTCTCAACCTCTTTGAACATCATCATATGTTAGTGCAGGATGCAACTAGGCATTAAAACAATATTGTTGTATTTTTTGAATTTTTCTCAAAATCTATGTGGTAACCCCTACGAAAATATTGAGTTTTTGGTAAATACTTTATATACTGAAGCCTGTAATCTTTAGTGTTGTTTTAAAATTTCTAACCATATTCTACATTTGTATTAATGTATGCTAAACTCTTTTTCCTGGTAAATGATCCTTGAATTGTTTTTATCAATTAATTTAGTAAAACTTCATAATACTCCCTAAATCGATGGAATAACCACTATAAAATCACTATTTTCTTGAAAAACGGAGACAACAAAGGCTCCAAACCTCTTTGAACATCATCATATGTTAGTGCATAATGCAACTATACATTAGAAAAATATTGTCGTATTTTTTGAAATTTTCTCAAAAACAATGTGGTAACCCCTACGAAAATATTGAATTTCTGGTAAATACTTTATATACTGAAGCCTATAATCTTTAGTGTTGTTTTAAAATTTCTAACCACATTCTACAATTGTATTAATGTATTTTAAGCTCTTTTTCATGGTATATGAGAATCGTTATAAATTTTTATCAATTAATTTAGTAAAACTTCATAATACTTCCTAAATCGTTGGAAGAACCACTATAAAATCACTTTTTTCTTGTAAAACGGAGACAACAAAAGCTCCCACCTCTTTGAACATCATCATATGTTAGTGCAGGATGCAACTATGCATTAAAACAATATTGTTGTATTTTTTAAAATGTTTTCAAATATTGAGTTTTTGGTAAATACTTTATATACTGAAGCCCGTAATGTTTAGTGTTGTTTTAAAATTTCTAACCACATTCTACATTTCTATTAATGTATTTAAGCTCTTTTTCATTGTATATGGGAATCGTTATAATTTGTTTTATCAATTAATTTAGTAAAACTTCATAATACTCCCTAAATCGATGGAATAACCACTATAAAATCACTATTTTCTTGAAAAACGGAGACAACAAAGGCTCCAAACCTCTTCGAACATAACCATATATTAGTGCAGGATCCAACTATGCATTAAAACAATATTATCATATTTTTTGAAATTTTCTCAAAATCTATGTGTTAACCCCTACGAAAATATTTAGGTTTTGGTAAATATTTTATATACTGAAGACTATAATCTTTAGTGTTGTTTTAAAATTTCAAACCACATTCTACATTTATTTTAATGTATTTTTAAATCTTTTTCATAGTATATGGGAATCGATATAATTTTTTATCAATTAATTTAGTAAAACTTCATAATACTCCCTAAATCGATGGAATAACCTCTATAAAATCACTATTTTCTTGAAAAAGGGAGGCAACAAAGGCTCCAAACCTCTTTGATCATCATCATATGTTAGTGCATAATGCAACTATACATTAAAAAAATATTCTCGTATTTTTTGAATTTTTCTCAAAATCTATGTGGTAACCCCTACAAAAAATTGAGTTTATGGTAAATACTTAATGTACTCAAGCCTATAATCTTTAGTGTTGTTTTTAAAATTTCTAACCACATTCTATAATTGTATTAATGTATTTTAAGTTTTTTTCATGGTATATGGGAATCGTTATAAATTTTTATCAATTAATTTAGTAAAACTTCATAATACTCCCTAAATCGATGGAATAACCACTGTAAAATAACTATTTTCTTGTAAAACGGAGACAACAAAAGCTCTCAACCTCTTTGAACATCATCATATGTTAGTGCAGGATGCAACTAGGCATTAAAACAATATTGTTGTATTTTTTTAATTTTTCTCAAAATCTATGTGGTAACCCTACGAAAAATATTGAGTTTTTGGTAAATACTTTATATACTGAAGCCTATAATCTTTAGTATTGTTTTAAAATTTCTAACCATATTCTACATTTGTATTAATATATGCTAAACTCTTTTTCCTGGTAAATGATCCTTGAATTGTTTTTATCAATTAATTTAGTAAAACTTCAGAATACTCCCTAAATCGATGGAATAACCACTATAAAATCACTATTTTCTTGAAAAACGGAGACAACAAAGGCTCCAAACCTCTTTGAACATCATCATATGTTAGTGCATAATGCAACTATACATTAGAAAAATATTGTCGTATTTTTTGAAATTTTCTCAAAAACAATGTTGTAACCCCTACGAAAATATTGAATTTCTGGTAAATACTTTATATACTGAAGCCTATAATCTTTAGTGTTGTTTTAAAATTTCTAACCACATTCTACAATTGTATTAATGTATTTTAAGCTCTTTTTCATGGTATATGAGAATCGTTATAAATTTTTATCAATTAATTTAGTAAAACTTCATAATACTCCCTAAATCGTTGGAAGAACCACTATAAAATCACTTTTTTTCTTGTAAAACGGAGACAACAAAAGCTCCCACCTCTTTGAACATCATCATATGTTAGTGCAGGATGCAACTATGCATTAAAACAATATTGTTGTATTTTTTTAAATGTTTTCAAATATTGAGTTTTTGGTAAATACTTTATATACTGAAGCCTATAATGTTTAGTGTTGTTTTAAAATTTCTAACCACATTCTACATTTCTATTAATGTATTTAAGCTCTTTTTCATTGTATATGGGAATCGTTATAATTTTTTTTATCAATTAATTTAGTAAAACTTCATAATACTCCCTAAATCGATGGAATAACCATTATAAAATCACTATTTTCTTGAAAAACGGAGACAACAAAGGCTCCAAACCTCTTCGAACATAACCATATGTTAGTGCAGGATCCAACTATGCATTAAAACAATATTATCATATTTTTTGAAATTTTCTCAAAATCTATGTGTTAACCCCTACGAAAATATTTAGGTTTTGGTAAATATTTTATATACTGAAGACTATAATCTTTAGTGTTGTTTTAAAATTTCAAACCACATTCTACATTTATATTAATGTATTTTTAAATCTTTTTCATAGTATATGGGAATCGATATAATTTTTATATCAATTAATTTAGTACAACTTCATAATACTCCCTAAATCGATGGAATAACCTCTATAAAATCACTATTTTCTTGAAAAACGGGGACAACAAAGGCTCCAAACCTCTTTGATCATCATCATATGTTAGTTCATAATGCAACTATACATTAAAAAAATATTGTCGTATTTTTTGAATTTTTCTCAAAATCTATGTGGTAACCCCTACAAAAATATTGAGTTTATGGTAAATACTTTATGTACTGAAGCCTATAATCTTTAGTGTTGTTTTTAAAATTTCTAACCACATTCTATAATTGTATTAATGTATTTTAAGTTTTTTTTCATGGTATATGGGAATCGTTATAAATTTTTATCAATTAATTTAGTAAAACTTCATAATACTCCCTAAATCGGTGGAATAACCACTATAAAATCACTATTTTCTTGTAAAACGGAGACAACAAAAGCTCCCAACCTCTTTAAACATCATCATATGTTAGTGCAGGATGCAACTATGCATTAAAACAATATTGTTGTATTTTTTAAATTTTTCTCAAAATCTATGTGGTAACCCCTACGAAAATATTGAGTTTTTGGTAAATACTTTATATACTGAAGCCTATAATCTTTAGTGTTGTTTTAAAATTTTTAACCATATTCTACATTTGTATTAATGTATGCTAAACTCTTTTTCCTGGTAAATGATCGTTGAATTGTTTTTATCAATTAATTTAGTAAAACTTCATAATACTCCCTAAATCGATGGAATAACCACTATAAAATCACTATTTTCTTGAAAAACGGAGACAACAAAAGCTCCAAACCTCTTTGAACATCATCATATGTTAGTGCATAATGCAACTATACATTAGAAAAATATTGTCGTATTTTTTGAAATTTTCTCAAAATCAATGTGGTAACAACCCCTACGAAAATATTGAGTTTCTGGTAAATACTTTATATACTGAAGCCTATAATCTTTAGTGTTGTTTTAAAATTTCTAACCACATTCTACAATTGTATTAATGTATTTTAAGCTCTTTTTCGTGGTAGATGGGAATCGTTATAAATTTTTATCAATTAATTTAGTAAAACTTCATAATACTCTCTAAATCGTTGGAAGAACCACTATAAAATCACTTTTTTCTTGTAAAACGGAGACAAGAAAAGCTCCCACCTCTTTGAACATCATCATATGTTAGTGCAGGATGCAACTATGCATTAAAACAATATTGTTGTATTTTTTGAAATGTTTTCAAATATTGAGTTTTTGGTAAATACTTTATATACTGAAGCCTATAATGTTTAGTGTTGTTTTAAAATTTCTAACCACATTCTACATTTCTATTAATGTATTTAAGCTCTTTTTCATTGTATATGAGAATCGTTATAATTTTTTTTATCAATTAATTTAGTGAAACTTCATAATACTCCCTAAATCGAAGGAATAACCACTATAAAATCACTATTTTCTTGAAAAACGGAGACAACAAAGGCTCCAAACCTCTTTGAACATAACCATATGTTAGTGCATGATCCAACTATGCATTAAAACAATATTGTCATATTTTTTGAAATTTTCTCAAAATCTATGTGTTAACCCCTACGAAAATATTTAGTTTTTGGTAAATATTTTATATACTGAAGCCTATAATCTTTAGTGTTGTTTTAAAATTTCTAACCACATTCTACATTTATATTAATGTATTTTAAACTCTTTTTCATGGTATATGGGAATCGATATAATGCTTTTATCAATTAATTTAGTAAAACTTCATAATACTTCATAAATCGATGGAATAACCACTATAAAATCACTATTTTCTTGAAAACCGGAGACAACAAAGGCTCCAAACCTCTTTGAACATCATCATATGTTCGTGCAGAATGCAACAATACATTAAAAAAATATTGTCGTATTTTTTGAAATTTTCTCAAAATCTATGCGGTAACCCCTACGAAAATATTGAGTTTCTGGTAAATACTTTATATACTTAAGCCTATAATCTTTAGTGTTGTTTTAAAATTTCTAACCACATTCTACAATTGTATTAATGTATTTTAAGCTCTTTTTCATGGTATATGGGAATCGTTATAAATTTTTATCAATTAATTTAGTAAAACTTCATAATACTCCCTAAATCGATGAAATAACCACTATAAAATCACTATTTTCTTGAAAAAAGGAGACAAAAAAGAGTCTAAACCTCTTTGAACATCATCATATGTTCGTGCAGAATGCAACTATACATTAAAAAAATATTGTCGTATTTTTTGAATTTTTCTTATTTAAAACCCCTACGAAAATATATATTTTTTGGTAAATATTTTATATACTAAAGCCTATAATCTTTAGTGTTGTTTTAAAATTTCTAATCATATTCTACATTTGTATTAATGTATTTTAAACTCTTTTTCTTGGTATATGGGAACCAATATAATTTTTTATCAATTAATTTAGTAAAACTTCATAATACTCCTTACATCGATGGAATAACCACTATAAAATCACTATTTTCTTGAAAACTGAGACAACATAGGCTCCAAACCTCTTTGAAAATCATCTTATGAATGTGCAGGATGCAACTAGGCATTAAAACAATGTTGTCGTATTTTTTGAAAATTACTCAAAATCTATGCGTTAACATCCCTACGAAAATATTGAGTTTTTGGAAAATACTCTATATACTGAAGCCTATAATCTTTAGTGTTGTTTTAAAATTTCTAACCATATTCTACATTTAGATTAATGTATGCTAAACTCTTTTTCATGGTAAATGAGCATCGTTCAATTTTTTTTATTAATTAATTTAGTAAAACTTCATAATACTCGCTAAATCGATGTAATAACCACTATAAAATCACTATTTTCTTAAAAAACGGAGACAACAAAGGCTCCCACCTCTTTGAACATCATCATATGCTAGTGCAGGATGCAACTATGCATTAAAACAATATTGTTGTATATTTTGATTTTTTTTCAAAATCTATGTGTTAACCCCTACGAAAATATTGAGTTTTTGGTAAATATTTTATATACTGAAGCCTATAATCTTTAGTGTTGTTTTTAAAATTTCTAACCACATTCTAAATTTGTATTAATGTATTTTAAACTCTTTTTCATGGTATATGGGAACCGATATAAATTTTTTATCAGTTAATTTAGTAAAACTTCATAATACTCTTTAAATCGATGGTATAACCTCTATAAAATCACTATTTTCTTAAAAATGGAGACAACAAAGGCTCCAAACCTCTTTGAAAATCATCATACGTAAGTGCAGGATGCAACTAGGCATGAAAACAATGTTGTCGTATTTTTTTAAAATTACTCAAAATCTATGTGTTAACATCCTTACGAAAATATTAAGTTTTTGGTAAATACTCTATATACTGAAGCCTATAATCTTTATTGTTGTTTTAAAATTTCTAACCATATTTTACATTTGTATTAATGTATCCTAAGCTCTTTTTCATGGTAAATGAACATCTTTCAATTGTTTTTATCAATTAATTTAGTAAAACTTCATAATACTCCCTAAATCGATGGAATAACCACTAAAAATCACTATTTTCTTGAAAAACAAAGACAACAAAGGCTCCAAACCTCTTTGAGCATCATCATATATTAGTGTAGGATACAACTATGCAATTAAAAAATATTGTTGTATTTTTGGAATTGTTTTCAAATATTGAGTTTTTGGTAAATACTTTAAAAAAATATTGTCATATTTTTTGAAATTTTGTCAAAATCTATGTGTTAACCATAACCCCCTACGAAAATATTTAGTTTTTGGTAAATATTTTATATACTGAAGCCTATAATCTTTAGTGTTGTTTTAAAACTTCTAACCACATTATACATTTGTATTAATGTATTTTAAGATATTTTTCATGGTATATAGGAATCGTTATAATTTGTTTATCAATTAATTTAGTAAAACTTCATAATACTCCCTAAATCGATGGAATAACAACTATAAAATCACTATTTTCTTGAAAAACGGAGACAACAAAGGCTCCAAACATCTTTGAACATCATCATATGTTAGTGCAGGATGCAACTATGCATTAAAAAAATATTGTCGTATTTTTTTAAATTTGCTCAAAATCTAAGTGTTAACCATAACCCCCTACGAAAATATTTAGGTTTTAGTAAATATTTTATATACTGAAGCCTATAATCTTTAGTGTTGTTTTAAAATTTCTAACCACATTCTACATTTGTATTAATGTATTTTAAGCTCTTTTTCATGGTATATGGGAATTGATAAAAAAAATTTATCAATTAATTTAGTAAAACTTCATAATACTTCTTAAATCGATGGAATAACCACTATAAAATCACTATTATCTCGAAAAACGGAGACAACAAAGGCTCCAAACATCTTTGAACATCATCATATGTTAGTGCAGGATGCAACTATGCATTTAAAAAATATTGTCTTATTTTTTGAAATTTTGTTAAAATCTATGTGTAACCCCTACGAAAATATTTAGTTTTTGGTAAATATTTTATATACTGAAGCCTATAATCTTTAGTGTTGTTTTAAAATTTCTAACCACATTCTATATTTGTATTAATATATTTTAAACTTTTTTTCATGGTATATGGGGATCGTTACAATTTTTTATCAATTAAATTAGTAAAACTTTATAATACTCCTTAAATCGATGAAATAACCACTATTAAATCACTATTTTCTTGAAAAACAGAGACAACAAAGGCTTCAAACCTCTTTGAACATCATCATATGTTAGTGCAGGATGCAACAATGCGTTTAAAAAATATTGTCGTATTTTTTGAAATTTTCTCAAAATCTATGTGGTAACCCCTACGAAAATATTGAGCTTTTGCTAAATACTTTACATACTGAAAAGCCTATAATCTTCAGTGTTGTTTTAAAATTTATAACTACATTCTACATTTGTATTAATGTATTTTAATCTCTTTTCCATGATATATAGGAATCATTATAATTTTTTATCAATTAATTTAGTAAAACTTCATAATACTCGTTAAATCGACGGAATAACCACTATAAAATCACTATTTTCTTGAAAAATGGAGACAACAAAGGCTCCAAACCTCATTGAACCTGATCATATGTTAGTGCAGGATCCAACTATGCATTAAAACAATATTTTCATTTTTTATGAAATTTTCTCAAAATCCTACGAAAATATTTAGTTTTTGGTAAATACTTTATATACTGAAGCCTATATTCTTTAGTGTTGTTTTAAAACTTCTAACCACATTCTACATTTGTATTAATGTATTTTAAACTTTTTTCATGATATATGGGAGTCGATAAATATTTTTATCAACTAATTTAGTAAAACTTCATAATACTCCTTAAATCGATGGAATAACCACAATAAAATCACTTTTTTCTTGAAAAACGGAGACAACAAAAGCTTCAAACCTCTTTGAACATCATCATATGTTAGTGTGTGATCCAACTATGCATTAAAACAATATTGTCATATTATTTGAAATTTTCTCAAAATCTATGTGTTAACATCCCTACGAAAATATTGAGTTTTTGGTAAATACTTTATATACTGAAGCCTATAATCTTTAGTGTTGTTTTAAAATTTCTAACCACGTTCTACATTTTTATAAATGTATTTTAAGCTCTTTTTCATGGTATATAGGAATCGTTATAATTTGTTTATCAATTAATTTAGTAAAACTTCATAATACTCTCTAAATCGATGGAATAACCACTATTAAATCACTATTTTCTTGAAAAACATAGACAACAAAGGCTCCAAACCTCTTTGAACATCATAATATGTTAGTGCAAGATCCAACTATGCATTAAAACTACATTGTCATATTTTTTGAAATTTTCTCAAAATCCATGTGCTCCTACGAAAATATTTAGTTTTTGGTAAATATTTTATATACTGAAACCTATAATCTTTAGAGTTGTTTTAAAATTTCTAACAATATTCTACATTTGTATTAATGTACGCTAAACTCTTTTTCATGGTAAATGAGCATCGTTCAATTTTTTTATCAATTAATTTAGTAAAGCTTCATAATACTCGCTAAATCGATGGAATAACCACTATAAAATCATTATTTTCTTGAAAAACGGAGACAACAAAGGCTCCAAACCTCTTTGAACATCATAATATGTTAGTGCATGATCCAACTATGCATTAAAACAATATTGTCATATTTTTGAAAAATTTTCAAAATCCATGTGTCCCTACGAAAATATTTAGGTTTTAGTAAATATTTTATATACTGAAGCCTATAATCTTTAGTGTTGTTTTAAAATTTCTAACCACATTCTACATTTGTATTAATGTATTTTAAACTCTTTTTCATGTTATATGGGAATCGATATAATTTTTTTATCAATTAATTTATAAAAACTCCATAATACTCCTTAAATCGATGGAATAACCATTATAAAATCACTATTTCTTGAAAAATGGAGACAACAAAGTCTCCAAACCTCTATGGACATCATCATATGTAAGTGCACGAGGCAACTAGGCATTAAAAGAATATTTTTGTAATTTTGAAAAAATTTCAAAATTCATGTGTTAAAATTCATGTGTTAACCCTTACGAAAATATTTAGTTTTTGGTAAATATTTTATATACTGAAGCCTATAATCATAACTGTTGTTTTAAAATTTCTAATCATATTTTACATTTGTATTAATGTATGCTAAACTCTTTTTCATGTTAAATGAGCATCGTTCAATTGTTTTTATCAATTAATTTAGTAAAACTTCATATTACTCGCTAAACCGATGGAATAACCACTGTAAAATCACTATTTTTTTGTAAAACGGAGACAACAAAGGCTCCAAACCTCTCTCAACATCATCATACGTTAGTGCATGATGCAACTAGGCATTAAAACAATATTGTCGTATTTTTTGAAATTTTCTCAAAATCTATGTGGTAACACCCCTACGAAAATATTGAGTTTTTGGTAAATACTTTATATACTGAATCCTATAATCTTTAGTGTTGTTTTAAAATTTCTAACCACATTCTATATTTGTATTAATGTATTAAGCTCTTTTTCATGGTATATGGGAATCTATATAATTTTTTAATCAATTAATTTAGTAAAACTTCATAATACTCCCTAAATCGATGGAATAACCACTATAAAATCACTATTTTCATTCAGAACGGAGACAACAAAGGCTCGAAACCTCTTTGAACATCATCATATGTTAGTGGATAGTGCAACTAGGCATTAAAACAATATTGTCGTATTTTTTGAAATTTTTTCAAAATCCATGTGTCCTACGAAAATATTTAGTTTTAGGTAAATATTTTATATACTGAAGCCTATAATCTTTGGTGTTGTTTTAAAATTTCAAACCACATTCTACATTTGTATTAATGTATTTTAATCTCTTTTTCATGGTATATGAGAATCGTTATAATGTTTTTATCAATTAATTTAGTAAAACTTCATAATACTCCCTAAATCGATGGTATAACAACTATAAAATCACTATTTTATTATAAAACGGAGACAACAAAGGCTCCAAACCTCTTTGAACATCATCATATGTTAGTGCAGGATGCAACTATGCATTTAAAAAATATTGTCATATTTTTTGAAATTTTCTCAAAATCTATGTGTTAACCCCTACGAAAATATTCAGTTTTTGGTAAATATTTTATATACTGACGCCTATAATCTTTAGTGTTGTTTTAAAATTTCTAACCACATTTTACATTTATATTAATGTATTTTAAGCTCTTTTTCATGGTATATGGGAATCGATAAAAAAAAAATTATCAATTAATTTAGTAAAACTTCATAATACTTCTTAAATCGATGGAATAACCACTATAAAATCACATTTTCTTGTAAAACAAAGATAACAAAGGCTCCAAACGTCTTTGAACATCGTCATATGTTAGTGCATGATGCAACTACCAATTAAAACAATATTGTTGTATTTTTTGAAATTTTCTCAAAATCTTTGTGTTAACGCCTACGAAAATATTGAGTTTTTGGTAAATACTTTATATACTGAAGTCTATAATCTTTAGTGTTGTTTTAAATTTTCTAACCACATTCCACATTTGTATTAATGTATTTTAAGCTCTTTTTCATGGTATTTGAGAATCGTTAGAATTTTTTTATCAATTAATTTAGTAAAACTTCATAATACTCCCTAAATCGATGGAATAACCACTATAAAATCACCTTTTGTTTTTGTAAAATGGAGACAACAATGGATCCAAACATCTTTGAATATCCTCATATGTTAGTGCAGGATGAAACTATGCATTAAAACAATATTGTTGTATTTTTTGAATTTTTTTCAAAATCTATGTGCTTTTGGTAAATATTGAGTTTTTGGTAAATACGTTATATACTGAAACCTATAATCTTTAGTGTTCTTTAAAATTTCTAACCATATTCTACATTTGTATTAATGTATTCTAAACTCTTTTTCACGGTAAATGAGCATCGTCCAATTGTTTTTATCAATTAATTTATTAAAACTTCATAATATTCCCTAAATCGATGGAATAACAACTATAAAATTACTATTTTCTTGAAAAACGGAGACAACAGAGGTTCCAAACCTCTTTAATCATCATCATATGTTAGTGCAGGATGCAACTATGCATTAAAAAATATTGTCGTATTTTTTGAAATTTTCTCAAAATCTATGTGTAAACCCCTCCGAAAATATTGAGTTTTTAGTAAATACTTTTTATACTGACGCGTATAATCTTTAGTGTTGTTTTAAAATTTCTAACCATATTCTACATTTGTATTAATATATTCTAAACTCTTTCTCATGGTAAATGAGCATCGTCCAATTGTTTTTATAAATTAGTTTAGTAAAACTTCATAATACTCCCTAAATCAATGGAATAACCATTATAAAATCACTAGTTTCTTGAAAAACGGAGACAACAAAGCCTCCAAACCTCTTTGAACATCATCATATGTTAGTGCAGGATGCAACTATGCATTACAACAATATTGTCATATTTTTTGAAATTTTCTCAAAATCCATGTTTCAACCAACCCCTACGAAAATATTTAGTTTTTGGTAAATATTTTATATACTGAAGCCTATAATATTTAGCGTTGTTTTAAAATTTCTAACCATATTCTACAATTGTATTAATGTATTTTAAACTCTTTTTCATGGTATATGGGAATCGATATAAATTTTTTATCAATTAATTTAGTAAAACTTCATAATATTCCCAAAATCGATGGAATAACCACTATAAAATTAATATTTTCTTGAAAAACGGAGATAACAAAGGCTCCAAACCTCTTTGAACATCATCATATGTTAGTGCAGGATGCAAATAGGCATTAAAACAATATTGTCGTATTTTTTGAAATTTTCTCAAAATCTATGTGTTAACACCCCTACGAAAATATTGAGTTTTTGGTAAATACTTTTTATACTGAAGCCTATAATCTTTAGTGTTGTTTTAAAATTACTAACCATATTCTACATTTGTATTAATGTATGTTAAACTTTTTTTCATGGTAAATGAGCATCGTTCAATTGTTTTTATCAGTTAATTTAGTAAATCTTCATAATATTCCCTAAATTGATGGAATAACCACTATAAAATCACTATTTTCTAGAAAAACGGAGACAACAAAGACTCCAAACCTCTTGGAACATATGCATTAAAACAATCTTATCGTATTTTTTGAAGTTTTCTCAAAATCTGTGTGTTACGAAAATATTGAATTTTTTGGTAAATGCTCTATATACTGAATCCTATGATCTTTAGTGTTGTTTTAAAATTTCTAAACACAATCTACATTTGTATTAATGTATATTAAACTTTCTTTCACTGTATATACGCATCGTTTTAATTTGTTGTCAATTCATTTAGTCGAACCTCAAAATACTCCCTAAATTAGTTGACTAACCACTATAAAATCGCTATTCTCTAGAGAAACAGAGACAACAAAGGTTTCAAACCTCTTTGACTTTCAACATATGTTACTGAAGGATGCAACTATGCATTAAAACAATATTTTCATATTTTTGAATTTTTCTCAAAATCTATGTATTATAACCCCTACGAAAATATTGAAATTTTTGATAAATGCTCTATATATTGAAGCCTATGATCTTTATTGTTGTTTTAAAATTTCTACACATTCTACATTTGTATTAATGTATATTAAACTATCTTTCATGGTACATAGGTATCGTTTTAATTTTTTTTCAATTAATTTAGTAAAACTTCATAATACTCCCTACATTGATGGACTAACCACTATAAAATCACTATTTTCTAGAGAAACGGAGACAACAAAAGTTCAAACATTTTTAACCTTTATCAAATGTTAGTGAAAGATGTAACTATACACTAAAACAGTATTTTTATATTCTTTAATTATTCTCAAAATCTATGTGTTCCCCTACAAAAATATTGAGTTTTTCGGTAAATGTCCTATGTACTGAAGCCTATGATCTTTAATGTTGTTTTAAAACTTCTAAAGACATTATATATTTTTATTAATGTATATTAAACTCTCTTTCATGGTACATGTGTATCGTTTTAATTTTTTTGTCAATTAATTTAGTAAAACTTCATAATACTCCCTAAATTGGTGGACTAACCACTATAAAATCGCTATTCTCTAGAAAAATAGAGACAGCAAAGGTTCAAAACCTCTTTGACCTTCATCATATCTTAGTGAAGGATGCAACTATACATTAAAACAGTATTTTCATATTTTTGAACTTTTCTCAAAATCTATGTTTTAACCCGTACGAAAATAATGAATTTTTCAATACATGCTCTATATACTGAAGCTTATGATCTTTTGTGTTGTTTTAAAAGTTCTAAACACATTCTACATTTGTATAAATATATATTAAACTCTCTTTCATGGTACATGGACATCGCTTTAATTTTTTGTCAATTAATTTAGTAAAACTTCATAATACTCTCTGAATTGGCGGACTAACCACTATAAAATCACTATTTTCTAATGAAACGGACACAACAAAAGTTTCAAACCTTTTTGACATTCATCATATGTTAGTGAAAGATGCAACTATGCATTAAAACAGTATTTTCATATTTTTGATTTTTTCTCAAAATCTATGTGTACCCCTACAAAAATATTGAGTTCTTGCAATATATGTTCTATATACCGAAGCCTATAATATTTAGTGTTGATTTAAAAAATTTAACCACATTTAACATTTGTATAAATGTATGTTAAACTCACTTTTATGGTACATGGGCACCGTTTGAATGTTTTGTCAATTAATTTAGTAAAACTTCATAATACTCCCTAAATTGATGGACTAACCACTATAAAATCGCTATTCTCTAGAAAAATGGAGACAACAAAGGTTCCAAACCTCTTTGACCTTCATCATATGTTAGTGAAGGATGCAACTATGCATTAAAACAGTATTTCATATTTTTGAATTTTTCTCAAAATATGTGTTAACCCCTACGAAAATATTGAGTTTTCCGATAAATGTTATATATATTCAAGGCCGGCTGAGGAGGGGGATCAAGTGGTGCGACCGCCCCGGGCCCGAGCCCGTGTCCCCCGTATATTAATAGTTAAGGGGTCCAATTTTTAAAAAAAAAGTTTATATTTTTATATTAAAAAAAGGGCCCAAAAATAGTTGATGTGCATATAGTTTTATTTTCTTCACAAAATATACAAAATATTACTGATTAAATTTTAAAAATATTTTAAACATTATCTGAATATAAATCTTATAGGGTAAAAAAAAAAATTTGTCTTAGGGCCCATAACAATGTTAAGCCGGCCCTGTATATATTGAAGCCTATGATCTTTTGTGTTGTTTTAAAATTTATAAACACATTCTACATTTGTATTAATGTATATTAAACTCTCTTTCATGGTACATTGGCAACGTTTTAATTTTTTGTCAATTAATTTAGTAAAACTTCATAATACTCCCTAAATTGGTGGATTAATCACTATAAAATCGCTATTTTTTAGAGAAACGGAGACAACAAAAGTTTCAAACCTCTTTGGCCTTCATCATATATTAGTGAATGATGCACATATGCATTAAAACAATCTTTTCATATTTTTGAATTTTTTTCAAAATTTATATGTTACCCTACATAGATTTTGGTTTAGACATCAGAAAACCGAAATAGGCTAATTATTTTGCTTACATTCTAATCTGAATTTGCTCTCAATTTTGGCAATGAAGACAGCATAATCACATCATTTCTATCAGATGATCAAAGACTCTCAATAAGCTATCCATCTCCAAACAACCACATTTTGCGTACATTTCGATTAGTGCATTCCCTTTTCTCAATTCAGTTTCATATCTAAACCTTAAAATACAACATTGGATTTGTCAGATTTGAAATCTCCAAACACAAAATGGTCAATTCTAAAAGAAAAAACAGAGGAAATTATTTCGAAAAAATCAGCTAAAAATGCAATTGCAAGTATTAGGTAGTTTTGATTATTTAGTGTTCTAAAATTTAGCATGGATATAAAATTTCAAACAATAAAACAGCTTGTTCTAAAATCTACAATATGAATAAATTATCAAACATTTCAAACACAACTAAATATTAACATGGACAGATCTCTCATTTCAAACACAACTAAATATCTTTTTGTGGACTTTCAGCCAATTTGATAAAGCCACAAAGCAACAATCTCTCATTCAAATTGAGGGCTTCACCATGAGAGATTAGTGCATCCCTTTCCATCTCTCCAAAGGTTAAACCGCCATGGGAAGATCTCCCTTTCTTCGGTTGTCTAGTAGTCACTATCCATGAGACCTTGTCTACATGTTTGTATCTTGTCATCCACCAATCTTTGGTAGTAGACCGGCCCAACAAAAATCATAGAATTGACCAGATAATAACTAATAATCGGATGATAACAAATAAAATGCACAAGCATGACACATGTGAGTTCGAAAGTAAGATAAAATGTCAATATCATATATTCATATGTATATTTTCCAGTTTGATCATGATCAACTTAAAATTCATTACTCAACAAATGCCATATTTCAAAGGAAAAGAGTAAAATATACATTTTAATAAAAGTAACCTAACCCATTGTATCATTTGTATGCATGCAGATTAGGATCTCCATTTGGCTGCTGCTGCATCATTCTCCATTTGGCTGAAGCCATTAATGGCTAACTGTTAGAGATCCTAATCACTCTTTGGAAACAGAGGGACCTGGAATCTATGGATTTCAGATTATTGGAGAAGCAATACCTTGAGAAAAAGTTTTTGATTGCGGGTTTCCAGTACGAGGAACCATTCTCTGTATGTTTCAGGTTTAAAAAAATTCTGATGGTAATAAGTCTTTGAAAAGAGGTTTCGGCATCTTGAAGATGGCACAAGGCAATAATACATCGAGGGAATAGCTTTGATATATTTGTCTAGCTGGTATTTCTCTCAGTTATTTAGAAACTGAACTTATGGTTTAAGGTATTCAGGAGGGACCCATCCATAGTATATTGTAAACCGTGGATGATGTAGACAAACTGATTGTTGTTGAGTTTATTCCAATGGATGAAAATATCACTAGTATGTTATAATGGTAGTATGTGTATGGATCAGTTGTCTTAACTCTCTTTCTATCTGATTATGCAGAGATGGTAAGTGAGATTGTTTGCTAATGATCGAAACAATATTAGATGTGGTAATGTATTCAACAGATGCAAACAGAAATCGACACATATAAATATATATATAGAGGTCAAGCAAGCTTTAATGTGCAGCTCCTGGTAAGTTTGAAACTCAGAGCTTGAATCCACTGTCTTGGATCTAATCACCTTTTTTTTTGGTTTTGATAGATGGAGTCAACAGAGAGTTGGGAACCTGGTACTGTCATTTTGAAAAGATCAGGTCCCCTTATTAAACAACAACGTAGAAGCTGTGCTTCTAAGAGAAATACTCAAAGAGCTCCTGGTAAAACATCTCTTCACATCGAATTTTTTTTTTTTTAAAGAAAAAAACTTAAAACTATGTGTTTTGTTAATAGAATGTGTCTCATGAAAAATAAATTGCAGATAAAAGTACCATGTGGAAAGTCAAAACAGTTTGTTTTGATAAGTTATGATGGATCTTCACATCCTATAAGCACTCCCAATGTTCGGTACATAATATAGCAGCTATCTTTTATTTTACTTTTCCAGTTTTATCATATTTTTGTTCTACAAATTCATTTTTAAATCATTATTTTTTACGTTTTATTACACTAGTCTTGACTATGAGAATGCTTCAAAGCAAGGTAATGTATTTTAAGAATTACTGAAACTGACTTATCCTGTATTCATGTTGGTTCTATCTAATTGTATATGTTATCTTCTATATATGCTCAATTATAACCATTACAAGTATATACTAATAAACTTTATTTTCATGAGGGCAGGCACTGGACGAACGCAGAAAAGGACGAGTTTAGAGTTAGTGTCACTACAGAACAGATCCATCCTCGAGTTTTGCAAACATGTTTACTTAATTCTGCGATTTATATTGAACAATAATTGTTGTAGCTATTAGTATTTGTGTTGTTTATTGTCGTTTAGGTATTTGTTTCCCCTAATTACAGTAACCTATACATAAATTATTTTTGGGTTGAGCTTTGGTTTTAAACCGAGCTAAAAAGTATTTCTTCCAAAACATGAGTTTATATAATATAATGTATCTAATTAACTTTAACCAGTTGGCACAACAACAACAACAAAGGGACAACTCTAGCCATGTGCAAACAGTATGTGTAATCAATCATCTAAGATAATATCATATACTTAAATTTACAGTTATCTTAAACCCAGAAGAGGGTCATGTATATCATTAGATCAACCTTACTATGTTCTCGATTAAGTCATTCATAGAATGACAGGATGTCAACTTTTTAATGAATATGATTTCTTTACTTTTTGTTACACAAATGAGTGTGTTTTGAATCGCAATTTTTTTTTTTGCTAACCGAGTATCCTGGTCCCATCGAAGTGGTCCAGACTAGAGACCGAAGTGAGCATGGACGCTGCCAGGGCGTCACCATGTGGCTCACCGAGTAACTGTTTTCGGTCTCGGATGCTGCAGCCCACATGTAAATTTCCGCAGTGGCCAAGGCTCGAACCCAGGGGCGGACACTCCAGCTGGAGCTCCTATACCACTAGACCAAAGCAACTTGGTTATCGCAATTTAAATTCGGTTACCGAGTTTATATTAATGAGATATAACTCCTACGTACATATGTTATTTTGTAGCAAATGGTTGGACTTTGGAGAGTTCTAATCAATCATCGAGCGTCCTACAAATTATAATTTATGGTTATTTAGGTTAGGAATATAATAATCGATGTCAAAAAAGGGGTATTTTAGCAAAAAAAAAAAGGAGTATAATAATCATGGCAAGATTCTTCTACAAAACATGTCGATGTGATAGACGTTATCAAAGATGCTATAGCAATTAACATTTCTTGGAAAATTCTACATTGCTATTAAAATTAGAAAATGAAAAATGAAAAAAAAAATCATAATGCATGCAGCAGTGAAAATTGTTTTTATTACTACGTAGTACGTACGTTGATGTCGATAAATACTTTTGTAGTCACTAGTCAGTATACACATGATGTAAACTGTACTGTATTTTCTGACCACAAATCTATAAATTACGTGAATAAACTCTGTCATCCTCGTGGCCCATGTTCACATTCGTCAACACTTCACCAACCATTGTTAATTACTTAATTATGCCTTGAAAAAGACTAAACCACTCTTCTTTTTCTTTGCACAAACCTTTTCTTTACTCAAAATAAATAGAAATCACAGTGTTTACTTATGATGTAGAGGTATGAATCATACGGTAATAATTACTGGAACTTAATATCATTTACATTTTCAATTTTTTTGATAAGTTAACTCCATTTACTACACTAGCCCATTTCTCAAGGTATATGCATTATTTATGCCTAACCCACCCTCATTTTTCTTTGTTAACACTAACCTTTTCTTACTCATAATATATAAATCGAACTTTCACTTTTACCATATGATCATACGGTAATAAGTAGTGGAACATACTATCATTTACATTTTCAAAACTTTAAGAAATTAACTCTATTTATTCCACTACCCCATTTCTCAAGGTATGCATTATTTATTTCACAAAGATAAGAAGCATAAAGCGAAAGCTAAAGAACAACGAGAAATAAATAAATAAAAGCATATTCTGCACCTTTAGTTTATAAAAGAAGAACATTCACTTAATTAACAAAATCATCATTTGTTCACTAAAATTATCATCATATAAAGCTACCATAAATTTGATTAATAATCTCTCTAATGATATCAATTAACTCAACACTTAACAGACAAGCAGACCCCAAGAAAAGGAGATAGAGAGAACAACACTTCACCTCTCTCATATTCTTCTTCCTCCCTTCCTCTCTCCTCTGCAACAACAACACCATCAATGAGTTCTACAGTAAACCCAAACAATCCATGGGCTACATATGACTCATACAGAGACTGCTCACAAGGAGTATGCAGCGTCTACTGCCCTCAATGGTGCTACGTCATCTTCCCGCCTCCTCCTCCTTCCTTCTTCCTCGACGACGAAGATGACTCCTCCTCCTCCGACTTCTCCCCTCTCCTCATCGCTCTCATCGGAATCCTCGCCAGCGCCTTCATCCTCCTCGGATACTACACACTAATCTCCAAGTATTGCCACCGCCGCCGCCAAGCCTCCTCCTCCACCGCCGCCTCTATCAGTATCTCTTCCTTCGTCACCGAAGCTCCGGAGGAAAACAACGGAGCTCCGGATCGGATCGGAGATGGACTCGATGAGACTCTGATTAAATCGATAACGGTTTACAAATACAGGAAGGGAGACGGATTCGTGGAGTCTTCGGATTGTTCCGTTTGTTTGAGCGAGTTTCAGGAGAACGAGCGGTTGAGGTTGTTACCTGAGTGTAGCCACGCGTTCCACGTGGCGTGTATTGATACGTGGTTGAAGTCTCACTCTAACTGCCCTCTCTGCCGCGCCTTCATCGCCGGAACCGTTGAATCCGTCGCGGCGGCATCTAATCAGCGGATCTCCGCCGCCAACGACTCGGTTGATCGCCACCGTCTGAGTGGAGATTCCGTCGTTGTTGACTTAGAACTGGAAATGGACAGATCTCGGGATGAGACGGTGGCTAACGAGAACGGCGGATCGACGCCGAAACCACCGGAGCGAGAAGATCGGAGATCGGCGTCGGTAAATTCAGGCTCCGTGGTCTTGATCGCCGATATACTGAGGGAGATTGAAGACGACGAGGAGGAATCAGCGGGTGTAGGGACTTCTCGGCTCGGAGGAGATGAGGAAGGAGAGAAGACACCGCCGCCCTCGTCAGAGTCGGCGGCGAGTCAAGCAGGCGGAGGAATTTCGAATTTTCTGGGGCGGAGTTCAGTGGCGGGTAAATTTGTTAGAACCAGAAATTACCGTTTACCGAATTGAAAAAAAAAACGGTTAATATTAGGAAATTTGATGAGAATTGGCTTATCCGGTTGGTAATCTTGTACCGGTTAGAGAGAATCATTGTTAAACCATTTGGAAACAGAGAGCAATTTTCCCTCTTTATGTGTAAAGTTTTGAAATTACTGTCCATTTATTCTGAAGTATCTACTTTAAATTTATTCTGTATGCTTTTTTTTTAATAATGTCGCCACCTAGAATATAAGTAGCATTTCATAGTTTCATACTTTATACGTTTCATAGCATTTCATATATATATTTTCTCGTTTTCAGAAATTTCTAATGATTAAACATATGTTTAGCATTTTTGTTGAGCTTTTTATAAGAAAAACTATGATGTAACGCAAATCATTAACATCATTATGTAAACAAACATATAAATATATAATATTACACAAATTATCCAACCACGAGAGTGTTTTCATATATTTCACTAAAACTTTTATTCCATTTGTAAATTGGAGTGTCATAAAAATATATATGTATATTAAAATAAGCCTAAAAACATTTGCATATATAGTAAGTTTTCTTGGTAAAGACATATAATAACCCGATGAACAATTCAGTGAAAATGTTATTTGTAGTTTATTTTTAGTACGATCTCTACGTCGAGGTTTCGGTTTCCAAATATAAAATGCTTAGTCATTAAATGTATATATGTTTATCAAGTTTTGGGAATGTTTTTTAAAAATTTGGTAAGTTAAGCTGTAACACGTTATCACCACAATGACATCATATAGTTCATGATCAAGCTATGTAGACACAAAATAAAACGATGTCGTCATTATTTTGAAAGCATTAATTCTCCTAAAATCAAGGGTGTTTGTATATCTCACACCTACATACACACTATCACCCTATATATCTAAACACAAGTTCCAGAGGAAAAAATCATTCTAAATACTCATAGCATATCTTGATCTCCTTTTCGTGATGGCTAAAAGCAATCCAACCTCAATTCTTGTAGCTGTTATCTTCTTTGGCCTGATGATCGTGTTGTCATCGGCTAATAAAATGCATCGTCTAGACAACAACCGAAACCAAGCAAAAGTGATGAAAGACGAAAATCCTCAACTTCAAGGGTTCCACCCTAGAGAATGTATGCATGCCATCAAGAGTGTAGAAGGTTGTTTCGAGGCAATTCATGGGCTATTCAAAGGACATCGTGGTGGGTTGAGGCATTCTTGCTGTAAAACGCTTAATGGGTTTTCTGATAATTGCTGGTCCACTTTGTTTCCCAGGAAACATTACCTACGTATCACAATTAAATTGATGTGTCTTTTTAATGAAATGCATGTAGACTGATCCGAAAAATGTATTAACTAGTCCCTCGTAGTACTACTTTATATTTCAGATAACGTGGTAAATCATGTCATGATGTAACCTTCCGATGAATTTTTTATTATCAATAAATTAGAAATCCTCTTAATTATTTGCATTTAACTTCAAATCATCGTTGATATAGTGATGAACCACCCTATCAGGCTAAAACTCAAAAATTAAAAAAAAATATATATTCTTTAAAAAAAAATTCTGAAATGAAACATAACAATTATGTCAATAAAAAGTTTAAGGTCTTGTAATTTTTATTTTGACATTTTTGTTGTTACGAAATATTTTGCCGATGTATTAAAAATCGTTTGATCGTCTTTTTCTTCACGCACTTCTAATTATGGATGTGTTAGATTTTTCATTTTTTATCGTACACTTCAGAGTTTTCCTGTATAATATTTATATGTATAAAAACTAGTATATAGACCTCCTGAAACTCAAATGGTTTGAGCTATGTAGTTAGCTGGTGTGAATTGTGATATGTAAAAGAATGCTTGTAACCGTTTGTATAATATGTTAAATTGACGACAAAACAAAATGATTCATGAGACAAATTTCCATATAAATGTTATTGCTATCCAATAACCTAGCTAATTGCTGACCTAAAAGAACAAAACTCTTGACGTAAGACATGATAATCGATCATGGTTGGACTTTCCAACATAATGATATAGAAGAAACTTAGGCTCGCCTTAATTTTCCATTTCTTGTATGGGACGTCACAAAAATTGATCGAGTACAAGTTACCCCTTCGCTACTACGATACGATGCAATAGATTGACACTTTTTATTTTAGACAGAATTCATATCAGGAAATCTAAAGACTTGTCGTGGTATGTTGCAATATTGGTGGACTGTCAGAATCACAAGCAGAAATACAAATATACACCAAAATTAGTTAATATTCCAGTTTGATCGGAAGATCGTACATATTCTATTTATCTTTCTTCCCATGGGTTCGAGTAATATATTTATTTTATGAAAATTTATCAACTGGAGGAACATGTTATGTGTAGTCTTAATTAAATCTCCCACGTCTTGGCATATTCTCCGGTTGATATAGAACTATAAGCATATTCTCTTTACATTCGTTGCAATAACGTGTACATTTTTTTTTCTTGACAACTATCTTCTCATGTTCCTATCTGTTTAGAAGTCACAACTCACAAGTAATTAAAGTTTTGTATTATTTATTTATCTGCAAGAAAATGATTCCAAAGAAAAAACATTCAATTTAAAGGATAAGTGACTACAAGAAAACCACAAGAGTTGAGCTTAAACACTAATAATTCAGATTAATACGAACTAACGAAACAGAAAAGACTTGGATACAATATCTAAGGAATTAACGTGTTGTATCCAGAGCCGTGCTTAGAAGCTTTTGAAAAAGGGCCCCCAAGTTTTGTAGAAATTTCGAGCCCCTAATTACAAAAAAAATACTTTTACATGGTAGTTAACATATTCTCTTAGTTAGATTTTTATTTTTATTTGATTTTGAATTGGACTTATGTTTAAAGTAACTAGGTTTGTGATCATTTTTGCTATATTTTAAATAAAACTATAAAGATTCTACTTCTAAAAAACTGCAAATATTTTGATCCACATTGGTCTTCTTTTTATATGCTATGAGTTAGATTTATTTTATATATTTATGAGAATTTGATAAAAAATTATAATATTTTTAATATATAGTTTAATGTAGTTAATTTAAATGCTAAGATTTACCTTTTTGACAGCTACCAACATTTCAATCAAAAATTTGTATCTTTGTATTTATATTACAAATTCATACTTTTTGTTCATGGTTTAAAAAAATTAGTTTATAAAATTTTGGTGAAGAAAATTTAGAAAACGTTTATGTAATAATTCAAAACTTTTGAGTGTAATATATATATATATATATTATTAAAAATATATCATGTAAAATATATTTTTGAACTCGCCTCGGGCCTCCGAAAACCTTCGCACGGCATTGGTTGTATCTTATCTACAGAAATAAATTTCTAAAGAATTGATTAAAACTATAATTTCGTCAAAATAAATATATTAATATACGATAAATACAAAATAATTCGAAAAGAAACCAATACATTTACATAGGAAGATTTAAATATAAATGAAAAAGTAAAGTATCTTACATTTTTGTCATAAAATGCCACCCTTTCAAGTTACTACAAACGGTAACTTTCCATCTTTTGAGTAGTGTCGCTATCAATTACTACTCGTCACAAAAATTGGTAAAATTTAATGGATAATAGCCATGACGTGCGTCGTTATGGTTTGCTGTTTACCTACTCATATAAAACTCTTTCTTGAAATCTTCAATGGGTACATATTCAACAGTAAATTTGTACGAGTGTATATATAATAATATAAAATGTTTATTATGTACATATGACGTGTTGGTCTATAAATTATAAATCCCAGGTATTATTTCCTTCTCAAACATTGAACATTCAAAATACAAACGAGGCAGAATGGCAGAGACGACCTTAGGCTCAGGATCATATCCAATCAAAACCATCGTCGTATTGGTTCAAGAAAATCGTTCTTTCGACCATATGCTCGGTTGGTTCAAAGAGCTAAACCAAGAAATCGACGGTGTCACGAAGTCAGACCCCAAATCCAACCCGGTTTCCTCCTCTGACCCAAACTCTCTCCATGTCGTCTTTGGCGATCAGTCTCAGTACGTTGACCCGGATCCGGGTCACTCCATTCAGGATATCTACGAACAAGTGTTCGGTAAGCCATGGGATGCGAGTCACCCGGACCCAAACCCGGGTCCAGCTACCATGTCTGGGTTCGCTCAAAACGCCGAGCGAAACAAGACCGGGATGTCATCTGCTGTTATGAACGGATTTAAACCGGACGCTTTGGCGGTTTACAAAGAGTTGGTTCAAAACTTTGCCATATGTGATAGGTATGCCGTTTTGGCCAATCTCCCTGCTATATTACTTAAAATTGTGACTTTGTTTCTAATATTAATTCTCACGGTTTATAGAAAATTTCATGTTCTTAACAATCTTGTTTGGAAAGGTGGTTTGCGTCGGTCCCGGCGTCGACCCAGCCAAACCGACTGTTTGTACACTCGGGAACATCACATGGAGCATCGAGCAACGATAGGAAACTACTAATCGAAGGGTTTCCACAAAAGACGATATTCGAGTCGCTGGATGAAGCTGGTTTTAGCTTTGGCATTTATCACCAATTCCCTCCTGCTACTCTCTTCTATAGGTTTATTTCATTCGTTACAACTATAACCAAATGATTTGCGTTAATACAGTTTAACAGCCTTATAGTAAAAATTATATGATTTATTAATATTTTGTGTGTTTTCAGGAATCTGAGAAAACTCAAGTATTTGACACATTTTCACCAATACGGATTACAATTCAAGAAAGATTGCAGAGAAGGCAAGTTACCGAACTACGTTGTCGTCGAACAACGTTGGTTCGATCTATTGTTAACTCCAGCCAACGATGATCATCCATCCCACGATGTATCTGAAGGTCAAAAGCTAGTGAAAGAGGTCTACGAGGCCTTGAGATCGAGTCCTCAGTGGAATGAGATTTTATTCATTATAACATATGATGAGCATGGTGGGTTTTACGACCATGTCCCTACTCCGGTCGAAGGAGTTCCTAACCCGGACGGTTTGTTAGGACCTGAGCCGTATAACTTTGAATTTAACCGGCTTGGCGTTAGGGTTCCGACTTTCTTCATCTCTCCTTGGATTGAGCCTGGCACAGGTAAATTAAATGATTACTTTGTAGTCTCTCCAAGTTTCATTTATCAAATTTTATGTTTAGGAAACGTAGTAATTTATAATCAAACACATCTAATTTAGTTTAATCTTTTTAAAGTAAAATTTGATTATTTTGGTAAAATGTGTAGTTCTTCATGTGCCGAATGGACCGTACCCTAGGTCACAATATGAGCACTCATCAATTCCTGCAACGGTCAAGAAAATTTTCAACCTCAAAGATTTCTTGACAAAGAGAGATTCATGGGCTGGCACTTTTGAATCTCTTATTACAAGAGATTCACCAAGACAAGATTGCCCTGGTAACTATTGAGTCATCATTTATTAATAGTTTCTATAAAAATTATGATTATTTCGGATAAAACTCGAGTATTTTTGCTTTTTAGCAACACTGTCGATTCCGGTTAAACTGAGAGCGACGGTGGCAGAAGAAAGTGCACAGTTAAGTGAAATCCAAGAGGACCTCGTCATCATGGCTGCGGGATTAAAAGGAGACTACAAAAACGAAGAATTAATGCACAAGCTTTGCAAAGAAACTTGCGTTTCAGATGCTTCCAAATACGTTATAAACGCGTTTGATAAGTTTCTAGAAGAGGCTAGAAAGGCAAGAGAAAGAGGATGTGATGAAAACGAGATCGTTTACTGCATGGATGATGATGATGATGATGATCATGCTGAAATGCCATCATCATCACAATCAGAAGCACCACATGCTGGTCCTACGCCGAAAACTCAAAGGTCTTTTTTCAACAAGCTGTTCTCTTGCTTTTCTAGTCATGATTGAGTGACTATAGCTAAAACTTCAATGTAATTAAAGTGCTTATTTGTGTGTGAGGGGATAATTGAGTGTTGTGTTGTTCTGTTTAAGAAAATAAAGCTCCAGTTTCTCTTGCATAATGTTTTTTCTTTGATTATGAACTACCATACCTTAGTCCATAGATGAGATTTAATTATTCCATTGATTATTTTAAAATATAACACTTCTTCATTAATTTTCATCTAAAACTCATTTGAAACGTTTTGTCATCAACCACTAGAATTATTTATCTAAAATGAAATATTAAAAAAAATATTGCGTGCTTCAATTAACAAAATGTAATAGCCAACAAAGGAAGTTAACAAAACGTATATTTTCATGTAAATGATTCATACTTCAAACGTGCTACGCACTGTAGTGTAGCAAATACTTTAGTCAAGACCAACTTTTTCATCGGTCAAGACCTAATAATTCATCTACTCGACTTATTTTACACTGATAAACGACTGATAGTTTTTATTTCTTTGTTCACATGACAATCTCGAATGTATTTCATTAAGATTATGTATGCTCACGTTTTGAATAAAGGAGAAAAAGTTTTTAAATCTTCGTCTTCTTCTTGCCAAAAGTCGGAAACAAAGTCATTTGCCAAAACAAGAAGAGAGAGTGATGTTGTTATTTGTAGTGATGATAAGTCTTCCTCCTCTTCTTGATATGACAATTGCAAGCATCCACGGACGACAGTCAAAGAAGTCATGCAAGATGCAACCAAACTTCCTCTTCCCTTATCTTCGTTTCTTTGATCTTCTTCTTGGCGCAATGAACAACACATTCTAGATTCTCACTCTCTCTTTTCTTGATGTGATCAGATTCTACGTCGAGCCTCAAAAAATTCTTATTATTATTTTCTCAATTTCATATTCTTTCTCTAGCCACCTTATCGTGAAATTGCTCTGAGAAACAAACAAAACCTGCACAACAATTCTCAATGGAAGCTTATCGTCCTTTGAAGCATGTTCACAAGCCTTGATGAAAGCGTATTACATTCAAAGTTATATCATGCTTTAGGAGATTAGTCTTATTCAAGATCAGTTTCTTTTCTTTTTCCTTGATTTATAGTTTCACTCTCACACATTGTACTTGTACATATAGAGACAAAGATTATAACCTTATTAGATATCACTTTTATTATTACGACAGTAATAACAATATAACTGGTTTACACAAGACGAGAAAATTAAAATACATGTTGGTCAAAGAACCTCTACCAAGTTACAGAACCAACAGTTAGTGAAAGATGGTTTTGGTAGATGGCTTAGTTTTATTAACAACAAACAAATAAGCAACAGCAGAAGCAGAAGATGATGAGTGTTCTGTCTCTTTGATGTTGTAGAGACACACACATACACACACCATTTATTGGTCTTAAAGCAATTTAGAACCTGGATAAGAAAACAATCTTACAGTGTTCCCATACGTTAACTCCGCAAGGTCTTCTTTCTTGATGTTTGACAGGTTTGAAACATATTCTAGTACCTGTTAATCACGTAAAAGATCAGACAAGAAATGTGTAATATATTTTCAGAAGAAACAAGAAAAAGGTAAGAATAATATAAAATATCATACAGCAACAATGTTTGCAGGTTCATTGAGAGTTGGCTCTGAGCTCTCATCAGATTTTGGTAATCCGTCAGGTGAATCCGTCTCCAACAAGAACCTATCGGAAGGAATCTACACAAGACCGGAGAAATATATATATGATAATCAATATTTATATTATTCTTACCTTTTTCTTGTTTCTTCTGCGTATATTTATATCTAGAAACTTAGACGCATGTCTTTGTAAAGTATAATTTACTGAGGAAGTAACAAACCGATTTCAAAGTGTTCTTTGCGATTTTCTCATCAATGTAAGTGAACCATCCAGATAAGGAGAAGTATGCACCAAGCTCAGCAAGTTTAGGAACAACGTCAGCTGTACCATTGAATGAATGAAGAATCACACCAGCAGGAAAAGGCCCTACGGATCTGCTTATATTTATATCTAGAAACTTAGACGCATGTCTTTGTAAATTATACTTGTAAGGAAAGAACATATACATATACCTCATTATCTCGAGCAGATCATCGAATGCATCGATGCAATGAACGGCTACTGGTTTGTTCAGTTCTTTGGCAAGTTCAAGCTGAGGGCGAAACACGGCAAGTTGGTCTGAGTAATCAATGCCTGCTGCTAAGGGACTTTTGTCCAAACCAATCTGCGCAAAAATGTTATTAGTTTGACATCAATGCTCTTTATAGATATCAGACAGAAAGGGTTTCAATATACTCTCTAAAACCATTTAAAACATATTGTTTAAGTTTTGATGAACCAAGTATCAAGATATGAAGAGGCTTAACCTCCCCCAACAGCAGCCGTAGGAGTTGTCTCAAAGAGCATCCTCAATGTGTTAAGCCAATGAGGGCTCCTATCTGCAATAAACCTGAAAACAAAAACATGAATGAAAATAAAAAGGTCTGATCTGAAAGATCATTTGCAATGTTCAAAAACTCGGTATGCGGAATATTAGACGTCTTATAAGAGACTAGTGCTTAGACGGCATACACCGATTTTTTGAACAATTAGACTGATTTTTTTTTTTTTTAAATATCATTATAGAAAAAATGTTTCTGTTATGACCCATTTTTAGGACAATGATTTATTTGCATACAACATCCATACCAAGTATGAATTCCAAAGCAAGGAATCACAGAAGGATACATCTCTCCCATCTCTTTCACCAAGTCCCAATCTTTCTGCTTCCAAATAGACAAAACCGGTTAACAAAGTATCCACCATGGTAACCGTGTCCGAATTATCATGAAAATATTTTTAAAATACCTCAGAGGTTCCATTGACTGCGAAATTGGTAACACCAACAGCTAAAGCAGCAGATATAAGCTCAGGAGCTTTGTCTATGACTCTCTTATCTTGAAGGTGACAGTGAGCATCAAACAACTTCATTTTCACCGCGAGGTTCTTGTCCTTTCTTCTCTTTTGAGGTTCTATATATAATAGAATGGGATATGCACAAACGTTTATAGCTTCACCCCAAAGACATGGTCTCATCAAATGAACAACACAGAGCGTTGACTATTGAGATAGTTTGAGGTTTAAGTAACAGAGACTACAAGGCTCTGATCTGGATTTTCATGAGACTGAAGACTATAATGGCAACCTTTGTGAAAACAAATAATTTCCGTAGAAGTATATACTAATATAAAATTTTGTGTGAGATTAAAGAAAGGAAGAAAGATAGGTTTAAATAAGAGAAATACAGCTAAGAATCATAATCCACAGATTTAAATACAAGAAAGACAACTCAAAATCATTATTATTTTTTAACACCGGATAATTATACTATTACAACTATCAGAAATATTATAAACGATTCTACGGTCGACAATTCTACATACCATATAAGGATTCACGATTGACAGCATCATCTGAGTCGTCCTATGGGGTATACGCTGGACGGTACTCCTTGCGCCAAGCTGCATATCTCTTATAAGTCTCTTATCCTTTAATTCGCATAATTCCGCTTTTTTCTGGACTTAAAACCTAAACCTCTTGGTGCAAAAGCATTAATGAACTCTTAGTTAAACCACTGGACCAAATGAGCTTTCATAAAATCATTATTTAAACACACATATAGATACGGGTGAACAAATAAACCAAATCCCAAAACCTAAATCAAACCAAGCTTGATAAAAATGAATCTGAACCGAACCAAATTCGACATAAATACCAAATGAGACTTAGTTATCCGAACCAAATCCAAACCGATGAATATTCGAAAAAACCCAAAAAATCAAAATTCTGAAAAATACTCATACCAAACCCGAACTCAATTATGAATAAGTATTCAAATACTCTAACGATATAATTGAGTATCTAAAATAAATATCTATTACATGAATAATTAACTCAAATGCTTAGTTTAATATATTTTGGTATTTGGTGATCTTTCTTCTCTGTAGTTTGAGTTAATCTGGTTTGATATGTTTTTGCTTCGGATTTATCGGATATGATGTGTTTTCTGTTCCTTATTTTATTATTTTTACTGTTTAATTTTACTTGTCGAAAATTACACTAGAACCAAAAGAATTGCATTAATAGCATTTTTCATTTCAAATTTGATTTCTGGTATTTGTTACACTGGATATTTATTTCATTTTATGGTTTAACTAAGTACGAAACAATATTTTAGAACTAGAAACTCGATTAAGATCCAAAACCCAAAATTATGTTGGGTTCAACCGGTTTTTGGAAGTGTCTAAATCCAAATCAAACCCGATTAAACATGACGTCATGAACCGAATCCAAACCGAATTTTTGTAATATTTGAAAAGGGGTTGAAATTTATAAATCCAAAAATCTGACACCAGATTGAACCCAAAGCGAATCCGGATCCCCGAACTCCCAGCCATGCATGCAGAGGAGTCTTTGTTATATTTCATTAAGCCCATTGGGTTTGGTAATCATCTGTTAAGAACAAGATGGGCCTTTAATGGGCTTCGTTTAAATACCAGTAGGAGGAAGTCACACGTATCTCATGTCTTTTTCCTTCCCTTCAAAACCATTTTCATGGCGGAGAAGCACATCTGCAAACCAAAACCCTAAAAAAAACTCGAAAAATGGAGGAATCGAACCAACAACACCAACTCTTGCTCCAAATGCAGCACCAACAACAGATGCAGCAGCGTCAGCAACAGCTCTTTATGATGCAGCATCTCCAGAGACATCAGCAGCAACAGGCGGCCATGTCGAGGTTCCCCAACGCTCATCTCGCTCCACCGCCGGGTTTAATCCAGACCCGACCCGTTAACCCGTCTTTTCATAACCCTAACGTTCAGCAGCAGCAACAGAGACCGACGGTGATGATGATGCCACATCAGCAGCAACAACAAGAGAAGAAGCAGATGCGTCCGTTGAATCAAATGGAGTTACAGTTCTCTTACCAAGACGCGTGGCGTGTCTGCCACCCTGATTACAAACGACCTTTCGCTTCTCTCGAAGACGCTTGCGAAAGGTTCGACCTTTATTCAATTGAATTGAATTGGTTTATTGGGTTCATTCTTGATTTCATGAATATCCAAAAAGGCCATTCCTTTTTTTTAAAGTCTTCAACTTTTTATCTCTCTGTAGATCCTAAAGTCCACCCATCAATGCAAAGTTCATTTTTTTATTACAATGAAGTTTGCTATTTCTCTGTTTATTCAGGTTGTTACCTTATCACGTTGTAGCAGACTACGAAGCAGAAGAAGACGACATGATCCTCCATTCAGACACAACAAGCCAGGGGCTGTCTCGGAGTCAGCAGTGGGACGACAACATTGCATCCAAAGTAGGCGAATTCACGGAGACGTTTGAGAAACAAGTCCAAGCGTTCAACGCTATAACTCAAAAGAGGAAGGATGGTGAGTTAAGGTCCGAGGAGAGGTTGATTGTCGAGCAGCTTTTGCTCATGGAGGAGAGGAAAGCATGTAGTGAGGTGGATAGAGAGATGAAGGCTCATGAGGCGAGGTTGAGGATGGCGGCTATGGCTCAAGCGGGACAAGGGATGGGTTATAACCCGTTGAGAGGTAATGCGTTTGGGAACTATGGAGAACAGCAACAGCAACAGGGACGGTACATGGACCCTGATGAGATGATGATGAGGATGCGTGGTTGGGTGAATAATAATAATAATAATAATAATAATAATAGTATTAATAGTCAGAGAGAAGAGAAGGAGCCTGAAGAAGACTTCTTGAATGATGAAGAAACTGGTCAACATGGGAACTGGAGAGGGAATGGTGAATTTGATTTGAATACTCGGTAAAAAAAATGGAACAAAGAGGTTAAACTTTTTTTTTTTTGGGTGATTCAGATACTTTGGATTTTGATGATTGTGTAGACTTGTAGTTAACACTTGAAAGGATAGTGAGGGATAAGGTGTTTCTTACTTCTCAGACTTTGGTTGATAATAGTTTACAGTGAAAGAAAATGACTCTAATGAAGTAACTTGAACTGCGTGCCGTTTATATTAGCTACCATTGATGCAACTTGAACTACGTGCCGTTTTATAGCTACTATTGATGTGTGGCCGTGATTATGCAACTTGCAAGTCAAATTCAAAGTTGTTCAAATGGCTCAACAACATACTGTACATTGAAACTTTTTAGAAGTTAAAAAAAAAACGTTTCTATAGAAATGTACCAAAGACTTTTCAACTTACAAAGAGCTTTTTATTATGAACACTTTTGAGTAAAAAAGAAACAAACCAGTCACTAAGAACCAAAACGCCGGCACTGGACTGGCATATATAATGCATCCTTCAATCTTTTCATCACCCTTAGGGACGGACAAGAGTGGAAGCACGTTCTTGCAAATGTCTCAAGCTCTTCTCCATGCTAACTTGCACCATCTCAGCCAACATCTTCTTCGCCTTACCAGACTGATCATCTCCATCTATATGAGAGATTAAGCTCGACACTATGTTCTCTATTGTATCCGGTTGAACCTCTGATCTCGAGCTATCCGAGTCCCTTAGCAAACAGAGAAGCCTTTGTGCTTTGGTACGAGACTTCGATGTCCCTTGAACCGTGAGCTCAAGGAGTCCCGGTATTACACCTTCTCTGAGAATCGGCTCTCTGTATTTACTCCTATCGCTTTGGCACAGTGTTAATAGCACACCAACGGCGTGCTCCTTAGCTTGTAGTGACCCGTTTTCAAGAACTTCCACCACTGCCAACACTCCTCCTTCATCTGAGACTAAACCCGTTCTCGCTTCCTCGTTAGAAACCATCAAGGATTCTATCAGGGAACAGCATTTCTCAGATGTTTTCGACGATTTTTTACTTGTTTTGAGGAGACTCAGAATCGGCGAGAGTGGTTTGGTCGCTAGGATCGTGGTTAGGTTAGTGGAGAGCGTGGAGAGGTTGGAGAGTGCCATGACTGCATCAGCTTTAGCTTGTGGGCTTCCGTGTTTAATGACTTTGACTAGTAGTGGAATCACTCCGTTAGCTCCAATGATGGGTTTGTTGGTAGCGGATGCGGAGAGAGTGAGGAGAGACGCGGAAGCGTATTCTTGAAGTGTTGGGGTGTTAGATTGTAAGAAGTTCATGATTGGCTCTAAAGCACCGGCTTCAACTATGCTCACCTTGTTCCTGAGATTTAGAAAACTCAGAATAGCCTCTTAAAGACAATGACACATAAGCAAACAGGCAGAAACCAATCTTTTCAAGAATTTAGTGCATTCAGATTCTCAGTCATAGGGATTGTAATAAAGAGAAACAGAGTTGTAGACCTAAAGGTACTTATTTAATTGATTAGTGATTAGGGACACAAAAAAATTTTAAAGTAGGAGAGGAAAAGTGGCTTTGGGTTTAGCTTATCTACTTTGATTGCTCCTCTTTTCTCCACTATATGGTTCACATCCCATTAATAAAAAGAAAAAGTGATCATGATATCAGAACTTAGACCAAAAGAAGAAATTGACTACAAAGGTCGTTTGCGTATAAATTAAGGAAGATTCAGCAGCAAGGAACAAAAAAATCATATAATACTAAGTCTGGTGTACAAATGGCTAATAAATACTACAGGTGTACAAATAGCTAATAAATTAAGTTAGGCAAGACCTACTCCCAAAGAAAGAGTTAGTTAGCCTCAGTTGATTTCCATCTAAACTACTACTTGACTTAACCCATCCTCTGTTTCCAAAAGCCAAAAGCCTTCTTGGATCAAAGATTCTTGATAGGCACTGAGATTGGATTGTTAATTTTCCTCTGTTTCTGATGTTAACTAAAGGAGATGGAATTTGCGGCTAACACGTCATGATTCCCTCTCTGTTTAGGGAGATTAAAAAAAAAGATTATTGTGTTTATCTTATCTTGCAACTTGATTCTTTGCTTTCTTATGGACTACAGAAAAAGAAAGAAAAAGCTACGGTAAAACATGACTCTAGCTTTTGTGTAGATCAATAAAAATATCATCAGCGAGTAGAAACCAATCAAACCTCTTGGATTATAACGATCAAACGAAAAAAGAATAGTCAGAGCTCTCCAGAAACCGCATAAACCAAAGAATAATTTTAAAAGGAACAAAGAAGAGTTTCCCTCTAGTAAACGGATGAACCCTAACAAAAATCATTCAAAAAGAAGCAAAAAGGAAAGGTAGAGTACACTCCAAGCAAACAAAAAGCATTTGCCAGCAAAGATAAGTAACAAAAGAAAGTTTGATGGATCCACCAAATCTGATTAAAGAAAGTGCTTAAAAGCATAAGAAACAGAGTTCGCTAAGACCGAGAGATTATCCATCAGATGCAATCATCCAATCGTGAACTTACACGAGACCCGACCAAAAAGTCACGAATTGACACCTTTTGGTTTAAAATGATGACTTGATTTTCTCACTAATCTATTGATACAATTGAGCTAATGAATCAAATCAGATCACTAATCTAATATTCAGATTTGATTAATACACATGGTCCGATCCAAAGGCATAACAAGATAAAACATTAGCTTTAGCTCCTAAAAGTTTTGAGGTTTTAAGATTAATTTTAATTTTATCGAAAACTGTTTAACCAATTATAATTGGTTAATTGATTTTAAAATTATATTTTAAAAATGTTTTTTTAGAAAAATATAATTTTTTTAATCTTTGTGTGTGCAGTAAGTCAAAACATCAAATATTATGAAAAGAAAAGAGTATATAGATGGATGTGATCAATTCATTTATTACCTGTTGGTTTTAATTCGAAGTGCAGCTGAATTTAAATTGACGAAGGAATTTATATGTATTGATGATTTAGCTTTTTTTTTTTTTAATTTGTTTTCAAAAAAATATGAATCTCAGGATCGGCCTTGTTGATTTTTCCCCACTAATTTCAAGCTTAGAAACCGTTAATCAGATCATCATATTAAAAAAAAAACAGAACAATTCGAATTTGAGTAAGGAACGAAGAAGAAACGTACTTCTCGTATTTAACGGCGAGGTTAAGGAGAGCAAGCAGAGCCGCCTCGTGGTGCGATTCAGGCGAGTCTAATAACCTCAGCATCGACACGAGCGGCTCGACGGCCTGCGAAAAGTGTCGGCGGCACCTATGCGACGTCTTCGTCAGCCGACGGATCTCTCTAGCTGCGAACAGCCTCGAATCCGGATCCTCAGATCGGATCAAACCGAGGATTCTCTGAATCGAGGCGGAAGACGACGAGGAAGAAACAGAAACCGAAACCCCCGCGTGGAGCAGTTCGTGATCTGCGTCTCCGCCGCGCGGCGAGTCGCAGTCGTGGCTCGTGTCGATCGATGAAACGGAGGAAGAGGAAGAGGAAGAAGGGACGGTGGAGGCGAGGTCCATTTTGAGGGAGAGAATGGACGAAAGATCTGTTTTCAGAGAGACGTATTGAGTATGGCGTTAGCTAACAGTTACATACTACGTGTGTATATATAATACACCATGGGCAATATCTATGTAATATTTATATTTTAAACTATAGTTTTCTGTTATTATAAAAGGGCATATTGTATGAAACAAAATATTTATGAGAGAAGGGGTTTGGGAGACTTTTTAGGGATGGCTTTAATTTTCCTAGTTTTATTTGTTGAAAATTAGATATTTTTGAACATATGTGATGTAGATGGGTCAAAGTCTCAAAGATTGACTATGAGATTTTGTGCTATATTTTATTATACTAAAGTTTGGTTCTCCACAATGTTAAGATCAGTTACCAACCATTCTTTGTTACACTGTCTTTATCTTAATGTATAGATATATTTGGCTAAGTAATCTAAAGGCTATAAAAGGGAGAGCTAAAACAAATTTTTTATGTTACAGTTTTATAGCTTCTTTATAGAGTCTGATGAAGATATATTTATCTAAGGATATTTAAAAAATATCATCACACTTGGCACAATTCATATAAATATATAACTGTATTTTATAATTTACTTGAAATGCTAATTTCATTATTTTATTAATTCACTTCAGTAAATCATTATATTGATTTTTGGGTATTTAATATTTATTATCAAGAATTAGAGATGGGCTTGGGCAATATAAATCATTGTCTATAACTAAAGCCTTTCCTTTACCATTTCAGGCCACACTAAAACACAAACCAGATAATCAAATATCTAATTATTGTCTACAAGTCTATAACCAAAGCCCTTTACCATTACATGAAATGAAATGAAAGCATAATGAAAAAGTAACATACATAATCTGATAATCAATGATTGTCATTACAAAAAACAAGGGAACAAATTAAACATGATACAAAACATCATATGAATATAGATTTAAATTTTGGCTTAGAAAATCTTGGCTACATCTTTCATGAGACCACGGTTAGCCTTTGCGAAATCAGAAAACTCTTGGTACGATATGAATCCATCACCATCGGTATCAATCTCAGCCATCATACGCTTAATGTCATCGTGCGTGACCGAGCCAAGGTTCTTGAGAGCATCTCCAAGCTCGGTGGAAGAGATAGTTCCATCTCCATTAGCATCAAACTTCTTGAAAACACGGTCGTGCTCAGCTTTTTCTGTTGCGTCAGCCATTCTTTTATAGGGGGTTGTGTTCTTTTTGATCGTGAGAGTTATTATATAAAGAAATTTTGAAAGTGAAAGAAAGCAGAGGCTATGCTTTAAACTAGGCGATCTAAGGAGTAAACTGAAGTTACTAAAAATAGAATTTGACTCGGTCTTTTCATTAACCGAACTTTGTATTCTGAACGATACAATGCAAAAAAATGAACGGCTAAATCCAACGGTTTCGCCAGCTTTATATCGATCTCAAAGATCATAACTTTGAAGCAGAAGTCAAAGAGATGTATTACCTTCAGGGAGCTCTGTCAAAAGGCTTAGTGTCATTGTAACAAGTATCCCACACTGCTTCCATGGCGTCTTTCGCTGCTACTTCAGAGCAATACGGGTTGCCGCGAAGCGATTTCAGCACTCTTCTTTTTATACATTCCTTTTGAAAAAAAAAATCAAGAATCAGTTTATATATTAACAAGAACCATCCATGATTCCACAAGTGTGACTACAGTGACTTACTTGTTCATGGCCTCTTAACTTAATGAAACCCCTCAACAGTTCTCTCTTGAAATGGCAATCGCCGCTTAGATGACCTGCACGTATCTGTTTAAAGAATAAATTAAGAATCTCAAACAAAAGTACATGTTTAAAAGCTTTAGGCTAACAAACGTAATGACCTCGCTGCAAGCATGATGAGCACAGTTAGTCCAATCCAGATTCTTGGCGCGGCACTCGTCGTAAGCATGGATTAACTCATGTATAACCACTTGGTTCACTTCATCTTGAATGGTCAAATAGTTACTGCACACAGTGATCTTCAAACAAACATAGATAAACTGAGCATCATCAACACATTAACAAAACCAAGAGCACTGTAATATACATCAAAGAAGTGTTTACCCCTCTTCCTTTAGTGAAGCCACCAGCTACAGGACCAGTACACACAACCGCCTTGACGAAGTTATCACCAACTCTGCACCCAGATTTCTCCATTTGTTCCATCAGAAACTTCACAATCGGATCTATTCAAACAAAACAAAACGAAACGAAACTAGTTTCAATACACAGAGATTGCTAAACCCTAAACCCTAAACCCTAAATTGCTAATCAAACAACCAATGGATTCAAGATTGAGGGAAAATATACTTCGGAAACTTCGCTGAATCATGTCTTGGCACTCTTCGATTGATTTGCCGCGCTTTCCTCCGAGGTTCAAATCGGAACCTGAGTTAGGAGCGGCTGCATCTTCCATTTCCGATCTCTCGAAGCCGGAGATTCCCAACGCGAGTGTGGCGGCTTGTGAACGGAGACGGAGAGAAATTGAGACGGAAGGGTAAACGTGTCAATTATCATTAGCATCCTTCCTTCCCTCTCTTTCTATCTATCAAACGGTTAACGTATTCGATTCGGTTTGTCAAACCATCGTCTCAGACCGGGTTTAATTTAATCGGTTTAATATTCATGAACAGAACTAAAGAGCCGGCCTGATCCAAACCTAACATAGTGAATCAATGAATCCTATATTTAGAAGAAGAGTAATGTATATGCTCTCATTTTGATCAAAATCTACATACATCTATGTGTTGGATTCTTATTCATGCAAGATATAGTATTGTAATTTATCAACATTCTTGAGCTATGAATGTTTAATAAGAATAAGCATTCAATATACATACCCAAGTTATAGGATAAGTATGACACACATTCATTTCCTGTTTGTTTAAAGAAATAAGTTGTGTGTTTCTCATATTTTTTCCTTTTCTATTATTTGAATTGAAAATTTATATTTATACCTTATCTTTTTTCCTGTACATATTTCATTGTTTTAGTTTTGTAGAGTTTGTATGCATAAATTGTAAGATTAACATGTGTCAAAGTCAATCCAATCTAAATAATAAAATATGAAAAGTAAGAAATCACGTTAATTTTCTTGTCCTAAAAATAATTTATTTAAGAGATTAGAGATTGATATCACCCAATTTTTACATTTAAATACAGTATACAATATCTTGGAATCTTCATATTCTCATCCTTTTGCAATCTACATATTATCTCCCTTTCAAAGATTTGAGGAGCTTAAGACTTTGCATTCAATTCAGAGGACTTGAAGCCTAGATATTGCTCACTGTAATAATGTTTTAATTGCCGAGGCGTTTGGTTAAATGATTTGATTTCACAAGAATTATTCAATTTCAAAACAAAAAATGATTGTACAATTAGAAAAAAAAAACATTAACATGAATTAGGACACGGAAAGTTTAAATTTGATCAATTTTAAACTGAATGTAAAATCCTTATTGCTTAGTTTCTTTTTACTGTAAATTGTAGTGACAGTTCTTCTAGTAATGTTATATAACGAGGTTTTGAGTATAATCTCGATAAAAATACAACAAAGTTGGAGTATGCATATGAGAAAAGACCATAAGAGCTTTTCAAAGAAATGGATCAACTAAAGAGGCTTTTTTACTTCAAGGCTTTCAATATGTTTCTACGCCAAAGAGCAATCTCTGGGTCGAACCTCAGCTCCCAAGTTGGCCAATAATGAAGATCTTGTTTCAGAGTCAACACTCGTGGCTTGCCGTTTAGATGAACAGTCCTTATACGCACAAACTGCCCGTGTTCTAGCTCCTGTTCGCAAATAAACAATCTGAGATTAAATCTTCATATCAAAGTAAAAGATCTAAGATGGGTGTGAGTTGTGTAAGGAATGAGACAAAACCTTGGTAGCATCTGCAAATGCGTTGAGATCAGGAGTCTTCTTCCCGTTAACTTCCACGATCCACTGAAGTGCATAGAGGCCATATCGATGTGCCGGACTCCCATGACACCATCTGAGAACAAAATTTGTCAGAGATCAAATCCAAATCTAGTCGGCTAAGATTAAACTAGTTTTTTTTTTGTTGAACCAAATTGAGATTCAATATATAGGTCAAGAACCGGTATACCTTGTGACATAGACACCATGACCTTCCTCAGGAAGAAACCCAAGAGCGCGAACCGCAGAATGAGGATCTTGAACAACGCAACCACACCAGTTTATCGTTCTTGTAGTTCCGTTTCCATCTCTTTTGTCAGTTCCAACAACGAGCTCCATTTCTCGGCCCTGACAATAACAATCAAGAGTCTTGAGTATAAACTAGTAAACCTTTCTTCTTTACCTAACTTAACTATTTTCACAGGTGGTGTGATCAATCATGATAACGGAGAAGAGAACAAACAATGAGATGTCTCAAAAGCCACCTGTCGAAGGATTGTCAGATTGAGATTCTCATCGCTGTGGCTACCAGTATCCAATGTTCGGCAAGCGGCTTCAATGTCATTGTAGCATGTAACTGGCATCTTATTGACTGCCAGAACCATGTCGCCTTGTTCTAGAAGATTTTCAGCTTTTGATCCTGCCAGGCAACCTTTAACACGCAGAACTTGTCGTCTAACAGGATCCTTCTTCACTAGAATCTGTAAGAACAACCAATAAAGTATATGGATTTGAGACTACCTGCTTTTAGTAAAATAACATTCTCTCAAGTAAGCATTATAACAAGTTTCACCATATGTTATAAATTCTACAAGCGCAGATAGATGTGTATCGATATTATCACAGAATATATAAACAAGAATAGGCTTACTTGGATCCATTCATCGCTCAGACCAAAACTCCGGGCCTTTGAGAGCAAAGTAGGATACAACTCAACTTCCAGAATCCGAACGAGAGGCATTGGTCTTTTCACACCATTTATTAAAAGTTCTGGTCCGTTTCCACCCGTTATGATTTTCTCGAGGACTTGGCTGATCGCATATATTGGGATACCTCTGACAAACTGATGGTCTTCGGACGAAGTGGAACTATATTTAACCTGTGATCAATTCACAAGACAGTAGCAAGTTAGAAAAAACGTAACAATTATGTAAACTGCAAAGTGGGAAGATGAACCTGAGTCGAAAAGCTTCCCCAAATGGCCCGAATCCTCCCTTGCTCATCAGTCAGCGCTCCTGAAAATGAGCTACCAAAATCTGCAACGTAACAAGAAGAAAACAAATTGAGATTCGATACAACTTTATAGTATCTAAGTTTGATGTGAAAGGCTTTGAGTTCCTCACCTGTATCAAGCTCGATAACTTCCATATTAGTAGCTCTGTAGCGGGGAGAATCAGCAGACCCAATGTTTAGCGCTGCACATGGATTGGTTACAATAGATTTTCTTGATGTAGCTTGAAGGTTCCTACTCAACCCGACAAGATAAACTGAATCTCCACGCTGCAGTGCAGGTTCTGTTTTCAGCAAAGACATTGCAACATGAACACGTCCCATTAATTTAACTAGATAAATAAAAGTTTAAACGAGCGGCAATATCGAAACAGAGCAATGGTTAAAAAAATAGTAATAGCCTAAGCATCATCCAACCAGCATATAAATTTGGAACCCCCAAGGGTACTTTGCTACAGATTTGTACTAACATACCGGGTAGTAACTCAGCTGCACGAATAACTGAAGCACTGGCAGGACCCATTGCTGACGGATTGTAGGCAATAAGAGCATAGTTGTGAACAGGATGAAGAAATACCACCTGCAGTTAAGTTAAGAAAGATGAATATTAAAGCTTCCTTCCACGAACTGTAAGATCTTCAGGGGAATCTAACCTCTCCAGGAATCTCGACTGGAAAAGCAGCAAAGGACAACATAACATCAGATGCAGAAATCGCAACGGTGTTTTTATCCACCACAGCAAGTCCCATGTTTGAAGAGTGATAAATAATGATGCCAGTCCCAAAGAAATGTTGTGAATGTACACCATCAAGACTGCACGATGGTGGCACATGAACCTGCATACGAGAACTTAGTTTCAGGAGATGCAAGTTGCCCTTAATCACAATAAGAACTATAATCGCAATTACAAAGACCAGAAACATATTAAGCCAAGACAGTAATTCCGATCACCAGGTCATACTTCCATGGTTTTCTTATACGCATCCATAGATTATAATTTATCGGACTTGTAGAAATAGTTACCAAAACTAACATGTTCTGGTGACATAGTTTAACTAATATTTCATAGCTTTGGTAAATAGGAACTCTGAACCCTCCATTCAGTTATAACTGCGACAGCCAAATTTGAGAGAATTCTTAATTTTTACCTCAAACATGACAAGAGCGGGCTCAATAGCACGTTCAGCCAAAGAAGCATTAGCAGGCAGAGCTGTTGCACTTTCGTAGTCTCTTAAAACCAAATTATCTGTTGCCATTGCATCATCAGATTTTGATTCACTCTCAAATAAGGAACCGTTTGCAACAGTTCCATCTAAAGAATCATCTTCCACTCTTTGTTTCTTTGCTTCTACGCCAAAATCATTCTGAGAACCATCCCCACTAGAGGCTTCCATAGTAGCCGCAGTATCAGTAACCCCACGAACGACTTCATGCATGGACTCTGTATTTTGGCATATAGGCAAACCACTATTACCAATAGATGGTGGAACAGCAGCAGGTTCGATTGCAGGTTTCACATCCCATAGACCAGAACTGTCATTGCGGGTATACAACTGTGGAGGAGCGTACCATTCATGACGATCAATTGTGACTAACACAGACTGCACGAAATGGAAACCAAAAATAAGTAATTTCTCATTTGAGTAAATTCTATAGAGTTCAAAAAGAAACAGGGACAGCAAGTCAGCAACCATATTAATGACAGAAAGGCCTTAAGAAAAACGATCCATTGTGGAATCACGACTTAAAAGATATATATCATCTTAACAGCACGATAATAGCAAACAATCACATACTTTGAACAGCCAGAAGAGAGGAAATTATCACAGAATTAACAGATTGCATGCAAGAATTCAGATTCAGATATAGAATAGCCTAACAAATTGTCTTATCTAAACCAGTATCAAGGTTTGACAAGTATAAGATTACAGTGGGTTCGGACGTCTTACAAAAAGAACTTTCAAACAATATATAAATCTATCACCTTCTTGCGATGACGATCAGTGTGAGACATATATTCCAAGGGGACACGAGCACCCCTAGACAGCTTTGAAAGAACGGAAATCAAATCCGCAAGACAGGAAATATCTTCATTAGCAACCTTCTTTATGATAGAATGTCGTGGGACCCCAGCTCTAAATAGCATGTATCTGCATAGAAAATAGCTCAACCAAGTAAATCCAGAAATTCAGAGAAAGTTATGAAAATGATTCACAGTAAGCTAACATGTAACAGTATTGACACATCAGTCAACAAGGTAAACGTGAACTATCTTAAGATCTCTGATGAAGAGATAAAAATTATAATTTTCAAGATTAAGTGGCGTATTAGAAGAAGTTACAGCTCACTTCTTGTACCGAGTACGCAGATAAATAAATTTTAGAACCAAAAGAACATAAAAGGAAACACTCTTTTCTGTTGGAATCTATTAGGGAATTGCACATGGATCAAGAAAATGTGAAAATTTTGATGGAGGAAGGAAGTGGAGCGGCTTACCCAGGGTCCGCGACATAAGCCAGGCCACAAGGAAAACGAAAATTGCGAGCCTGTTAGATCAAGAACTTTTAAGATCAGCAAATTTATAAGCAGGTGGGGTAGTAACATCACGAGCACTTGGTTATGTTTCCACATTCAATCTAGCAAGCCAGTTTGGGCTGTGAATGATAAAGCCAATGTTTCTTCAAAGCATATTAAGAATAAAACAAGTAGCATAATATAATATCCAACCGATACTACAATAACGAGTTCCATGATCATACATATAGCCTTACTATACTCACAAAGAGCATCCTCTCTGAAGATAGATATTCTGAACAACTAAAACTCCGCTAATATGTTACTTTCAAAACGGAATAAGTGCCCAAAATCATCATTTGGGTAGATCAGTACGCAAATTCATGAAAGATTAACCCTAACCCGTAGCATTAATTTATAAAAACAACAATTCGACCATCAGGATATGAGAATATCATGCATACAGGCACAGCAGCAAAAAAGTTCAAATATATCTTTTCAAGTAGTAGTTACCTGCTGATAAGACAACGGATGAATTACAGCACCGCTTACTTCCAGGAAGTGATCTGGAGTGATTGAGTGTAAATCCTGAACCTGTGTCAGGAAATAAATAAACAAAAGGATCTAGATTATTAAGAAAGACAGTAAGTATCAATCACAGTTAAGCAGATTATGAAATCCTACATGAAAGTTACAAGTAAGATACTGAGGACTTTTTCTCAGAGAAAAACAATTGGGCAGCAATAACGAATTTAATAACCAAGAGAAAAGATAAGAAACGGCTACATGTATCCTAGAATATTGCAACCAAAGCTAGGAACAGAAGAATGGAACTCACCGATACACTAACACTAATTGGCTGTCCACCCCTCTCAATTTCCAATTCCACTATCTGGCCAACACCGTCATCAATCAGATTCTCCAAGTTCAGAAATTGTGTAAGCACCTGAGATAACAATGAAATGCATAGGGAAATATTTAGCAAAACAAGGAACAGAAAGAACTAGATACTGAAATTGTATTGATTAATAGGTTCTAACTAACTTTTAAACCATGCGTTTCATACCAATGTTGCAACAAAGATATCAAAATTCTAGATTGCTCGAGGCAAACAAAAAAACAATCCTCACTAAAAGATGTAAAATTGAGATGACTTACTTTGCCGTTTACACGAATAAGAACATCTCCCGGCTCTAAATGTTTATCAGCAGGGCCATTTGGCACCTATCACAAGTCAAGATATCATATATAAGATGTAAGTTTTAAGCATCGCTTAAACAATCTATTTTCTATTAAAAAAAATTATTGTTCTGTGTGTTATTAATGATGCAATGCACTCACTACAGAATCAACAACAAGCATTCCGGTTTCCCCAGGTGGAGATGCATGCCGAACCACCTACATGGCCAAGATATAGTAAGTTTAAGGTGTCCCTGTGTAGCAAAAGGACGGCTAATGCCCTCCACGGTGGTAAGAAGGAAATCATGTACCTGTTCAGTTTCGCTCCTGAGACCAAGTCGACGTATCTCATCGAAGCCTTTGTGAACAAATGTCATCTAAATACAAAAGCAAACAGATAAAACCTCGCATAAGCAACCCCAAAACTCATATCAGCTAACAGACATTGAACTTCCCTATGAATCTCTGCATCTGTCACTCGTGGGAAAAGGAATAGAAATATAACATGAGAATTATTCCTAATAAAACCACGAACTCATTCAGGTCCCACGGTAATCACAAGGAAAACCTTTCTAGAATAAAAAGAAATCCTTAAGGTATTAAAATTCCTCTCTAGAATATGAGCATTACATTAGATAAAAATTATGATGCTCAGAGCCTAACTACAACAGTAGTCTAAATGTTACCCAGGAAAATTTCCAGCTCCTTGGAATTTTTTTTCAACTGACAGACCATGTAAAGCACGGGTAATTTTTTCGGACAAGCTGAACACAGCTACTTAAAACGGGTCAAAACTGATAGTCGTGGAAATTTTCTTAACTACACTATGAAGAGTCTCAAAATCCGATAGGTGGAAAACAAACCTGAAGCGTACCACGAGGAATATGAACTGCTTTTGGCTTATCTGTGCACGAGACGATACTTTTCTGCAGGAAACTTAACGCCCTGACAACCTTCCAAAAACGAAAACCAAACTTGATGATAAGTTCTAAGCAAATTTCCAACAAAATATCAAATAAATTCCGGGGTTATGAATGAAAAGAAGAGATCATAAATAAACGTATAGTTCATTTGTAACATTCTATAAGCCATCTAGTCTTAACTAAAGCATGAATATGAGTATGAAAAAGAGATTGCTTACTCGTTGAAGTGGTAGGAAGAAGGCTGATGCACTTGAGGACTTGCTGCCAGCATTCAAAGCTACCGCCCTGCCTTGCCAATCAATAACAGGAGAACCGCTTGATCCGCCTTTAGTACCTGACGCTGCCTACAAACACAGAAGCTAAAACATTAGCAAGCTAGCATGTGTAAGGGTTAGGCTTCGAGTAACAGTAGAGTATTGCACGATAAGCTCCAAAGGACGTTTTAACTCTTATAGGTGATATCTAAATGAAAATACGAGTGAGAGGCATATCTGTAGTGGAAACGGGAAATAACAAGGTTTTGACTCAGGAGAGATAGCATGCAATTCTGCTCATATACGTCGGTAATTAAAATAAAAGTAATATAAATACTAAAGACGAATAATCACTTACTTGCATATAAAACGTGTTGAAGTCGTTGTAACCATCTCTGGAACAAAAACCAATTAATTATTACAAAGCGAGTAACCATGAAATAAGCAGAGTTGTAGAACTATAAAAACATCACGGTGAAACAGATTATACTTACTTCTTATAGTGTGGAGCATCCCTATCCAACCGAGCAAGAGTACCAGCCAGTATGGAAACCTGAAAATCCACACTCCAATTACCAAACACTACATAATCTTTTTGATGCAGCCTACTTTGAATAATATAGAACACCCTTAACTACATTACCTTCTCTCCGCTATCATTGCCAACAACCCTAATCTCCAGTCCAACAGAAGCTGCCTCCGGAGCAAGGGGGATTTCCTCATAACTCAGAAACTGTACTGCACTGGGGTCATACGAAAAGAAGCCAAAGTCGTGGACCTGAAAAAGATACAAAAGAATGTCAGCCTGATGAGGAGGGAAAATACAAAAAAGAGAGCAGAATATATACAATAAAGTGGAGACACAAATTCAGATACTAAAATAGAAATATTTTAGAATTCACATGAATGCTCATTTCAATGAAACCACGGCCTCTGAACTGTGATGCCAGCTTCCTCAAATCTAATCTAGGGATTAGAATAAGAGACTTACCGGATCCCTATATACAGGATAGATTGGGATCTCTTCGCGGTTAACAAACATTGCCTCCGCAACTACTGGACCTGAAGAAGAAGAAGATATGAAGATGAACCAATGAATATTAAAGAGATTAAATTCTCAGTGACCTATCAGAACATTATCTACACCACCTAATCAAACAGCTAACTGCTAAGGAATCTATGCGCACACCTGGCTTAACCACGTGGCGGTTGGTGAGGATGACCCCACGCCTCTTATCAACGATAAACCCAGTAGCGTAGCTAGCACCCGCCGATTCGGTGTCGAAGGCGCGACACGCCGTCGTGCGGAGCACGACGACGGCGGGAACCACTTTGCCGAGAGCGCGACGCCAGTCTTCGGCGGTGGCGACGGTTTCGGTCAGCGGAGGATCCGATTTGATGCCGGTCTCCGTCGCCAGTGATGCCTCCTCTGATCCCAACGGATCTCCCATTTGAGCTCGCTTTCACTCCCGCGGGAACGGGTTTAGGGTTTCGGATCGGTCCTCTTCTCTTCTCTGATGATGATGATAATCTTTGGGACTCTTTCAGAGTTAGTTTTTATATTATTATTTTTTTAGTGCGCAGAATAAATTTAAATATACTACATACGAATTAAATTATATAATATGGTTTTTAATATTTTAAGTTTTTAACTAATCAATCACCTTGCTTACGCATTTCATTGGAAAAATCCAACCATTCTTTAAAAAATCAATTTTTTTTTGCAAGGTACAAGAAAACATTTGAAATGATAAATTTTGATTTGTCGTAAAAACTGTCTTCAACTTATTAAAAAATTGTTTTATCAATTTATTAGCTAACAGCAGCCTCTAATATTATATTTAGGCTCTTTTTTTTGGTATCTGAAAATTATATTATCACCGACTATCGGCCGGCCGGCTTGTTGCAACCTTCCGAGGAACGCCTTTCAGACAAGTAGCTAAGTCGTCTTAATCCAGCGGCGAGAAACATTTTTTTTCCGGAGTCATAAGCCGGCAAAAATCAAAATCTTTTAAGAGCTATTCAGAAAAAAAACTACTAGACAACTAAAAACAGTTTACAATGAGCTCTAATACATAAACCAAAATCCCATATATAACTGAGGGAGTAGCCTTGATGATTGCAGTCTGAAATGCAGAGCACATTGATCTCCAAACGAAGGATAGAGACAGGTCGAAGAAACTTCAAAGAGACGGGGTAGAAGAGCTGAAATAAATTCATATCTAAAGAGCCAAAACATAAAGGCGGAAGATCCTCAAAGTTCGCGCAGCAACGAGCCAGTACTTACATCTGTCCATTCATATCGTTATATAGGTGAGCCCAGATCAATCTTGAAGAGAGACACGAATACTGAAGCCACTCCAAAGAAACTTACACACACAACCTGGCCTTACACACACAACATGGCCAGCAAGAGTTCCTGTAAATAATCTAAAACCAAAGATGAATTAGGCTCTTTTCTATAATAAAATAAAAATATTGTATACTTTGTATACTTGTTAATTCGGTAGTGGAGATTTTGCATGTCTAATGTCAATTATACAAAAGTCAACACTAAAGTCTTTTTATATACTTTAACATCCAAACTCCAAAGTCTTTACTTTAAACGTTCACATTATAAATCACTTTATCAGAACGAATATTCTGCGCTTTGCCAAAACTAGTATATAACTATGTTAGACAATAACAACATACAATTCAGTAACTCGAACATACATAATATGATATGAATACCATATTTCATTCAGTTGAGCTACGCTAACAACGTTAATAGCATTTTGTTTTCACAAATTTATAACAACCCCGTAATTATAAATTAATAACCAAAAAAATAAATAAAAAAATTCCGGATTGCACTGGAATAGTAGCCCCGTTGATTATACGGTTTAGTCTGGTACAGTTCAACAGGCAACCCGATCACGTATATAATGGACTGGCCTGGTTGATTCAGAGTCTATCCTATTTTAGGCCCATTTCGGTTGGTCATGATAGTCGACCCTGTACGTGAATCTGGTGACGAGCCCAGAATATTTCATATAGCCATTTTCAAGGTCCAATATCTTGTAAAGATTTTCAAGAACAAACCGACGATAACAATTTGTCACCAATGATATGAGACACGATGATTAAGATAGATAGAAGACAACACGTATCCTCCTTAAACCACATGTACATCTTCCTCACACACCACCTGTCAAAAGTTTAAATAAAATACTCAAGAACCGACCCTACGTATAAAGATCATAAAAAGTATTAGATAAAACACGAAGAAAAAGTGTGAAGAACTCAAATGATTCGCTTGTCTCTCTATATAAACATCACAATCAATCTCTCCATAATCCTACACCAATTATTCTCCTCATATTCGATACATCACATCTCTATAACATCCACAAACATTTCACCTCTTTGATCCCTTTTTCGTATATATAACAATAGTATTTGAAGCTATCACAAGGATGATTCCTATATGCGTGCAGTGCGGAACGGGAGGAAACCCATGTAGATGCAAAGTGGTCGGACCGACGTTAGGGCTTGTGGCGTTTTTAGCAGCCGGAGTGGTGGAGTGGCCGGTGGGAGCATTGGTTTATATCTTTAAACATGCCAAAGGTCGACGTATTATGGGTCATCCGGCTACCCACGTTTATCCCAAAGTCTCCCGTTCCATTCCCATATGATTTTGAATCTCACTTTTGTATGAGATTTTAGTAATTTTACTACTATTTATTATGTTTCTATGTCGTCGTAATAATGTATTGTATGTTGTGTTTTATTTCGTTTCCTTTCTACTATGAACGTTAATGCTTCAGCTGTACTTTTATCCTCGGAGAAGGTTAATAAATCTTCGTTTTTAATTGAACTAATTGATATTTCATGTGTGGCTGTGAGCCTGTGACCGAAGATCGAGGCATAAAAACAAAAATCTTAAAACGAAATTGAATGGCGTGTGCATATTGGAATATAATTCTTGTAGCGAGACATGATTAAGCCGGAGCTAAAAACCGATTCTTAAAATATTTATTTAAAAACCGGTTTTTAGTTTTTTTAATTAAAAGTTAAGAAAAAGTTTTTTAACTTCCGTTAAAAATTTCATTCTAAAAACTCCGGATTAATTATGCTCTGGTAAAATAGAAATATATGTACTAAGATTAGGATTTTGTGTAGTTAATTAGAATTCTACGTATATGCAAAATAGAATCTTATGTATACTAGAATTTTATGTATTGAATAAAGACAAATCTATGTACTAAGATATCAGTAAGTGAGAGATTATGCCAAGCCATCTTTTAGCTACATAGCTTATGAATAAAGGAAGAAAAGTTGAAGAATAGTATTTGCATTTTCTGAAAGTTGACAGAATATTATTTTCTCTAGTAAGAGAAAGTGAGATAAAAGAGAAGTTTACGAACACACCACCTAATGAAAAATATACATCTCTTGGCTTTCATAAACTCACAATATTTTCGGCCTAAAGGCCAAACAAACACTTCAAGAGTTTGATTAATTTTATCATATAGTTTTTCCTTACTAATTAAAATTTCATATAGTTAGATACTTACATTACATAGCTAAACAAAAGAGAAAATCAATGCATACGCTCACATCAGTGCAAAACGAAAAAGCCAATATCAAACTATATATGTCCAAAAGTAGTCACATGTAGATCATTCTTTTATGTACTCAGCAATATTTTCGTTTGCGCCAATTGTTATAAAATATTAGACTTGGATCCATGTATATTTGTTTATTTTGAAATTTTTATGAAACTATATGTCAAAAAGTGTATACATATATATATATATATATATATAATTTTAAGTTTCAAAAAAAGTATATATTTTCAAATTAAAAAGGAACTTTAGCCCAAAGATTAACAAATACTTTGAGGGCTCCGATGCAATGTTTGTATGGACCAGCATCAAAGACCGGTAGCCAGGGGTGAATCTAGAACATATTATTAGTGGGTGCGTATATTAGTACATAATTACATATACAAATTAGTAGGACAACATCAGATATGTACAGAATTAAGAGGGCATAATAACATTTTCAATGGGTGCACAACTGTGTTTTGGTTAAAATTATGGCAAAATTTAAACAAAATTCTTTATAAAACTTATTTTTTTTTTAAAAGAGTGGGTGCACTTGCACCAGTGCACCCTTAGTCCTCTATCTACATTTGCCACTGCCGGTGGCGAAAAACCAAGAATAATTTTTACCGAAAACAAACTATCAATTTAAAAGAAACAAAACCCAAAAGTTTAGGATTCTAACTTTGGTTTTGAAAATCCTGATAAGAAATTTTACAAACTACTAGTGACTTTTTAGCAATTTAGTGTACAAATAAATATTTATGAAAATTTAAGAGGTATCACATAAACACCATATTTCCATAAAACTGCCACTAAACGACTTTTAGTTAAACATACATCAAGTGGTTTACTATAGTACTTAACACTTTAAATCATACTAGCTAATACAATCTAGTTAAATTGTTCAATAAATTTGATGCGAGATAAACAAGGAGGTAATCTTTGGATATACTTTTTGGATGGAGGCAAATCTTCGGATAACAAACTTAACATAATTGACCAAATATTCTTTGATGAGTCTAATGCAAGAATATAGTTGGTCAAAGATATGTGGTATTTGAATATGGAATGAGGTACTAAGCTTGATTCTCAGTGAGAATAAATAAATTTAACCGTTGATTTGATTGGACAATGGTTAATCGGATGATATGTTGTTGATTTAGACTAACTTAAATATGGAATTGGCCGTTTGGTATAAAAAACAAAAAGAAATGCAAGATTTTAACCTTAAATGTTGATTTCATCAATAAAATATGTTTTGGTAAAATGATTGATAACAATTGTGGGTAGATTGCGATTATAGTTTGGTAGGAGAAATTAAAATATATTCATTAAACATTGTTTTGACGATGAACTAATCCGCAATAAAAATACTAAATAACGAGTGAAACCCACATTTGCCAATAGAGATAGTGAGTCTCTACCAATTATAAGGATATGATTATTATGATCTACAAATGTTTCATAAATCTATTAGAATTTATGTACAATTTTGACACCAATTTTTCTAAGATCATTTTTAAAAGAAGAACAAACTTAAAGATTCAGTTAAAATCTCCAACTTAAAAAAGTATTGTCTTTAGTTTATTTCTTCTAGGTTACACAGTAGTTGAAACAAAAGAAAACATATTATCCAGAATTTTCTTGTTTATGAATATACTTATCTGTTCTTTAAGAAAAAAATATTTTCGAAAGTGTTTTCACTTTACTTAAAATTTCTATTATCAAAGTAGTGGCTATGTAATTCCCCCAAAATTTTGTATTCTCATGTAATATGTCAATTTATTAGCAATAAAACTAGGTGATGTTATTCGATTAGATTAAAGGAAACAAAAAGTAATAATATAAATTATTTATTTATTAAATATGAATTTTAGTTCAATATGATTCTTTTTGATGTTAAAATAATATTGAAACATAATAAAATGTATATGATAATAATACTTTATTAAATTTATTCTTGTATCTATAGTAGGTAAACAAAAAGACAATGATTTTTTAATTGGTTTGAGTACATCGTAGAAATGAATCTACCTATAATAAAATAGAAAATATATCTTCTCAAAATAAATTATATTTTGCTTCTTATTTTTAACAAAAACTTATATTTTTCTTAGCTTAAACTTTTTTCATATATATATACACATAATTGGTACTCAGTACATTGTATAAGAGGTAGTATATATCTCTAATACGTATTTGAATGAAATATAATTGGAATGGCCTTTTATTCTCATTTGTAAAATATAGTATGTATGACCTTCTCCAATAGTAATATATATTTTTTCCTTGTATTCCCATTTATAAAATAATTTTATTTTGAATTATTTTCACACCTCCATTTTTTTCTTCGAAAGAACGCACCACCATTTTCTATATAAGTGGTGATTAGTTTGTGAATTTACTAAAAAAAATATTGTTACAAACTATAACAACAAAAAATTACTTTCTGTGGTAGAGAACAAATGGATCATAACGGTGGTGGAAACTCAAGCAGTGAACATACTTCGGTAAATGCCAAGAAAAGAGAGAAAAGAACTTATCATCGCCACACTTTTCAACAAACCCAGAGACTTGAAGCGTAAATTTTTTTTATCACTTTTTTGTTGATTCAAACCTATTGAAAATTTTGATTTGACTAATTGGTTTTTAAATTTTTTATAAATGAATGAAGTTATTTCAAGGAATGTCCTAATCCAGAGGAATCACAACGGCTCAGTTTAGGTGAAGAGCTGAATCTTGAGCCAGACCAAATCAAATTTTGGTTTCAAAACAAGAGAACTCAAAACAAAGTATTCATCTCAACAAATATTTTAATATGTAATTGTATAAGTTGTTTCAACAAATTGATATTTCAATTGTTATTAATTACTTTTCATATGATATAGACTCAGATTGAAAGAAATGCTAACATCTTACTTCGTGAAGAAAATAAAAAGATCAAATGTGAAAACGAAGCTATGCTAGAGGCTTTAAGGATTGTGACTTGTCCAGATTGTGGTGGTCCTCCTCTTGGTGTAGAACGCGACCACAATTTCCAAAACTTGGGTCTAGCAAACACTTTTCTCACAGAAAAGGTAATCATTTTATTTAAATTTCTGTTACCAACAATTATATCACTAGTATACATTTTTGTTATTATTTGTTTCATCCACCATCATATTTTTATATAAATTGCGAAAATGATGTTCATCCGTATTTGAAAAGCGATTATATAAATGATAATAATTTAAGTTGTGCATAAACAATAATATAATAGTAAATTTTTATATGGCATGTTTAGCTGTTTGCGTAATAACTTTTGAATGTTCTGTATGCTGACTTTATAAACTTTATATCAATGAAAAAATATATCGTTCTTTGTAAAAAAATTTGTTAAAAGTTAGACCCTTATAATAGTGAAACAATAACATAACTTTAACTAAATTATCTTAGCCTATTGGTAAAGAGGTTCCAGCTGGAGCTTCCGCCGTAGATTTGATTTTTCTTGACCATCCATAGATATCTTAAGTGGCAAAAAAATCTGGATTTTTATGTTCTTTTTGGTGATTAGTCCTTGTGCCTAGAAAACCTTTGAAACAACGCTAAGGTTATTAAAAAAAAACATAACCATGAAAATGCATTTTTTTTTGTTTATGACAGAATCCATAATAATATATATTTTTCTTTTTTGAAATTTAGCGTGACGAACTGGCCAACACTGTATCCATGAACCAGCACCAACAAAACATGGTGAACTTATTCGCTTCTGTTCAGGGACAACAAATCTTTGATACTCACACCTCGTATGGAACTATTCCAAACAGTCTCATGAACGATCCATCTAACTCAGTAGGATCATCAACTTCTCAAGACATCCAACTACAACTGATATCCCAAATGGATATAACGCAATTGTCTGAAACTGCGACAAGAGCCGTTGAAGAGCTCAAGCGGCTATTTGTTACGGAAGATTTATGGGTTATGTCGTCTATCGATGGAACATATGTGATTGACCAAGAGAGTTATGAGAAGTTCTCGCACTCGATCAAACATTTCAGGAAATTGAGTGCTCGTGTCGAGTCTTCCAAAGATGTCACGTTGGTTCCTATAGAAGCAACGAACTTGATTGAAATGTTCTTGGATTCGGTATGTATTCTATTATGCATCATCAAACAAATATTAGGATTATGTCAGTTAGGCTTAAAACTACGTGGTGCAATTGATGTCTGATTGTTTAAAACGACTTTTGAAACAATATATACGTCTTTGTCTAAATCATTTATCAAAAATCTTTTAATTAGACCTCTTTTTGTAGTTTTCTCATTGTTTATATAATTTTGGAAAAAATGATACAATTTCAACTCTTAATATATGATGGTTACGTTGTTACTAACAATTTTTTGACAAAAATAAAAATCTAAGGGTTGCACTTAATTATACACAAATCTGAACATGTACTTCTCTGTTGTAGGAAAAGTGGGAAAGGCTTTTTCCAACGATCGTGGCCAAGGCCATGACGATTCACAAGCTCGGATCCGAGCTTCCCATCAACGAAAACTGCAATAACTTGCAAGTGGTAAGACCTATTTTCATTGTGGTGTTACCAATCAATTTTTTACAACCGTTACATCAGTTCATCAACTCGGATCTTAATATGTGATATGTTCTTGAATGTGAATGAAATTGATAGATATGGGAGAAACTACACATTCTGTCGCCGCTAGTGCCACCAAGGGAGTTTATGATCGTCAGGTGCTGCCAAAAGATCGATGAAGGGATCTGGATTGTTGCTGATGTGTCACAAAGAATCGTTGACTCTGACCAAATCAACCCTTTTTGCTATAAACGTCCTTCTGGCTGTCTCATCAGAGCATTTCCCGGTGCTCACTCCGAGGCATGTCTTCATTGCCTTGATCTCACATGTTTCTCTATTCTTAAAATGTATACGTTATATATATAATTTGAAGTTAAATGAAATAATGCAGGTAACATGGATAGAGCATGTGGAAGTTGACCATAAACCCGATGCACATTGGTTATATAGAGAGCTTTTATGTGGCGGCTCAGGCTACGGGGCTAAGCGTTGGACCACCACTCTGGAAAGAATGTGTGAGAGGATGGCTCTCTCCTCCATCCGTACCATTCCGGCTACTGACTGGAGCGAAGGTACGTTTCATCTATGACTAACTTTACTAATCAAATAAAAATTATAAAAAGAAAATCCTTCGCCAATCAATGCTTAAATTTGTGGTCGTCGAAAAGTATAATTTTCTATCATTTTCGTTGAGTGAGGCTACTGATAATATATATCGTTATTTGATCGATATAAGATCTAACTGGACCAGTTCTTCGTCTCTGACCTTTCAGTAAAGACATAACATCTTTTAGTGACAATAAGTCTGAGCAGGTTCGGTAAATGAACTGGTCGAATAGGTTTTATTCGATAATTCTAGTTGTATGTATGGTATTATGAATTTTTTTTATAAAGAATAAGGACATAAACATTTTTGTACGTAGAACATTATAAACAAAATTAAAATGTTAGACCGGCATTATGTCTAAGTGTGATGTTAATGATGAATTGATGATAAAGCAATGTGTAATGTTTTGGCAGCTATAGCGACAGTGGAAGGCAGAATGAGTGTAATGAAATTAGGGGAAAGAATGGTGAAGAACTTCAACGAGATGCTGGCCATGTCCGGGAAAGTTGACTTTCCACAACAGTCCAAATGTGGCGTCAGAATCTCGATCAGGATGAACCATGACTCCGGTCAACCATCCGGTTTAGTTGTCAGTGCTGCGTCTTCTTTCTCAGTTCCGATCACTCCTTTGCAAGTCTTCGACAGCCTGCTAAACAATGAGACTCGTCACCAGGTTCTTCTTTCTTTTCTTGACCTGCATGCATCTGTATCGAATGGATATGTAACATTAGGAGTGTTGCTACGGGTTGATGTGTTAACTGACGTAGAGTTAAATTAAATTTATTATAAAACAGTTCAGCACGTAATCTCTAGTTTTCAAAGTAATTAGTATTTTTTTCTCTTTAAAACACATTTTACTTATTTTAAATTCAGTTGGGTTAGATTGGCTTTGACACTTCAAATATAGAAAAAAAAATCTAATTATTTTGAGCAAATTTAACTCCTTATAGTTTTTATTGTTTTAGTTTTGGGGAATATTGAACATCATATATAAGTACAGTTATATTGAACGGGCATATTATAGAATTAGTTCAAAAACATCATATATTAGAAAAATTAGTTCAAAAAAAAATATTAGTTCAAAAAACATATTATAGAATTTTAACGTGGTTGGTATGACTTGTGAGTGAAAATATGATTTACATTACCTTTTTGCCTGAATAGGGTGAATTCATCCACGCCATTAGTATACGACGATGGACCTACGGTCTGAAACATATATGTTAGTGTTACCATTCAAAAAAGAAACATGGTCTACTTATACCACTTCGCATGTTTTTTATCTCTTACTGTTGTCTTAAGTCGCGTCTTAACAAAAACTCACGTTTGCATGCAACAGTGGGACGTTCTTTGCTATCGATCCGCAGTCTCTGTGACCGCTCGCATTCTCACCGGATCAAATGAAAACAACTACATCACCATTCTCCAGGTACACACATTTCCTTCACGGTCACTTAATAATTAATCTTTGGTTGTTATAGATACTAACTCATCTCACAATCTTTACTTGTTATATACTATTATATATATCAGCCCACACAAAGAGAGGATGATGTCATATCTATGTCACAAGGCCCAAAGAGGAACATGATGATGCTACAAGAGTGTTACATGGACGCATTAGGAGGCATGATAGTGTACGCTCCTCTCGACATGGCTTCGATGAGTCTCGCTACCTCAGGTGAAGTCGACCCTTTGAAAATTCCAATCCTTTCTTCTGGTTTCACCATCTCAAACGATGGCCGGCGATCCATGGTGGCTGAGGAGGGTGGAACTATACTCACGGTGGTCTTTCAGATCCTTGTCTCTGAAGACAAGAGGATAAGCGGGCTGAATGAGCAGTCAGTGGACACGGTGACTAGTTTGATCAGCTCCACTGTTCGAAACATCAAGCTCTTGCTCAATTGTCCTCTTGAATGAGAGAATATTCTATGAAAGATTCTCTCTTGTCTTTTTTTTTTGTTTGTTTGTTTGAGATGTTTTTATTTATTTTCGGATTTTGCAAGATTTTCTATTGGTTATGATGATTTGGACATGTTTATGTTTTTAATTTAATTTTTTTCGGACCTTTTGGTTGGTTATAATAATTATCCCATAGTTTGAATGATATATGTTTTGATTGTAATGTTAAGTCATTGCTCAGCAAAGCAAATGGGACTATTTTCGTTTCACAAAAATGGAACTAGTTTCAAAGGAAAAATAATTTATAACTGAACTCGAAAACAACACCATATAATGATGATTTCGTATATAAAATGTTTGAAATTAGAGAAATAGATAAATGGTGAAATTATTGTTAGCTATATGTAGAACTAAATAACAGTTCAAAAACATATAAACATACTGAAAAAATCATAACACTGTCTTTGTCAAGTGTCAATCCTTCATGCATTCCCAAATGAACCAAAACATAGATGCATATTACTAATATTTTTCTTTTATTTATAAAAATGAGTTAGTATGAATTACTCAAATATTTTTTGTCCAAAATAATTACAACAACATGAATTTATGCCACGTGTAAATTTCCAATTGGTAAAGAGAAAACATCGTATATATATGCGGTAACAACCACGCATCGTTATTAGTCACTTCACTGCATCAACACTAGTCCTTTGAAACTCTCCATTCGTCTACAAATCTTCTCCTCGTGAAGAAGCTCTAATCGACAATCGACAATGGCTGCCACCACCGAGAATCTCCCCCGGCTCAAATCCGCCGTCGATGGCCTTACCGAAATGAGGTTCGCCTTTCGGATTTGATCTGACATTATTTTCGACTGAATCTGTTTGTGTGTTTCAGTGAGAATGAGAGGAGCGGATTCATCAACCTCGTCTCACGCTACCTCAGGTTTTTATATTCTCTTTCGATCAATCTGTTGTTGCTTGTGATGATCAAACAGTAGTTTCTGGAAGTATATCTCTGCTTGTAGTTTCTCTGTGATACTAGAATGGTGTTTATGTTTATTACAAATGATGTAGATGTTTCCGAGACCAAGAATCTGTTGGACAAACTTGTTGTCTTAAAGCTTAATGGAGGTCTTGGGACAACAATGGGATGCACTTGCCCTAAGTAAGCCATTTATCAATGATTCGCTTTGAAATTTCAAATTCAGTGTTAATATCGAATCTAGTTACTATTCCCTCTCTGGAGATCTTGTTATTGTTCTCTTGTTATGTAGTATATATTTGTTTTCATTGTTAGTGGGTGTCACATTCAAACTGAAGCTAGTGAACAATCCCTTGTGAAATTTTGGCAAAGTGGTCATGTGTAGTAGTTATTCCAAGATTTAGGATGTTAATTATATCTTAGCTTGCTTTTCTGTGCAGGTCGGTTATCGAAGTTCGTGATGGTTTGACATTTCTCGATCTTATTGTTATCCAGATTGAGGTTTGTTATTTTCCTTTTTCACTCTGCTCTAGGACCTCCTTGATGTTTACTAATCTTAATGTATACAATATATTGACAGAATCTCAACAACAAGTATGGCTGCAAAGTCCCATTGGTTCTCATGAACTCCTTTAATACACATGATGACACACAAAAGGTACTTATATTTTACTGTGGATCACATTTTCTTTTACTTCCATATTTTTTGTTGGTTTTTTTGGCTGAGTGCTTTCATCGTATTCAGATTGTGGAAAAGTACACCAACTCAAATGTTGACATTCACACTTTTAACCAGGTTTGTGGTGTGGATGCATATATCTAAATTAGCAAATTAAAATTTTGTATGTATGAAAAAACTGACATCAGATCTGCAACTAATTATGTTTACTTGGGTTTTCTAGAGCAAATATCCCCGTGTTGTGGCAGATGAGTTTGTGCCATGGCCCAGCAAGGGAAAGACCGACAAGGATGGCTGGTATGATTTTCTTTTGTTAACGGTTCAAACCACACAGTAAGATTGTCTTATGCAAGTTGGAACAGTTTAATCTGCCCACTATCTGAGAGTAGTCCATGATTGTAGATAACAGGAACTTGTGATTTTTCTAATATGTTATTCTAAGTTCTATTATTTTTGTGAAGGTATCCTCCGGGTCATGGTGATGTATTCCCATCCCTGATGAACAGTGGAAAGCTCGATGCTTTCTTATCACAGGTTCAGTCTTTGATGCAGTCGGCAACTATTTTTCCAAGCATTTAAGATGTACGTGTTCATTGGATATTTGTTTTTCTGGGACTCACAGGGTAAAGAATATGTGTTCGTTGCCAATTCAGACAACTTGGGTGCTATCGTTGACTTAAGTATGTCTTCTTTGTAGTTTGTTCGTGCTTGTTTACACATAGTTAATCTGAAAATTATACATGAAATTACTTACGTCCTGCTTGCCTCCTACTTGGTCTAATTGCTGCAGCAATCTTGAAGCACTTGATCCAGAACAAGAATGAATACTGTATGGAGGTTACACCCAAAACCTTAGCTGATGTAAAAGGCGGAACTCTCATTTCTTATGAAGGCAAAGTTCAGGTAATTTCTTAATTGTTTCTTCTTGTTTCGAATGTACCTTTTCTTATTCATCGTTATTATAAAAAAACTGCTAAGGAGATTCGGTTTTTACCTGCTGTTGATTGGTTTCGGATTCTGTAGTTGCATTTTTATTGCAAACAAAAAAACACTTCTATCTATATATATTTCTATTAGAACCTAACTCGTTTTCTTGAACTCTAAAATTGATTTTTTTTCTGGTCTGTCCCAGCTTTTGGAGATTGCTCAGGTTCCTGATGAACATGTAAGTCCATACCATACTTTTTTTTTGTTTTCCTTCCTGTTATGGCTTGGATTTCATTAGAGATTGTTCGAAACAATTCTAGAATATTCATTAGAGATGTGGAAAAAGTTGGAACAAGCTTAGATTTTAGAATAATTTGTTAGAAACTCTTCAAAACCGTTTCTCCATCTACAATAGATTATTCGTATGAAGGGGGAAACTATACTCTTTTTTTGTGCCTTCTTCCTGCTTTCTTCCACTTGTATAAACCTGTTGAACAGATCTACTGCACTCATGTTTTGATCATTGTGGTAGGTCAATGAGTTCAAATCCATTGAGAAGTTCAAGATATTCAACACAAACAACTTGTAAGTAGATAATGTCTCTAAATATTCCAGAAGATATGAACCTTTTGTAGATTTTAATTCTGTAAGTTTACAGATGGGTTAACTTGAAGGCCATTAAAAAGCTTGTGGAAGCTGATGCACTTAAAATGGAGATCATCCCTAACCCAAAGGTGCATGTCTGGCCTATTGCTTTTTTTTTTTTTTTTTTTTTTTTTGCAATTTCCATGAATGTCTAACTGAGAAAAGACTGAAAATTTTATTCAGGAAGTCGATGGAGTGAAAGTTCTTCAACTGGAAACTGCAGCTGGTGCTGCAATAAGGGTAAATATGCATTGTCCTAGTTATTTACAATATAGAGCGCTAATTGTAATCTTCTTCTAATATTTTTGGTTGTGTGATTCTTTGTCTCAAAACAGTTCTTTGACAATGCCATTGGTGTTAATGTACCTCGCTCACGGTTCTTGCCAGTGAAGGCAACTTCAGACTTGTTGCTCGTCCAGGTAAACACCACATTTTAAAGCGAAAACAGAGTAACAAAGACATCTTCTGAAACATTTGAGTAGTAATTAAAGTGTTCATTCTTAGTCTGATCTCTACACCCTAGTTGATGGCTTCGTCACCAGAAACAGTGCTAGAACCAACCCCTCGAATCCATCGATTGAATTGGGACCCGAGTAAAGGAAACAAAAAAAATCGCCACAAGTCATGTTTGTTTTGCCTCATAAAGCATCACTCGGTGCATCTTTGTAACAGGTGTCTAATTTCCTGAGCCGGTTTAAGTCCATCCCTAGTATAGTCGAACTCGACAGCCTTAAGGTGTCTGGTGATGTCTCCTTTGGCTCTTCAGTTTTTCTCAAGGTAATGCATAATACATGTAAACATGTCTAAAATACAAGATATTAGTTTCCCGATTTGTTGTTTTAACATTCATTTTTGGTTATTAAAGGGGAAGGTAACTGTGACTGCAAAATCCGGGGTAAAACTGGAAATCCCCAACGGGGCTGTGGTCGAGAACAAGGTAATCTAACGAGTTTATATTTTAGGAACCGGAAGGTTTGGTTTGATTAGGTTATGGTTTGATTTTGGTTCAGCTAAATCGATAAAGACTAATAAAATGAACCTTGTGTTATTTGTAGGACATCAATGGTCCCGAGGACCTCTGAATAAGACACATTCAGAGTCTTCTTCCCTTTCTCATGGAAGACACATAGTGATACACTGATACTCCATTCGTTTATGAAAAATAATAATTAATTTTGATATTTAAATTCTCCACAAGTACGATCTCAAGTTTGAGTTTGTTCTGGTTCTTTCTTTCCACCATCATTTTGTTCTCTTTGATAACCGACTATTTGTTTATGTTCTGATTCAGTACTTATACAAGTTTATTACATTTGAGTCTACTACCACTGACATTATACTCCCGTGGAGGTTGTTATAACGCTAAGACCACTATGATGACAGCATAAAAATATCTTTACTATAATGTCTTTATTATAATCAGAAGATAATATATTAAAATCTAAAGCAATAACTTACGGGAGTTACAAAATTCTTAATAGCAACAAAAATGCAAAAAGTTAAACAAATTCATTTGTATGTCGAATACGTTACAAAGTTTTTTCTATATATTTAGCACCAAATTAAGATTTTGTTGAAATATCTGATAAATTTTGGAGTGAGCAAACCTTAATAACAAAGAGCTTTCCATAAATATTTTTGAACAAATCAATCAATGTTTTCGATTTTATATGTTTAAAATTTAGAGATTCTCCAATGTGCATTTCTATTTTTTTCTAAAATAGAGAACTCTATTTATAAAGGTGGTTTGATCTAATGTATATCTCTAAAATAAATAAAAATCTATTTTTAGAAAAATATAAAAAAGTGCACTTTTATTTTCTATTTTTAGGAGTAAAAATATTATTTCTCTATATTTATTTCTGAAAATAGAGTAATTATATTATAAAGCATACATTGAAGCAAATCTACATCTATTATAATAGAGGTTTTAGAAAAAATATAGAAATGATCTTAAGAATGATAACATTTTTCTTTTTTTAATGGCTATTTTATTAAATTCAAAATCTGTTTATAAATTTTACTAGTTTAATATAATATCTTATTTATGCAATATAAATGAGGGGAGCTACACAATTGATGATAAAAGTAAAAAATATAAACCAAATTTAATAATATTAAGAAGACAAAAGAAAGTTACATAGACTATATATGTAACAAAAAGTAAAACTATTACTCTTATTTAAGAGATGTATAAGTCAGAGTTCTCGTTACTTCACAACATTAACTACATCTCCTAAACCATCAGGTTGGTTTTCTCTACTATTATTTGATCTAATCATTAGACATATTCCTAAGTTTCGTTGAAAGACGATGGTCTCACAACATTATTTGTATATGTATTGTCCACAGGTCTAATGATGTTTCTGCTACTTGCGATTGTGGGATTGATAAGCTATTATGTATACAAGTCGATAAAACCGCCACCACCAATTCCACTGCCAGAAAACGTTTCCAAGAAATCTCTAAGAGTCAAGCTTAGTGATGGCAGACATATAGCCTACAGAGAATTAGGGTGTCCAAAGGACGAAGCCAAAAACAAAATAATAATCATCCACGGATATGCAAATTCCAAAGAAGTAGATTTATACACCACACAGGTATAAACGTTATGATTAAATGATTGTTTGGGGTAGCTTATAATTCATTTTAATCATTTAATGATTGTTTTGTAATAATATATTTGAACCTACAACGTTTTTATATGGCTTCTTCAGGAAATGATTGACGAATTCAAGATATATTTTTTGTTCTTCGATAGAGCTGGTCATGGAGAAAGCGATCCTAATCCATCAAGAACATTGAAAACAGATACATACGATATCGAAGAACTTGCTGACAAATTGGAACTTGGTCCAAAGTTCCATGTTCTGGGCATGTCACTTGGAGCATATCCAGTGTACGGTTGCCTCAAATACATTCCTCATAGGTAATCTATATTTATAGAATTATCTCTAAAGAAAATGATCAAGAAATCGAAAAATTATATGAGAATTGTGTTACGTCTCATTGGTTATCAATACTTTAACGCTTATAGATAAACATTTTACGCAAAATGTGGTTTATCCATCTATAATAAGATTTTCTGTTTGATATTTTTGTACTTAAATACGCAATGTTTTCTCATATGTGGAAATTTTTCATTCAATCATATATATATATTTATAGATATATGACCAACTTTAACTATTTGTCTATTTTCATATTGTCTTTAGTCAAGTGATTAAATATTTACTGATACGATTCTTTTCCACCGGAGTTTTACTTTGCTAAGTTGCGTTCCCTCGGTAGAATCGGCAATAGATTAGCCTTCATTAAAAAAAAATCCAGTTATGAAAAGTTACGTTTATCAGCTAGTTTGTTTCTATCACTGTACGGATTCAAATCCCATAATGGATCTTGTTTGACGAAAAGGTTTAGAAACTAGACTAATGGTTGTGTTTTATCTTATAGATTAAGTGGAGCTTCATTGGTGGTTCCATTAATAAACTTTTGGTGGAGACGTATTCCACAAAACTTGTTGAATGCAGCAATCAAGAAATTACCATTTGCGTTTCAAATGATACTTCGAGTCGCACACTATTGTCCATGGTTGCTATATTGGTGGATGACTCAGAAATGGTTTCCAAATGATCGAGATCCCAAGAAAATTTGGACTGAACGCGATATAGAACTTTCGAAAATATATTATAAAAAATCGTACATGGTATGTGTGTATATATAGACTGATTCAAATAGTCGTATAGTTGTCAATATTTTTTAGATTTATCCTGATGATATATTAAGTATATGTTAAATATATACTCATGAAAGCTAATAATGTAATAACTTATGTATAGGACGCTGTTAAACGACAAGGTGAATATGTGAGCTGCTACCAAGACATCATTGCCGGTTATGGAAATTGGGAGTTTGATCCAACCGAACTGAGCAACCCGTTCACGGATACTAACAAAGGATCAGTCCATATGTGGTGTGCACTCGATGACAAACAAATATTGCGAGACGTTCTAGTCTATATATGTGATAAGCTGCCATGGATAAAGTTCCATGAGGTCCCTCATGTTGGACACTGGATTATCCATGAGAAGCATCATTTCGAAGCCATCATCAAAGCCGCTTGTACTGAATGAAAAATGGATAATGAAGAAAGGAAGCTTTATCAAATTTATATGAGATGCTTAAGTTTGAGAATTTTTATAAAAGTTTAATAAAAATATTATGTACATGTCAATATTAATATATAAATCTGGTATGCTAATGTCAGATGCAGCTATTTATATTATTTCGATGAACTTAAATATTTATACATTAAAATGCATATTTCTTTCAATTAAGTAAGAGGTGCTATAAAAAGATGGTCTAAACACATGATTTTTATATATAAAATAGACTTTCTTTTTTTCTTCTGACAAGTGGCAGAGGAGAAGTCTGACACCTGTCTCTCAAAGAAATTCACTTAAAAAAATTCAAAACTATACAATACATATTGCTTACTGTGTACAATACTATACAATTTAATAAACCAAACTAGTATACAATATATTGGTTTTCATTTATACTAAAGATATCCAATATACAATATATTCACAGACCCATATACAAAATTCGACAGCTTACCGTGATGAATAAAAATTCCAGTGTACAATACTTTATATATAAAGATATACAATACTATACAAAATACAAGATATTCACAAACATATCACTATTGTGATATTATAACCAATAATTGATTATATATTAACAAAAACTAATAAAAAATACACCATATTATTATATCATATTATTTTATTAACTAAACATTCTTTTGTTTGCACTATATTTAACATTCGACTAAATTAAAAAAAAAAAAATTATATTATAAGTGACCATAGCAAAATAGGACATATAAAAAGGACAACAATTCTAAAATAAAAATAAAAAACAAAAACATATGTTTGCCCCAGATTTTTGTTGTCCAAATAATAAATTTAGTTTTAAATAAAACTAGAGTGAATTTACTTAGTAAACTTATTGATATAAAATAGAAAACATAGCTATTGTGATATTGTAACCAATAATTGCTAGGTTTTGGACAAAAAATACTAAAAAACTATATTGATATATCATATTATATTATTAACCGTTTATTCTTCAGTTTGCATATAATTTAACATTTGACATATTTTAAAAAATAATATTATTTAAATATGATTTTTTTTTACTTTTTAAAACCAATTTAGTGAATTCTTAATTGTAACAGTTACTGATAGTGTACTATACCACCTTTAATAAAATGGCTTTAAATTGGCAAAATGGCACACATAAAAATAAAATACAAACATATTTTCATGAAATATAATTATCAACAATCTTGCGCGTAGCGCGGACACCCCGTAGTAGTACCATATTTCTGTGTATCCCTTTTACAGCAAATACAAAAATAGATAAGTTAGAAAAAGTGCTAGTTTTACCTATTTAATATGATATATATATATATATATAAATTGTTTATTTTTGGTTCGTATTTAAAATTAATTATTTTCAGTTTTTATTGAGATATTTACACAAAATTTAACAATAAGTGTAGATTTATATATATGAGAAGAACAATACTTAACCAATTTCTGTATATAATTAAGAAAGTAATAGAAATTAAATTAAATCCAAGAGTTACAATATAGTATAGTAAAGCAAAAGGGATACAACCTTTTAATCAGTACATCAATACTTTAAATACAAAATTTCCTTTTATTATAAACAGAAGATAATATATTAAAATGTAAAGCAATAACTGACTGGAGTTACACAATTCATAATAACAACAAATATGCAAAAGACAATAAAATGCATTGGTAATGTAAGATACGTTACAAAGCTCTTTGTTTAGATTTAGATACCAAATTATGATTTTTTGAAATATATTATTAACTTTGTGGTGAACAAACCTTTTAACAAAGAGTTTTCTACAAACATCTTTGAACAAATAAATCAAAGTTTTTTTGTTTGAACTGAACAAATAAATCAATGTTTTTCATTTTTATATATGTATAATTTTAAAAGGACAACCTTTTCTTCTTTTTAGTAGCTGATTTATTAATTCAAAATCTTTTTATTAATTTAAGATGTTATTTTATCAATGCAATATACGTGAGGGGAGTTACACAAATGATGATAAATGTAACAAGATAACAAAATTTAATAATTGTAAGAAGGCAAAAGAAGTTACAGAGACATGTGTAACAAACAAAAAATAATATAAAATATATATTTTCTCTTATATAAGAGATGTTTAAGCCAGAGTTTTATTTCACATTAACTATATCTCCTAAATCATCAGGTTGGTTTTCTCTCCTATTAATTGTTCGAATTATTAGACATATAGAGGTATCTCTAACAAAATGTTTGGATATGTATTATCTATAGGCCACATGATGTTGCTGCTACTTGCGATTGTGGGGTTAACAAGCTACTATGTCTACAAGTTGATAAAACCGCCACCACCAATTCCACTGCTGGAAAACGTTACCAAAAAATCTCCAAGAATCAAGCTTAGTGATGGCAGACATATAGCATACAAAGAACTAGGGTTTCCGAAGGACGAAGCCAAAAACAAAATAATAGTCATCCATGGATATGCAAATTCCAAAGACGTCGATTTATACACCACTCAGGTATAAACGTTATGATTATATTGGGGAAACTATTTCATTGTAATCATTTAATGATTGTTTTGTAATACTATGAATGAACTTTACAACGTTCCCTTGGATTCTTCAGGAAATGATTGATGAATTCAAGATATACTTTTTATTCTTCGATAGAGCTGGCTATGGAGAAAGCGATCCTAATCCATCAAGAACGCTGAAAACAGATACATACGATATCGAAGAACTTGCTGACAAATTGCAACTTGGTCCAAGGTTCCATGTTTTGGGCATGTCACTTGGAGCTTACCCAGTTTATGGTTGCCTCAAATACATTCCTCATAGGTAATAAACATTTATCAAATAACAAGAAATTTAAAGATTATTGGTTTAAGAATTGTGTTACTTCCCATGTAGGTTATCAAAACTATAACGCTTATAGAGACAAATTTACATGAAATACACGTGGTCTACCCAGTTGTAATAATATTTTCGGTTTAATAATTTACAAAGTTGTAGAGATGTAACGTAAATATATGTGATAATTTAGTAGTTTCCATTAGTGTTGTTGTTTTGTCACTGATTCAAATTCACATGTGAATTGTTTGAAAAGGTTCAAAAGTTAGACTAATGTGTACATGTTTTATTATATTTATAGACTAAGTGGAGCTTCATTGGCGGTTCCATTAATAAACTTTTGGTGGAGACGCATTCCTCAAAACTTGTTAAATGCAGCAATCAAGAAATTACCATTTGAGTTTCAAATGACACTACGAGTCGCACACTATTGTCCATGGTTGTTATATTGGTGGATGACTCAGAAATGGTTTCCAAGTAATCGAGATCCCAAGAAAACTCTGACTGAACGTGATATAGAACTTTCAGAAACATATTCAAAACAATCATACAAGGTATGTGTAACGTCTACTTGTAATGAATATTATCTACTTTTATTTTTCGAAAAATACACTCATGAAAGCTATCAATATGCATAACTTATAAATAGGACGCTGTTTTACGACAAGGTGAATATGTGAGCAGCCAACGAGACATCATCGCGGGTTACGGTAACTGGGAGTTTGATCCAACCGAACTGAGCAACCCGTTCTCGGATACTAACAAAGGATCAGTTCATATATGGTGTGCACTCGACGACAAACAAATATTGCGAGATGTTCTGGTCTATATATGTGATAAGCTGCCATGGATAAAGTTTCATGAGGTTCCTCATGCTGGACACTGGATTATCCATGAGAAGAAGCATTTCGAAGCCATCATCAAAGCCGCTTGTACTGAATGAAAATTGGAGAGTGAAAAAATGGGTACTCTATCAAATTTGCATATCGAATAACTAAGTTTGAGAAAACCGTGTGTATATTAAGAAAAATATTATATATGTCATTGTCAATATATATCTGGTATGATATTTATTAAAAATGCAACTATTTAGATGATAACCACTCAGGTGGTACATGGATTCCACAATGATCCTAAGGATCGTGAGTTCGAATTCGTTATTCTCAGATTACCCTAGCGTGTGGCCAAGTGACATGGGTTTGCTCGGGTCTAATTGCGCCGGTGCTCAGACCCCCCGAAGATTAGTCGGTTGGGTCACCGTCTGCCAGATATCTCGGGTTAACAAAAAATAAAACTATTTAGATGACAAATCATGAATTTATATATTTTGCAAACATGCGTCTCTCTTTCTATTAATTATTTGTATATGAATTTTGTTTAGTCTATTCGAGCTGAATAAGATCAAACCAATCATTCAAAAACTAAGGTGCACTAACTATTGAGACACTAAAGTTATTCACAACCATCAAAAGAAAAATGTTCGAACTAAATTCCAAAATACAAGTAGTGGGCTTTGCACTGACAAATCAAACTCAGTACTATAACGGACAATCCCGGCTGATTAACCATAATGGGCCCTATGCACGGTTTACAAAGGACCTTTAATTTGGAGGTAATTTATACAAAAGCCCCTAAATTCAAAATTTAACAGAAATATCGGTTATAAATTAACTTCGAAACAAAGCAATCAATGTCTTCCATTGTCTATAGTAAAATTTTAACAAGGATAACCACTGTTTCTTTTGGGAATACTAGTAGAAAAATGAAGGTAAACGCAAAGATTACTCGGTATATGAATATATAATTTGTTACTCCATTCCAGCTGAAAACAAAAATGGATCATATATATGATATTACATAAAAAATGATGTTTTGCCCATTTTAGAGCATGATTAAGACGAAAGATAAAGTTGTCTGATAAATATTAAACTTAAACATGTCTACATTTGGATGTGATTTGATTTCAAAAAGCTCTTTAGATTGAGGGTAAAATAGTGATTTCATTATACCGACAAACCGGTGAAAAGAAAAGCAAAATGTTTTCCCACTTAAAACAGTAAAGACATAACCCAAAACAGAACATCAAAACATCGGAAGATGCAACTCTCTCTCCCTTCACTCCTCCTCCTCCTCCTCCTCCTCGCCGCACTATCATCTCCGGCGACTTCTCACTACTCCTCCTCAACCTCATCTCCCTCCTCCGTATCTTCCTCCGCCTCCGAATGGCGCCCCGCGCGAGCCACCTACTACGCCGCGACCAATCCTCGGGACGAAGTAGGCGGTGCGTGCGGATACGGAGATCTCGTCAAATCCGGATACGGCATGGCCACGGTCGGACTGAGCGAGACTCTGTTCGAGCGTGGTCAGATCTGCGGCGCTTGTTTCGAGCTCAGATGCGTCGATGATCTGCGGTGGTGCATCCCCGGGACTTCGATCATCCTCACCGCCACGAACTTCTGCGCTCCTAATTACGGTTTTGACCCCGACGGTGGTGGTCACTGTAACCCTCCGAACAAGCACTTCGTGTTGCCGATCGAGGCGTTTGGGAAGATCGCTATTTGGAAAGCTGGGAACATGCCGGTGCAGTATCGAAGGTGCGTTTAACTCAAAAAATGGTAAAACTTTAATTCGCGTTTCTAGATAAATGCGTTTGCGTTAGTGGAAACGCGATTTTTAATTTGAATTTTTGTAAGCAAATCATTACAAGCGGTGATTGTTGTTGCTTTTGCTTTTGTCTTCTTCGATATCCGTGTGCTTTATATGAGCTGTGTTTGCCCTAGATGCTCTCCTGGATTGGCAATTTACTTTATTGCCCTTGGTCGTGTAACTTGAGTAGACTAGTGCTTCAACAAGATTCAGCTATGGTAGTTAAAGCAGTGTTTCTACAAATTGGTCTATGCGTTAGAATCAGCAAATTGGATGTAAATGAAACGATTTTTTCTAGAATAACTAAAAAATCGGTTTAGGCTTTAAAAAATCGGTTTAGGCCTAAACGAAACAATTTATTTAAAAATCCGGATAGGCCTAAACGAAAAGATTTTTCTAGAATGATTTCGGTATAGGCGTTAAAAATCGGTTTAGGCATAGCCTAAACAATAGTCACTTATAAACTCTTATAAAGCGCTAAGTTACCGGCTAGTAATTTCTTGAATATTGATTTAAATTGTGGTTTGGATTGGTTGCATATTGTAGCTAATGATTTGAAAAAGTTCTAGGCACTAGACATCACTGTTCTTTAGGTTTTATGGTACTATAATGATTCACTGGATCCTTACTAGTTTGTGGTGTGTTTTGTGGTTAGAGTGAACATAATAACCATGGCTACTGGTTTTTGTCTACACAGGATTAACTGTAGGAGGGAAGGAAGCATTAGGTTCACAATAGATGGTGGAGGCATTTTCATTTCGGTTCTGATCACCAATGTTGCGGGATCAGGTGATATATCTGCTGTGAAGGTTAAAGGGTCGAGAACCGGGTGGTTACCAATGGGTCGTAACTGGGGACAGAACTGGCATATCAACGCCGATCTCAAGAACCAAGCTCTCTCGTTTGAAGTGACTGCTAGTGATAGATCAACCGTGACAGCTTACAACGTTGCTCCTAGAAACTGGGACTACGGACAAACCTTTGAAGGGAAACAGTTCGAGACTCCGTGACACACAGAGAAGGGTTACACCATGATATAAGAATTTTTTGATGGCAAGATCTAAGGTTACATGACCAAGGAGTGTTCTTTTTGCATTTCATAGTTTCACTCTCCGACGAATAGGTACGAGAAGTCACCAATGTACTAAGAAGAGTGATCACACAAACATCACTATTGTATCTTTGCATTACTAAGGAGCAAAAGCTTCCTCTCAAATGCTTAAAGCTAATGATGACCAAAACCACTAGTGTACTGTTGTTGTAACAGAAGCTAAGAAAAGAATACAAAATGAGCAACAAGAATCATAATAGTAACTAAAGGTTATACACCTTGAAAGTCAAAAGATGTTACAATCCTATAGCTAAGAATGTGTAATCTATACTTCCAATGTTAAGATCACTTAGATGTAAAAAATTCTATGAACATCCCACTTCTCTTATAACTCTACAAGAAAACTCCAAAAAGAAAAGAAAAACAAACCTTTGTTAAGAACTCACAAAACTTTTTTTGCTTTAACTTTCCAGTTTTGTAATAAGATCTCTATTTATGTTATGTTGATTTCTGAGAGCTCACCTTAGTCAAGAGCTTGGAACTACTCTAACATGCGCTCTGTGCTGGATATCACATGACCGCTTTATATCTTCCTGAGATTACAAATATATTTTAAAGGCCCGGCTCATATAAAATTAAGGCCCCGTTCTAGCCCAAAATGTTTAAGAACTTTAACTTTTGTAGATTTACAAATTGTATGTGTTTCTAAAAAAACAAATTGTAATAATTGGGCCCTGTTTTGTAAACTTGAGGGTAATCTAAAGAAAAGTACCCCCAATCAATCCTCGTTTTATATAAGTCTAGGCGATCTCTAACCGTTTCAATCCATTTTAGATAATTATTTTATGGTTTTCTCATTCTCTTGTGGTGTAACAAATATATATATATACACCATGTTAATGTAGGGATAATAGTAGTTATAGAGATGTGTGTGAATGCCATCAAAAAGAAGTTAAGAACCAAAAGATGGATTCATGTATGGGAAATGTGTCAAGAGGGGGTATGTACACATTGTAATTAGATGCAGATATATTTAATGTGCTTGTATATATGATTGTACAAACAAAAGAGAATATGGAATTGGATTAAGAAGAAAAAAAAGTTATGACGATGATGAGAAAGGTTGAGAAGTGATTCTCCATGGTTGGCCCATCGATAGCTTCCAAGGATTTATTCACATGTTCACAACTGATGGACCCACATGATCATCTTTCATACATACTTTTTTGGTCTTCTTCTTCGGTTTTTTAATATTAAGTTGGATCTCACCAAGTGGGGTACAATTAAAACAGTTATTTCAGTTAGAAGTGCCGCCAATGAACAAAAAGAGAGGAGAGATTGCAATAGTTTTGGGGTAACCCAATATTCCATCTCCCATGCAACCAATATAGTCTTGACACGTGTATTATATTCCAGACCGACCACTCTTGGAGAAGCATGGGATCATTGATGAGGCCCACTTGATGAAGAAACACGGTTTTGCATTTTGGGTGGCAATTATTTTAATTGATTGTTCCGGTTAACTACATAATCCCTCCTGGTTATGTTGTTTTCTTGTTCATTTTGATAATTAAGCTTTTCTACAAACTTTGTATCTATTCATCAATCTAATATATATGTTTTGATTGCAGACATTAAACCTAATTAATAACTAACAAAAGAAATGAACAAATACAACTTATATCTTAATGTATGTGAACGAAAATATCAGAACTAAGAACTTGTTGTGTGTAATTGTGTATATAAAGCTATAATATGAAACCTTGAGTTAGCACATTATGCGTCAGCCAAAAAATAGAAAAAAATAGACAATTTAAAATATTAAAACTAATTCTTAATATTATTTGTTGTTTTGGGATGGGGACCTTCCTTTTATTCACTTTTGTCTCTCCTTTTTCATTTCTTCTGTCTTTTCCCTCTTTATATATATATAGCCTCCCTCTCCAAGCACTCAACGATTACAAAACATTTCCATTCTCTAATTTTTCTCTCAAGTCTCTATTCTCTCCGCTCTTTCTTGAAATTGATCCAAGATTCTATGGCCCCTGTCTCGTTACCTCCAGGTTTCAGATTTCACCCAACTGATGAGGAGCTAATTACTTTCTATCTCAAAAGAAAAATAAACGGTCTAGAAATCGAACTTGAGGTTATCGCTGAAGTTGATCTCTACAAGTGCGAGCCATGGGACTTACCAGGTACGTAATATTATATATTCTTGCATATATTTATGCATGAACTATTTACTAATATTCATCAACCCTTTACAAAACATGATGAACTTTAATTTAATAAGCGTTACAAGATTAAACTGTTATTTAATTTCAAAATTTTACAAATCTTATTTCGATTAATAACACAGCCTTTGTAATTAAGAATCATTATTTGTTCTGTCTATAACCAACAGAAGCAAGAGAGGCTGAAGAAAAGAATAAGAATATAACAATGATGAAGAAACCCTAAATATACTTTAACTTCCACAGGAGAATACCACATACAATGTTTTTGAATGACTATTACTATTCATTTGTTATGATTTCAACTAAATTCTTAAAAAAATAAATCCTAAGTTTTAATGGGAAATAGTACGTAAACGTTAGTTTTTAAAAGAATTTTTTTATTTTGTTATTATTTCAAATGAAGATGCGTTTAAAGATGACATGTATCTAACTGAGCTATTCTCGAAATTTTGGATTATTTCCTTTGGCAAACTATTATTAGAATTTTGGATCTAATTTTGGTTAGAATTATTCAATGATAGGGAAAGCCTTGCTTCCGAGCAAAGACCAGGAATGGTACTTCTTTAGCCCACGGGACCGGAAGTATCCCAACGGTTCGAGAACAAACCGAGCAACCAAAGGTGGGTATTGGAAGGCAACGGGTAAGGACCGCCGGGTTAGTTGGAGAGACCGAGCCATTGGAACCAAGAAGACATTGGTTTACTACCGTGGACGTGCGCCGCATGGTATAAGAACCGGTTGGGTCATGCATGAATATCGACTCGATGAAACTCAATGCGAGCCTTCTGCATACGGCATGCAGGTTCGTCACGTCAATTAGCCAATTAATTATGCTAATCATTTTTGGTATATATAGCCTAAAGTTTTTATGTTTTCTTTTTCAGGACGCATATGCACTTTGTCGTGTGTTTAAAAAAATTGTGATTGAAGCTAAGCCAAGAGATCAGCATCGGTCTTACGTCCACGCGATGTCGAATGTGAGTGGCAATTCGAGTTTTGACGCTTGTTCGGATCTAGAGATCAGCTCAACTACTCATCAAGTTCAAAACGCATTCCAACCGCGATTTGGAAACGGACGTTTTAACTCAAACGCAATGATCAGTAACGAAGATTGGTCACAATACTATGGTTCTTCTTATGCACCGTTCCCTACTCCATATAAGGTATAAAATATCCTTGTAACCTAATAAAATAGGATGATTAAATTATATAACAAAATTTTAATGATGGAATTATATGATTATGTAGGTTAATAATGAGATTGAATGCTCAATGTTACAACACAATATGTCTCTACCACCGTTGCGTGTAGAGAACTCGGCGGTCAGCGATTGTGATTTCTTTACGAGTATGACTCAAAACAACAATCATGGCGTTTTGGAGGACTTTACTTTCGCTACAAGTGGCTCCAACCATTATAATAGCGTTGGTGATCAAGTGATCCACATAGGCAATTATGATGAACCACCATTGATGATGTCAAATCATCATATGAACCAGGTATGTAATATATGTAAACATCTACTATAGTTTCATACGTTAGAAATTATTTTTTTCAACCTTGCATAAACTAATTTTTGCATGAATATTGAAAAGGGATATACCGAAGAGCAGAAGATCATATCTACTTTGGATGATACTGAACAAGACGTTGGATATCATGGTGAGTATGATATATAATTTGGGCTTACATTCAAGATTGTTTAGGTATTTTTCTTATCTAACCATAACTACAAATTGTTTAATTTACAGGAGATAATACTAATGACAACATAAACATTGATGATTTCTTCTCGTTTGATATATATAACGAGGAAAAGATAAATCAAGTAGAAGGTAACGAAGAAGAAGTGAATACAAATGAAACCCTTGATTCATCTCATTTTGAGGTGGTCGAAGAAGAAACTAGGTTTAACAACCAAATGCTTATCTCGACATATCAAACAACGAAGATTCTATATCACCAAGTCGTACCTTCTCACACGCTGAAAGTTCACATCAATCCTATTAATCAGAACGTGGAAGAGAGAACATTGTTCATTGAAGAGGACAATGATTCTTGGTTACAGAGAGCTGAGAAAATCACGAAGACAAAACTCACTCTTGTTGGTGTACTGGCACAGCAATGTTACAAATATCTTGCGATTTTCTTCTAATTATTTTTTAATTATTGATTTATATACGCCTTGGAGAAAGTGCGTCTATGTATACTATACACTAACATACATTATACATATACATATACATCTCATTCTTATTATTTATTACTAATAACCAATGAAAAATGGACTTATAGATGATTACAGAATCAAAATGAGAGGAAAAGCCAAAAGACTACATGTAAATATTATTCACAAACCAAATTACAAGAACCAAACTAACGATGAGTGGTAGAGTGTTATATACATATGTACCGTATAGACAGTCGTTACATGGTATGCACTTGTGTGCAAAGAGAGGATTAGACAGGAACACGCCTTCCACGGTAGCGATCCAGCAACTGATACAATTTCAAATGAGATTAAGTCAGGCACATATGTCTCGATTTAGAAGGCTGTGAAAGTAAATTGAAATCAATGCAAAATGTACCGATCTGATGTATGGATGCTGCAAGAGCCACCCTAGTATAGGTATCCTTTGGAGGAAAACAGCGAGTGTAGGCCAAAAACCACTTTAACATGACAAAAAGAATGCAGAAAATACATTAATAAAGTAACCAAAAAGTACAAAATGAAGTGATGAAACCAACAAGAGTTTCAAACAAACCTGAAGAGCACAAGGAATCCATAAGATTCTAGAAGTAAACCGATAATAGGCCATCCAAGCACAACCAACAAGAAACCCAAACCAAATGATATTGTTCCCTGTGTAAAAACAAATAGACCAGGAAGAAGTTATATTACCAGAAAAACAAAACAGTGAGTTATTGTGGGATCAGGATGAAAACAAAAGGGGTTACTAGAGAAATAACCTTAAAGTTGCGCCGTTTTGTGAAGAATTGGATGGCTGGTTGAATCCCAATGGTTAGAGTGACACCGGCTAGGAAGAGGATCTGTTTCAATTAGATATATGATCACATATTGTTAAATATAATCTTAACAAGCTTACTAAACTCGTAACGGTACATATACTTACATTTCCCATGGCGATGAGTCCCTTGTCAAACACGAATATAACTCCCAGTAATGTAAAGAAGACACCAAATCCAGTCAAGCCTAGCCCTATCTCTGCCCCAAAACATCATCACAATTTTCAACGACATGGTTTTGAAAATTTTGCACAACTCAGTAATCATTACATCATGAAGAATTAAAAAAAAATACACACACACGACAGAACACATAACAGAACCATAACCAAGAAACAGAGGAAAACCAAGTAGAAGTAACCTACCCTCATCGTTTCAGCATCGGTAACAAACAAACAAATTCGAAAGCACCTCTACAGCTTATAGATTACTACTAGTTCATGATTACATCCCAAAGACTTAAGAGTTGATCAGAACTTACTCTTAAGGTCATTCATCTCGAAGGAACCTCAAAAGCAGAATTCAGGCAACTTCGGATCTGATAAAGCTGTCTTTTGATGTCTGAAATCGATGAACGAGTTTGAATAGATCAAAGACTGAATCGTGGTGCCAACCTCTGGTGGAAGCAATGTTCTGTTTTACGGCAACGCGAGTCAAAGCCTCGTCATACCTCCTTCCTCCACGTCATCTCGACCGATTAATACTTCATAAATTAGAAAAGAAGCCCCTCGATTTTTGTGCTTTCATAATATTACCCAATGATTTTTACGAACCCATATGAGAGAACACTAGAGTGTTTTAAGCTAATGGTAGTATGTGTTATTCATTCAAAGTAACTAACTCAAACACTTTCTAAACAATGTTAGATCATTTGTACAAATGTTTTTGGTTTAATAAATTTAACATTTACTTAAAAAGAACAATTTATAAAACTTCCCCAAAATTTTAGTATTTACCTCAACTCAGATGGTGCTCACAAATAATCCCCATATCCTATGATATTTATTAAACCGCCCCAACTTCTTTTGTATATACACCAAAGTGCTGTTATTTAGGGGGCGACTGGTTTTCCCGCTACCACCCGCAAACGCAGCTTTTGCGGTTGGTAGCGGTTGTCGGCGGTTTGCAACAATCACTCAAATCGTTTTAAACCGCCTCAAACCGCTCTGAATCTCATAAATTCAAAAGCTGGCTCCAGTTAGCGTTTGCGGTTGCGGGCGGTTGCGGGAGGGTAAAATTTTTTTTTTTTTTTTTAAAACAATATATATACAAAAGTAAAAATATTTAATAAAAAATTTAAAATTGAAATTATGAAAATATTAAAATATATCTATTATATTTTAATTAATATTATAAAATTTTATAATAAAAACAATTTCAATAAATTTTCAAAAATTAAAATTATAACTTTCTAAATAGAAATTTTATATTTATTATAATTTATGATTTTTGATATTTTTATAATTATATTAAATTTAAATATTGTTAATTTATTATTTGACTATTACCGCATTTGGTAGTTAACCAGTCATAAGTCACCCGCAAACACACCAATTTTTAACCGCAGTATCAGTCGTACAAATCTCTTAAAACCGCTAGAAACCGCAACCGCCCGCATCCACAAACTCCCGCAACCGCTGCGTTTGAACCAGACGTCGATTTTTAACAGGGTTATTTACTAAACCATTCTAACTTATTCAGTATTTAACCATGCTGTCCCATACTGCTGTTATTTTCCGAATTAGCCCATATCTTATTATGTTCTGATAAAAGCGTCCTATATCTTTTGGTATTTTCAAAAGTTCCCAAATCTCTTGTGTATAGTACCCATAGTATACAGCAAAGTTCGGCTTGAGCTAATTTAGATTAAACTGAAAATTTCGAAACGATCATAAGAGTCTAAATACTTATAATTTATACATTCTCACACAATTCAGAAGACTGAAGCTCCAGAAAACATCATCCCAAACGAAACCCGGTTCTATTCCGGTTTAGATAAACAAATAAACTAAAAGCTTCCCGGTTCAGGTTCGAGTGAGCAAAGCCGATATGTGAGCCGCCGAAAGCGTCTGAGCTCTCGGAGGCAGTCTGTTACCGGAAAGTCTCGGCTGCCTATCGTTTCCGGCGAAGAAAGCGTCGTGGCCAGCTAGATTTTGCTGCGATGCACCGCCGCAACCGGATAATCGTCGACAGTGAGAGCTCTCCCGTCGCTGCTTCAGTTTCGCGTTGAGAGGATTCTCGGGTTTCGCGAGATCTTCTACTGTCAGCGCTTCCGACAGCGACGTGAAGGACTGTGACTTGCCTCTGTAATGTTTTGACAATCCTCTCCTGTCGTGAACATTTTCAAAATATAAAGTTTACAAATACACAACAATTTTGAACAAAATTTAAAGCTTTTCGTATTATATCCCTAAAGTATAGGATTATAAGAAAATACCCTAAAATTTACAAATACACAACAATTTTTTTGAACAAAATTAAAGCTTTCTCGTATTATATCCCTATAGGATTATTTAATTTACAGAAAAACTAAAGGATTATAAGAAAATGCCCTAAAATTTACAAATAGACACTAAATGTTGGGGCTTAATCTAACCAGATCTAAACTCGGGGCAAAAAAACGAAAAACTCTAAACACAGGGGTAAATAAACGAAAACTCTTTGATTGTTCTTACCTTGAAGAAGAAGAACTGCGACGGTCTGATTCGTCAGGAGAGTTTGGAAAAGAAGAGGGAGAGTTAAAACCTTCATCTGCGTCCGCGTCTGCGTCTCTAACGCAGTTTTCGCGTCTGCGTTCTTCACCCAACATAAGAGACTCCATCTGTTCTTGATAATGCATTTTTTTTTTCTTCTCTTCAAAGGCGCTTATAATTTATCAAGAGTTGAGCATGGAAACAGTGCCCTTTTTATATACAAACAATTTTATTACAATGGTGACGAACGTCTATATATAGTCAGGTCCATAATTACAATTAATTGATACTTTATTGGTAGATTTTTGTCTTTAAAATGTTTTTAAAATTGCATATTTGTATCTAACTTTGGAGAAGGTACGTAATGAATATTCGAATATAAAACATTATCTTGTGAAATCTGTTTCTCAAAGTAACATGTTCACGCCCATGAACATGGGTTCTGGTTTTGCGGTCGTTTATATAATAAAGTTTTTTCTGGTCGGAGATAAGATATTTTGGGAATGTGTTGTACCCGATCATGACACGTGAAAAGAGCTGAGAAATGGACGGAGATTGGATGCATGTTACGTGGTGGGTGGAAACAGATGGCACAGAGAACAAGGTCATCGAGAATCTCTGTGTGACGAATCTAACGATACGTGTCGAAGTATGTTTAACAGATTCAGTGACTTTTGACCCATGATTTAACATAAACTTTATTTTATGTGTATACGGATACGGGCCCTTCGCACATGATAGATTCTTCGGGCCCTGCAAACAACTGTTTGCGTCCCGAACAGCCTTCCAAGTTCTATTATATGTCTGAAACGATTTGGTAAGATTCATCTTAAACCCATCCCAAAGTTAACCAAACAGAGGTGAAGTCCAGCCCTTTATAAAAACCAAGCACCGAACTGAGTTTGGTTATAGATTTTGAGAAGTTTCTTTCAGTCTACAAAACGAAATCAAACCTTAACCAACGTTTACTTCCTCGGTTCCATAATCAATCATGAGCTAAAATTAAATCTATTCTGGAAAAACATAAATAAATAAAAGCCTAAACCGGTTGATCCACCCTTTGACCAAACAACAGACCATAAAATGATCTCTGAAGAATAAAAATTGATAATGTGTAAATTAATTAGCCAGCAAAGATACAGCAAGTGAAAACCCAAAAAAAAAAACAAAAACTATCTAAGACTATAAATCTAAAGCTGGAACTAAATCAAAGAGACAAAGCTTTCTTCTCGAGAGAATGAAAAATATACAAAATGAACCAGTGGTATCAATGTTCTAAACTCTTCACCTGATCTGTACGAGGAAGTAACCAGAGTCTCTCTACGTAAATTCTTCTCCCTACGACTAACTTTCCCTCAAGAGTCATCACATAATCAAAGCCTGATGAACCAAATGGTTATACATTTTGTAGCTGTAAATCTCGTTTTGGCTTTGAGTAAAGACCTCTTGTCATTGATCTCTTCTCTCATTGAAGCCTTTCACGGTCGGTTTTGATGAAGGTCTATTTATCTTCTCCAGTAATCTGCTAAATACTAGTTTGACCGGTATGCAGGCCACGGTCGGTGGTCCCGGTAACACCCGTCTGTTAGAGAGCTCGTGAGTCCGATCCCCCAAGGCCTTTGTCCCGTGTAGTGCTTGTTCGCTGCTGAACGAAGATAGTGCCCTTGTCTTTTGACTAGGGGTTGCGTTTGTGTTCTTCAGCAACTTCTTTCTTTCTCCAGGTGGTCGTGGAATGCCCATTAGATTGCTTCTCCTCACCGAGTCACCATCATTACTAAAGTTTCCCGAACCAAGTTTCCTAAGCTGTGGTTTCCGTCCCTGATCTGTCGGAGAATGATCCTCAGCATCGGCTTCAAGCGATGATGATAAGCGATGCAACCGTGGAACCCGTGAGCTACTCCTCCTTGCAGTCTTCCAAGCAGGGGGAAGCAACAAGGGTTTCTCATGGTAAGTTGTCTCATTACCAAAGTACTCAGTTGTCTGAAAATATGACTCAGAGGAACCATCTGCCAAGACTTGGACTTCAACCGGATGCCCAATGATTGCTCTGCCGTTTAACTTACTCATAAGGGAGACAAATGGGACAGGACCTTTCCGATAGCTTCCTTGTACTTCTAAATCAACATCCATCAATGGAGGATAAGTTTTTCTTCTTCCAAGATGTCGATGAGAAGCATCTGAATCTTCGTGTTTCTTCAAACCAATCTGGCCTTTCCAAGGATCATCATCCCAGTCCAGCATGTCACGGCTATAGATGTTCTTACATCCAGATGCAAACATAGTTGACAACCGATACTCATCATCATCACCTAGCCCGAACTGTCTTTCGTTGGGATCAGTGTCATCCGTTTCATCACTAGAATCTAACCCATAACCCATAGGCTTTTGGCCAAATGCTCTTCTCTTGTATTCAGAATATCTTCTTCCATCTTCCAGATGATGACGGTGCATTTCCCTCTTGCGTGCAGACCTTCTTGGAAGATTGCGCATGTTTCTTTTCCCCTTGAGCTGCCACTTGGACACCGTACCAGCTCCATTATCAGGATCTTGGGAATAGAGGTGACAAGAGTCGCCAGACATGGATGACTCGTAACAATCTTCCTCGCTACTGGTGCTTTCATCCTCTGCTGACATGTGTCTACTAAAAGTATTGTGTTGCTCTGAGTGACGCCCAGCTCCTGAGAAGATAGAACCAAAACTAGTTAGATAACTGTGGTCTTAGTAATCAAAAAGGTTATTTGGTTTCTAAACTTCAGAGGCTTGAACCAATGCCAGACAAAGAACTAGAATCATTAATGTGATAAGAAACTAGCTTTTAGCCGTTCAGAGAGGCTTCACCTGACAGCAAGTGAATGTCATCATCAGTATCCTCCTCCATATCAGAAGAATCAGTTTCGGACTCAGAAGAAACATATTCAGTATCTTGCAAAAAATCAGGATGGTCATAATAACGAGAGCCGCCACCAGGAAAGGACGAATGCATTGCCTCCCTGTGGCTTAGTAAACTCTCATGCCGATCTAAAACATCGTTAGATTCATTTGGTGCAAACGTATACTTAGTCCTTTTAGCCTCCATCGAGTTCCTAGTCTTCTCCTTCCCTGCAACAGAGCCAAAATCGCATAACAAAAGAGCCAGAAGTGTCTAATCTCCAGCCATCTTGACACTAGACAGTTACCAAGTTGCAAAAAATCATCTTACCAAGGGCGTAGCTAGGCCTCTCCATGCTATGATCTCCACTAGAAGAAGCTGAAGAGTTGCTTCTCGCCAGAGACTTGAAGGAAGTATCAGGAGGACCATTGGAAGACGAAAACTTCCGCTTAGAAGAACTGGTTCTCAGCCCAAACTCCACCAAACCTCTCATTCGAGGACGCACCTCGTCCTCACAACTTGGCTGATGATCTTCCACTTTACCTTTCTCCAAATGCATAACATCATCACCAACATGGTCACAAGTCCCATTAGAAATATCATGAGCGTTATCCCTAGGCTTGCTAGTTTCTAGTTTCACTTCCTTCTTCAGAATCTCTTTCTCAAGCTCAAGAGCGTGGAGAATCGCATCTTCTCTACGAGCATACTTCTCTCTCTTTCTCACCGTCAGACCTTGCGAAGTCTCCACCTTCTCAATGCAGTCATCAAAGTCCCCACACCGAAACGGCTTCACCCTCTTGGACTTCTCCAAATTGTACCAATCCCTAAAACCATGAACAAAAAAAATCAATCCAGAGTTTTTTATTTATTTTTTAATTATTATAGAGATTCAAGAAGAGACTTACACACTTGCATCCTCTCTCCCAAGAAGCTTCACAGGAGTACCAGATCGTGGAGAGGTGATAGTATTAGAGTCAAGATCATCTTGTCCCAGTATCCTCCCTGGCCACCACGAGCCGTTCCTCCTCCTCACCCACACGATCGACCCCACCGCACCTGATCCTGAGCTTCCCATCACTCTCTACACTCAAGATCACACTTTCTCTATTCTATTTCACTAACAAACCTCAAAAGTCTACCATTCTCTAGAGAAAAAACAGTTTCTTAGTAACGATCTACCTGAAAACCAGCTCAGCCGCCGTTACTACAACCGAATCGCGGCGGGAAGGAAGCAAGCGAATCCGGCGAGGAGGGAGCTTTGCATTCAGATTTGTAAAAGTTGCTATAACCTCACGCTTTCTTCAAGGTTAGGTTTAAAAAAAAACTTTCTCTCTGCTCTCTCCGCCGTCTGTTTATATATAAGTTAGTTAGTATCTCTCTCCCTCTATCTTTCTCTCTGAAACCTCCGCTCCTCTTGTGGCTCTCTCTCCTCTCCGTGACTCCGTCTCTCTTTCGCCTCTCTCTCTCTCTCTCTCTCTCTCTCCTCCGGATGGTGATGGTTGCGAGCCGCGTATTTTTCTTGAATTAACACGCGCTCTCGAAACGCGTGCTTACTACGTTACTAGTTACAGGCCCATTGAGCTTTTTATTTTTAGGCCCATGTTAAGGCCCATTAAATTTTCAAAATTGACGCCTTAACGGTCACTTAGGTAGGGCTTCTCTTTCGAGTAATGTGTATATATATATATACACACCCTTCAGACCGTTTCAGACAATCAGACACAAAACCTCTCGTTTTTCAGCTGTCATTTTCCCCCACCAAATCAAAACCAACTCTATCTCGAGATGGATTTCGTCAGTCTTACGAGAAGAGATCTTCAGTTCTTCTGTAAGAAGAACAAGATCCCAGCCAATATGACCAATATAGCCATGGCAGATGCTCTCAAAGCTCTTGAGATTGTAAGTCTTCACTTCTTCAATATTCAATTGCAAAAGCTAGTAACTTTATTTGCATCTTGATCGTTCTTAGTTAAAATGATATGAGATCTGTATCTTGTAACTAAGATCTGATAAATCATTTTGTTTGAAATCAAGCTCGAGTCAGATGTGTTTGATATTGACAATTTTTTTTTGATATTAACATTTATTTGTTAATGTTTAATAGGTTGAAGGTATTGAGGAGTTCATGAACCAATCTGAGTCCACACGTGACCTGTCTCCAACAAGCGTAGCCAAGAACATGCCAAGCGCTGCACGCACTGCGGCTAGAACAACTCGGAGAAAGACCAAAGATGAAACTCAACCAACGGAGCTTGTGACCCGTTCTTGCCTTGTGACGAGCAAGTCTCTAGCTGGAGAGCTGGAGCAAGAAAACAGAAACGCTAACGTTGATCCATCACTACCTCAGAGCCGTAGAAGAGTTGCTGCCACAGTTGCTATGAATCTGGAGGAGAGCAAAACTCCAGCGGTGAGAAGCACAAGGAGGGCTCAGCCAGCTGCAGCATCTGAGTCGGTTCAGAGGGTGTACAGCACGAGAAGATCGGTCAAGTTACTAGAGGAGTCCATGGCTGACCTGAGTTTGAAGACTAATGTGCCTTCAAAGAAGAAGGAAGATGCTGAAAGTGAAGGTTTGCAAAAACATAATCCGTTTTTTTTATTAGCAGTGTTAAGTCTTGATCAGTGTGTAATCAAGTTTGATTGTAATATATGCAGGCTCCAAGCTTCAGGCAAAATCAGAGGACAACTCTGAAGCTATCTCAGTGAGAGATCTAAATGATTCGTGGGATGATTCGAAGAATGATCCTGATCTTGATGTTTTATATGGTGATCTTGGTGATATCACTTTCGTTGATGCAACAACCTCTAAGGAACAGATGAATGGAACAGGTATACACACACACACACAATCATACCAATCAATGTTGTTTTTCTTCAGTGTTTGGATTTCTTCATTATTCTCTTCTTTGCTTCAGAGTCCAACACCGTTCCAGCTTCAGAGTCTGAAGAAATGAAGAATGATTCTGAAACTGAATCAGAGGAGGATGATGATGATTCTGGTGGTGTTGTTGCTGACACAAACCAAGAGGGATCTGAGTCTAAGGTCTCTGCTAGTGATAATGTGGCTAAGGTAGACACTGTCCCAACAGTTGTGCTGGCTGAAGAATCAGAAGAAAGCTGCGAGTCTGATGAATCAGAGATGGCTATAGTTTCAGACAAGAAGACTCAAGAATCAGACAGTGATGAATGGTCTGATTATGAGATAAGCGAGGTAGATGAAAAGAGTTTGAGAACTGGAGAAGTGATAGATTCTTTTTCAGACAAGAAGACTTCAGCTTCTTCTTCTTCAGTTCTTGCTGGTAAAGAGTCAAAAACTCCACTGAAGTGTTCGTTTGAAACAGAATCAAACGAACCAGCCCTTCTTGTTGCAGACAAGAACACGAAGAACAAGGAGAATGTTGAGGAGGAGATGGTTCTTATTAATAATGAAGAGAGAGATGCAGAGGCCGAGACTAAGAAGAAGAAGAACTTGATCGATGAAGAGAGCCTTAAAGACATAAGCGTGAGGCAACTAACGAAGATGGTGAAAGAACTTGCTATCAAGAACAAACAACAACACAAGAGCTTAGAGTAGTAGAGAAGAAACTGTTTTAGCCTTTTGAAATCATTTCCTTCTCTGCTCAAAAAAAAACTGTTGCTTCTTTTGTTTTCTTAGGTTACTCTGTTTTTTCCTTTTTGAAGAAACCTAAACAAAATCAAATCTATTTTCTTATTTTTCGATTTAAATCTTGATTGATCTGTCTTATTAGCTTATTAAGACCATAACTAATCAAAGCTGAAGAGCTATCAAGGGATGTAATGCCATAGAAAGAGACACAAAAGATCAACCCATATATCATATTAGCATGAAGAAACATTAGAATCCCACATAATTTTGCAGATTCTACATTTTTCCATCAGAATATACAATGAAGCCTACTTGGTAATATAACATTAGCTTTCAGAAGCAGAGCAATGTGGAGACCAAAAGTAAAAACAAACACTTCCGTTGCAAGAGTCTTGAAGAGGTTTTGATTGTGTGACATAACCATATCAGAGGCCAAAAGTATATAAATGGTGGAGAGACTTAGACACCATGAGCTTGATCTTGTACTTTTTCGTTATGTCTATTTAGCTAGCCGCGGACAAAGCAAGTTAAAATGAGGGACCAACCGATGAGTAACCAGCGGCTCTAACCTCTGTGAGCGTAGAGGATAACCAGTCTAAGCCTTCGTAGAGACCATCTCCTTGAAGCGCACACGTGCCTTGTATATGCCATTTCCTGTTCTTGAGATCTAACAAGCCAAGCCCTTCACATACTTCTCGTGGAGAGACATAGCTCCTCTCTGAGGTTCACACAGAGTTAGGATAAAGAAGAAAAAAAAAACAAACATAAGGTAAACTCAAAGCATTGAACATTATACCATGTCTTGTTTGTTTGCAAACACTAGAATGACACTGTTGAGCATGAATGGGTCTTTTATGATGTCAATTTGTAACAATCTCTATACATTCCAGAATCGATCAGTAAGTTACCCTCATCTCCTGATTGCCGAAGAAGGTATCGAAAAGCTTGCACCCATTGTTGCTCGATGAATCAGCTAGAAGAAACAAACGAAGACGAATCTTTCCACGAGGGACGGAGAATAAAGCGGAGGAGCGTTTTCATTTGTTACAACTTTTATACAAGGGATCTCTCTCAAGATTCCGCTTGGTTTGCTCTTTCCAATTCAATTGTGTCACTCTCGGTTTACAAAACCCAAACCGAATGACAATTGAATTCATCCGGGAGGGAGAGTGTTTTTATTTTTATATTATTCAATTTATATGTTAAACTTAAACATATGCTTTAATTGTTTGTAAATTGTATTAGTTGATGGTATCGATTTTAGATGTTGGTATGTTAGATTCATTTTTCATATACAAAACTATCATTTTTTTTTTCAAATGTGTTATGTTTATAAACCATACCATTTAATATGTTTGTGTATATTAGTGCATTTGTGTTCTAATAAATTACACATTTTGCATAGCTTAGGATATATTTTTAATATATATGTATATATATATTATATTTTATTTATGCCCTGTTAATTATAACACTTGCAACACTTTATATAAAAATATGAAATAATTAAAGACAAAATAATATTATTCTGTATTTTAGACAAAACTAAATAGAATATTTGTATTAGTAAACAAAATATTTAAAAAAAAAAATAGATTTGACATATTATTGTTAGAATACTAATCTTTTTGTTGTTTGCAACATTTTATAATTGATCTAGATACACCCAATATTAGTGATGAATGAATCTCACAGTGGCCTCTTGAACGTCTCGGTTTTTTATAAAGACTATGCAATAAACAAGTGGTTTGGATCTCAAACTCATTGTAACAATATGCTTACTTTAATTAAATAACTTTACATTGATAGATATGAAAATCATGGTACTCTCCTCTTGCTATGCATATACATATTCCACCAAGCCTCGATCAACCTGCCATCCACCTTTGTTCTGGCTTAGGAAAAGAAAATGTTAGAAAATGACCAATTTTATATTTTTTCTAACTTATGAAATGTTCGATTTAGCTTAATAAAATATGAAATGTTCGATGTAAAAAAAAAGATTCATTGAATAAATTCATCCTACGAAATAGTTTATGAATCAGCCATGTCGTCTTGAATCTCGTTTGGAGCTATAAGACCAGGAATCAAAAGCATCTTCTGTATATCTCTCTCTCAATTGAGCAGCAGCTTCTTCGGCATATAGATCTTTGTTATCCTGAAAACAAAAACAAATCCATTCAATACAGTTTAAACGAAATGTAGTGTTTATTGAAGAGAAACCAATCTTTGTAGTTATAAACTATTATTATTATACCTGAGCAGAGAATTCTTTGGATTGTACAAGGAAGTCTCGTATGTTATCCTTAAATCTCGCAATGTCACTTCTCGACTCGTAAAGTCCATTCACAAATTGCGTCACCTGTTTGTTTTTATCTCAAAAGATTAAGTTGGCAATGAAAGAGTAAATCATCTGGTTGATGATAGTTAAGTACCACTGATGTAGTCATGTTTAGGAATGATGAGCTTAGAAGCTTGATGGTGTATTCAAGAACAAAGGCAGCATTGTTTGGGAATTGCTGAAGTACCGTTGAAGCATCCCACAAAGTTTCTGTCAAAGATTTGCAGATCATCAGCTTAAAAACTCTTGGATTATCCATATAAAATCCAATCCAGTCTCCACTGATGAAAACTTTTGTTGTAACACATCAAATCGAGTTCTTTCTCGCCATGGGTATGACGAGGGTGGTACCAAAATACATGTCTTCCATGCAAGCAGAGATGATCATTCTAAGGTTTTGGCGGAGAAGTTTAAAATGTGTGTCAAATATTATAGAGAGAGAGAGAGAGAGAGAGAGATTGCATTTTATTCAAGTTGTTTCATATTCGACTTGGTTTGCTCTCTCGAATTCAATTGTGTCTTGGTTTAAAAAAATTAAATGACTGAAATTTGTGGAAAATATTCCATATTTATTAACTATTGATTTTTTACTTTTCTTTTTTTTCTTAAAAATATTTTTATTTTTTCTTTTTAAATATTTTTACAGATAAAGATGTTTTACCTAAACATAGATAGCTTAAAATATATATACATTTACTTATATATATAGAGAGAGAGAGAGAGAGATTGCATTTTCTTATAAGGAATTATTCAAATTGTTTCATATTCGACTTGGTTTGCTCTCTCGAATTCAATTGTGTCTTGGTTTAAAAAAATTAAACTACTGAAATTTATGGAAAATATTCCATATTTATTAACTATTGATTTTTTACATTTCTTTTTTTTTTCTTAAAAATATTTTCTTTTTTTCTTTTTAAATATTTTTAGAGATAAAGATGTTTTACCTAAACATAGATAGCTTAAAATATATATACATTTACTATTGTAAAATATTCAATATATATATATATATATATCAATCAATCATGAATGCTTAATAAATTAAATTGGTTAGACATTATCAAATGTTGCGTTTTAGTTACAAGGGATTGTTCCAGTTGTTTTAGATACGGCTTAGTTTGTTCTCTTGAATTCAATTTTAACTTGGTTTAGAAAATTTAAATCCATTGAGACTGATTAAGAAAATATTCCATTTTTATTGATTAGTGGGGATTTTTTCTTTCTTTTTGTTCTTCAAAAAAGATTTTTTTTTTTTACTTTTCTCTTTTCTAACATTATGAGAGAAAATATGTTTCAGCTAGTGTTACAAAAAAATATGTTTCAGTTAAACTTGCATAGCTAAAGAATATATAATTTTACCTTTTAAAATATTTAATATATATATATATATAGTTCAACCAAATCATGAATACTTAATAAATTAATTGGGTTAGACTTTTACAGAGGTTACGTTTATGTTACAAGGGATTATTCCAGTATTTCGATAAGGCTTGGTTTGCTCTATTGAATTCAATTGTAGTTCGTTTTAGAAAAATCTAATCGACCGAGACTGATTAAGAAAATATTTCATTGTTATTGATTAATGTTTTTTTACTTTTCTTTATGAGCAATCAACCTTTTACTCTAATAGATATCCGGTCTAAAGAATATTTATATTAGCCTTTCTTTTACTATGTTTATTAAAAAAGTTTTTTTTACCTTTCTCATTTTTAAAACATTTTTTTGAGACAAAATGTTTTAGCCAAACATGCATAGCTTAGATATTTTTTTTTACCATTTTAAAATATTTATATTTATTAATAAATATATAGTTCAACCAATAATGAATACTTTAAATTAAATTGATTAGACATTTATCAATAAACTCGGTTGATTTAAAAATGTAAAACGCCTCTACAACACAACATTTTGAAAAGGAAAGTGTATTAATTTGAAGACATTAAACTCAATTTTATATTTTTTTTTAACTTATGAATTATTTGATCTAGCTTAATAAAATATGAAATATTAGATGTAAAAGGAAAAAACAAAAAAAAACAAGATTCACTGAATAAATTCATCCTAAGAAATAGTGTATGAATCAGCCATGTCGTCTTGAATCTCGTTTGGAGCAATAAGACCAGGAATCAAAAGCATATTTTGTATATCTCTCTCAATTTGAGCAGCAGCTTCTTCAGCATATAGATCTTTGTTATCCTGAAAATCAAAAGCAAATACATTCAATACAGTTTCAACGAAATGTAGTGTTTATTGGTGAGAAACCAATCTTTGTAGTTATTATACCTGAGCAGAGAATTCCTTGGACTGTACAAGGAAGTCTCGTATGTTATTCTTGAATCTCGCAATGTCACTTCTCGACTCGTAAAGTCCATTCACAAATTGCGTCACCTGTTTTGTTGCAATGTCAAAAAGATTAAGCAATGAAACAGCAAATCAATCGTCTGGTTAATGTTAGTTTAGTTAAGTTACCTCTGCTGTAGTCATGTTTGGGAATGATGAGCTTAGAAGCTTGATGGTGTATTCAAGAACAAAGGCAGCATTGTTTGGGTATTGCTGAAGTACTGTCGAAGCATCCCACAAAGGTTCCGTCAAAGATTTGCTCTCAACCTGACATGTTTTAAAACATGAAACTCTCTCAAAATCAGCAGAAACTAGTAAACGGTAGATTTTAAGTGTGTGTATATGTATTTTTACTACCAGGGAAAATAGATGCTGTAGCACCAACACATGAAACTTGAACCCTGGCTTGTGGAAGGTATCGGTCAAGACGGCGAATATCTCTTGCTCAATTTGCATGAAGTATGTCCGGTAGAATTGGTTAGAGAAGTCAGATTTCTGTCACAATTAGAGATAATAACATGTTATAGATCACGCACTTAATGGCACAAACCAATGAAGATTTAGAAGTGGGACAAGGAATTTTCAAAAACCTGAAACTTTTTCAGCAGCTCCAGCAAGAGATTAAGCCCTGTTTCTGCGATGTTTCTTTCGGTATGCCTAAACGCCCAGATAACTGAATCCATCACTAGCTTCAGTTGCTGACGAGAGGCACACAACAAAAAAAAAAAAAGGAAAAGCTCAGGGATCACTAAACCAATTAGTATAGTAAGAGCTAAGAAAACTATATGCAAGACCATAAACACCAACCTCACTTGACAACTGTACCAAAGCAGGGAAACAAAAAGTCGCAATAGCACGAAGTAACGAGAAAAACTTGAGGCGGTGCTCTGGATAATCTTCGAAATTCTTCGTGATCATCTGCATACAAAAATGAGCAAACGAATCGGCCCTCACTAGTCAGTTCCTTGTATGCATATAAAAGACAAGTTAAACCATATATGGACCATAGAATCTGTTACCTCCAAAGTGCACTGGAAAACAGCTTCAAAAATGCGAGGCACTTCATCTTGCATATTAACCTTGTACCTAAACCAAACACATTTCCATGTTACATTTTGCTGTAAGACTTCTCTTATGATGAGGCATGCATCAACAGAGACGAGAGACGTACTTGTTTATTATTGTCGCAAAGAGTGATAAGACTTCTGATTCCCTTGCATCGGGAACGTTTCTTGCATAGTCACCAAGAACTGGATCCATCATTGGTGGAACAAACTGTTTGCCAATGTGTGACTGGTATTCCGCTTTCTCTAGAAACGTTTCTATCAACCTAAGGATTTCTCTCTTAACAGATCTGTACCATGAAGCATAAAAGATGTATATATTATTCAAGTTTGTAATATATAAAAAAACAAAAAAGTTTGTAATATATATCTGTGATTTTCTTAATTTGGTATAGAAGGCCATCCTACCTTAGAAGTTTAACAACAGATGTCCTCGAAGCATAAGGGCCACCCTCAGCAATGTTGCTCGACACGAGTTCACTGTACATTCTGGTGCAGAAAAGGAAGAATAAAGTCGATGCTTACTAAATAGAGAGATAAAAAGTATGTACACATTTGTATAAGAAGTTACCTATAAACATTCAGCATATCCAAGAAGATCAACGAGATTTGAGATAAGAAATGTGTTCCTAGTGAAGTTGCAACTCTCGTGTTTGTCTGCATACAGATATAAGTCAAAAAACGGTCCAACTAGCTCTAGAAGATGAATAAAATGTGTATACCAACGTAATACGAGATCAGACCTGGAGGATACTAAGTACAGTACGTATCATATCTGGGTCTTTAAGGATATCTGCATTCTGACGTGCTTGTCCTATAATTTCTGTCCATTTCTACATTGTAGAGGAAAAGGAAAACGTTTAGCGACTCTGGAAAACAGAAGCTGAACAGTACGTTTTTGCTTAATAACAAACCTGATTAGGGAGATCCATCAACCTCTGGATATATTCACTCCTCTTCTGAGGATCTGTTTCCGCCTGGATCATACTACCAACCTGAAGAGAGACGGAGAGTGAGATCAAGCAAGTAAAAGCTTTCCATCTCCATAAACCAGACACGATTAAAAACACGTACAGATTCGTAAAAGGTGTGAATCTGATGAGGTTCAAGATCTCCAACAATAGTAACAAGTCCTGACAAAAGTTCAGATACAAATGGCTCCTTCTCTCCAACCTGAAAAAAAAACCAAAGAATTAAACGATTAAAGGATTAAAATGTGCATTAAACGAACTAGTACATACCTGAAGAATAACGAATTTGCGCTTGCATTTTTGAACAATTTTCAAGAATGTATCACACGCCATGTCCTGAAAGGAAAATGTAGGATATTAGCTTGAGCAGATTTTTGATAAACCAGACCGCATACAAAGTAACAATAACTTCTATGAATACTGAGATGTAATCATTGTTGGTACATGGATAATGAAATCAAATTTCCCAATCGGTCCTACTTCATTATGAAAGATTCAGCCAAGAAACTGTAACTTCTGCACGAATTCTAAAGTCTTAACTTTAAAACGAGAAGAATTACCTGAACACCAGGATGTGTCTCATGCATGAATTCAAACAACTTATGAACAACTGTTTTCAGAAACTTCCAGTGAGCCCTTAAGAACCTCGAGTACTGTCCAACAACATACCTGAAACGAAAGTACAAGAAGACAAGGATCAAATACTCAAACGAACCATGCATGCAACAAGTTCAAGTTTTAGGATAATATCAAGCTACCAAGGAACATGTGATCCATTTATAGTAAAAATCTAACACTACGTAAGTATCAAACAGGTTTCCATATTAGAATTTATAATGTACAAACAAACTCACATGATGTTGCTTGCAATAACAGCTTTATTGTCTTTTCCCTTGATGATTTCACATAAATTTAACAAATCACGAATAACCATCACCAGAAATCTGTTTTCCTGAAATAAAGACACGACAATGAGAGCACTAGAAACATTAGAAAGATGTTACCAAATAGCTAGATTCAAAAATGTATTTGTTACTGCATTACAAACAAAATTCTCAATTGTTGTTAGTTGAAGATGCAAGTAGACAACAATGAGAGCTTAGATCTTACCTGGTCAACATCCATGGAACCAGAAATAGATCCAATAGCCCAGCATAAAGTGTTCAGATTGTTCCATGTCCATTCCTCCCCGCTCAACTGTTTGCTTAGCTTACTCAACATCTTTGCAGGAACAACAAAAAGTTGATATCAACACAACAGGGTCAGACGAGCCTGCAGATAATTCACAAAATAAGGACAACCTGACATCTCTAATAACAAGTACCTGTCTTTCGGTATCATCATGACCAAGGTGCGAGAGATAGATTAATGTCTCCCGCATTATCTGCAACAGTGTAAAATATAAAATAAGAATACCGTATGATTGAAACCTAGGGTAAAGTCTATATAAAAAATACTAATTAGAACTTCTTTCCAATATAGCATCATAATTGTGATTCAAGTATAGATATAATTTGTTTAATAATTATGTATAAATCCATGCCTTCTGTGAGGATCTAGTATATCTTATGTAACAGAAGATACCTTATATTGGACAAGAACATCATTATCCTTCATAGTTTCACGGACTATATTCCCATTTTCATCTTCAACAATTATCACTTCTTCAGGCTTAGCCATACGACTAATCATGAGCCCCCTTAATTTTGACAATGAATCAGCATAAAGTTTTTGTCGCTCTGTGACTTCCGGTTTGATGCTACCAGCCGTACGAGGAAGGCAAGCCATCTGACAATAGGCAAATCAAGACAAAACGTAAGTAGCGCAATATACAATCCTAATCTCATCTTGTGAAAGAATCTAAAGAAGCCATACTTGCAATCCAAACAGACTTGGAGTTAGACCAGGGTGGCCGACATGATGATGCAACGTAAATAACTCCGAAACTAGTGAATTCCAATAGTCCAAACAAACCTGTTCACTCATAAGCAAGCAAAAACTATCAATTTCCAAAGCATTGACAAATAACATGAGATAATTCTTATTATAGTATTATTAATAAACATCAAAAAGTATAAAGATAATGCACATTACCTTGAATACTTCAGTGTCATCAACATATGAAATGCTAATGAGATATTCCAGACCCACAAGTAGTAAAGAAATAATCTCGGGTGCAGATTCTAGGACTTTTATATGTGACTGCAAATGAAGGACAGAGAGCAATATTTACTATTTTTGAAATGCATATATATGAAAGAAAAAGGACTAGAAAAAAAAATGCAAACCCTCATCCTTCGTTTACACACATATAAAGCCTAAAATTCAAGGAAAACCCACACATCTTACTCCACAAAGAAAGAAAATTACCTTGAAAAATGAAGTGAAGAACAGTGCCAAGTTCTGGATAAAAGCCTAGAGGTAAAGAAAAATATACAGTCATCATCTCGAAATTTTACAGTAAGATATGGGATGGTCGGAACCTAATGCTCGTAAAAGACTTGCCTGTTCTTCGTCACTTCCATTTGAATATGCCTCTGGGATATTGATATTTAAAGGAAGCATTGCCTGCAGACATGAAAAAAACATTAGCCAATGTAACATGAAAGTAAACATAATAAGGTAAATACCATAAACGACCACATAGGGTAAATAACCAACTAAAACTGAAAGTGTTGAATCTTCAATGAACAAAACCAATAAAACGAAGGAGCATTACCTGCAACTGTCCCATGAAAATGCCGTACATCTTGACATATTGCCCATTGTAGAAGTCCCCACAATTAAGAGCTGCAACCTGCCAGAGAAACACAAGCCATTAGACAGTGACAGTAAAATAGTGACACCCAGAAAACCCAGACTATAAACCAGCATACCTCTGACAGACATTGAAGGGTGAGATTCCTATATGCCGGCTCAGGGAAGAATTTAAGGAGGGTCTCCAGCTGCAAACAACGAGATAAGTTATAAGGATATCGCAAATGTGAGTCTTGTTAACCTCTCTTAGTCCACTTATATTCCAAATACATTACCAAGGGTGACTCGAAAATATAGCCAAGCGGAATCCACGAAAGATAGGCATGCAATGCAGAGAGCGTTGAGCGTATAAGCTCTGGTCTTTGGGAAGCTGAGAGAACATATAGGCATAACTCATGAATGAGTAGAAACTCGCTGCACATTACAAAACAGAAAAAAGTCAGTAGAATATGGAACAATCATCAGTTGAAATTATGGCAAGATATTTGAAGTTTTGAGCATAGTTTGCTCTTGATTTTACTCTAATTGTAATAAAGTAAACTACCAGAAAAGTCTAACTTGCCTGTTTAGGGACTCTTTCATCTCCTTTATCTTTTGCTGAGTCATCTCTCCTTTTGAGAAATCAAATACCTCTTCGCTCAGGAGCTAAGGAAAAAAAAGGAATGTTATTTAAAAGTACATCATGAACTTAATGCAAAAGTAGTTAGACAACACTTACTTTCAAAATAGCCATGCAATTCTCACATAAAGTCTCGCTAGTTTTGGCAGCTTTGACTAGATCGGGAATAAAGCTCCTCCACTTAGCAGGCCACTCATGTTTAACGATCTGTACAACGCATCACAAATAAATAGATAGTAAACACACAACTAAGACTCGAAGGCAAACAAACAGGGACCACTCTAATCATCATGAAACCCTGAAGATACATACATACCTGAACCAGAATGACATTTAACTTGTTGACATAAAGCCTTTCTGCTCTGAAAGATCCTTCATCCCCTGAGAGCTACATGATAAAAAAAAATCTCGATGTCAAAACATTTAAGTTCATTCTAACTTTGAACATGATTCGGGTCTCTTAGAATGAGGTTCTTAGCGTAATATAAAATACGGTCTCTTAGTTTTTTTTAGCTAAAAGGTAAGAGACCGTATCTTGTATTACGATAAGAACTCCCACCGGAGACCTGCATTAATCATGCTCTAACAACCTCTCAAATATATTATACCTGCACGATGACTTCAGAGATGTAATTCTTCATTCCATCACGCTGCTCAACAGGTAAAGCATTCCACCTGTATTTGATAACACCTTCCAGCACCTGAAAGAGGAATCCATCAGAACTTTTTTTCCCAATAGCAAAACACCTTATTTGAGAAGTTGAATAAGCCAAAACTTCACCTGGAGAGCAAAGTACTTGGTATGTGTACTCCTGGTGCTTTGCAAAATGTGAACCACTTGAAGCCACGTGTCAGGGTTCGCTTTCAATTCACGAAGGATGTTATCCGCAGCAGCTCTCTGTAAACACGTTTTCATTAAAAAAAAAAAAAATCAACACACAGATGCAAAGGCAAACAAATCCTCTTTTGTGGAAAACGCTAATCGAATACGCAATCAACAGTTTAAGAACACACAAGACGCGATTGAATTGATTCGTTTCGTTCGTTCATCGATTAGGAGCTTATAAGCAAATTGACTTACTTCATCCTTCGATCCCGTTGCGTAGAAGGACTCAACGGTAGCGTCGAGCAAAGTGACGTCGATAGGCTGACTCAAGTCGCGTAACTTCTCGGCAGCCATGGCGGTGGGAAGGTGAGAATCAATGGAGGTCGACGAGAAGCGATTGTGTATTATTGGACTATAGAGAGAGAGCGAGAGGTTTCGATGAGCGTAAGGGCGAGAGGGAGAGTATTATATATATATATTATCGAGAGAGGGAGAGAGGTTTACGAAGGAAGCCTGAGATTGACGCAGGGAGGGAGAAGGAAAAATAAGGAAGGAAGGACTTGTACTTACGTTGACCGTCGAAGGGTTTTGACTAGTTTAAATATATTGAAAGATTATGTAATTAAATTAAATATAAGGAAAGGTTTATATTATATAAAAATTGAATATTCATGTCAATACGCTGTTTCTAGAGGTGTAGGATATATACAAAAAGATTATTTAACTATTTTATATATTTTTGTCTATATATATATAGATGATTTGATATCTTTTTTATCTTAGCATATGATGGAGGATCTGTTGTAATGAACTTTTGATTTGGATGTTTGAGTAAAATTTTCAGATGACAAAAAAAGAAAGATGGTTTATGATATAAAAAATTGTGCTTTTTTATTAATAAAAATGGTATTGTTTTGTTTATATCTGTTTGCCGGTGAATGTTTATGATTTTTGACTGGATTTTTTTTAGAGGAAATAATAAAGAAGAACAATTAATTACATTTATTTACTATGAAAGTTTATCAATCGGCTAAAAAGCCATTTTCCTGGTATTTCTTTTAGATACTGTGTCAAAAGAAAGTATAAGAACACGTCCATCAATACTCAATAGTATGAGACCAGAGTTTTTACAAAAAATGATTAATTGTTAATTAAACCAAAAGTGATTGATAGAGTTTTAATACTCATCCAATAAAATCTCAAAAAAACATTTGAGACTTTATTAGATAGATATTAAAACCCCATCAATCATTTTTACTTTAATTATCAATTAATCACTTTATAGAACCTCCACCTCCTCGTACCATTGATGGAGATGCTCTAATACACAAAACAAATTTATTCTAATTCCAACAACAATAAATATTTACTCTACTTTTTCCCCATTTCCATTTATTTCTTCTTATTTACTCCAAATGTCTCAACCACAACCTATATGTACGTGAAAAGACAAGACAAGTTATAAAGTTTATTTTTAATGCTAATTTATTACTCCATCTGTTCCTAAAAAATTCATATTCTAGAGTTTTCACACATATTAAAAAACACGCAAAATTTTACCAATAAATGCATTATTTTATGTGTTTAGCATTTACCTATGATTTTTATCCAATCAAAATTCAGTAAACACGATTAATGTTTTTGAAGTTTGCAATTTATCATTATTACATGCATTGAAAATGTAAAATATGGATCTTTTAAAAACAAATTTTTTTTCTAAAGCATGGATTATTAAAAAATGGAGGGAGTATAATATTACAATTATGAGAAATATTACGTAGGCGACCGACAATAGTATTTGTCTTATAAAGATATACACTTAATTGTATCACCTGAACCGTCTAATGAAAATCTACACCTGACCGGATTTATTTATATCATGTTGAAGATCCATTGTAAGCCTTTTTCGTAGTCTCCATAATTGTCTAATAAATTACTTTTGCCGGTAATTGATTCAAATTCTAGATCCGAGTGTAGTCTCCATGATTGATTCGAATTCTAGATCCGAGGTTAGAACCCTTTAAACCTTAACCTCTACGTACAGTACAGTGCTTTGACAAGCTTGTTATGCACATGAAAAATGATTCATTGGTGATTAGTTATGTTTCAGTTTACTATTATTTTTACCAAAGCATCAAGATTTGGGCCGTCTCGAGCCCATCTAGGCGAACGATGTAAAGCACAAAGCCCAACAAATCAAAACGGTGCGTTTTTAGAAAATGTCTATTGTGTATCTGTGCCTTGTTGTTTCGAGTGTCGAAGAGGAACAGCGATGGCATTGACGGTGGCGAAGAGTGCGTTGGAGACGATTAGGGAGAAAGGTCTCGGCGGTTTCCTCAGGATGATCCGTGAAGAAGGCTTCCTGTAAGTTCTTCTTCCTCTTCTCAGCTTGTTTCATTTTGCGATCTCCTGGATTTGATTGAATCCCGTAAAAACCTAGCAATTGGGTTCTCAAGACAATCTCTCATGTTCTAATTGGAATCGTTTCAATTTTTTGTTTTCCTGATTACAGGAGATGCCTACCAGATGGGAACCTCTTGTAAGCATCTATCTCTTACTGTTTCCCATCTTTAGAGATTATTTTAAAAATATGATTCAAGAATCCTATTTTTGAGCTGTTTACTACTACTTTTCAATTCGAAGTGCTGATTTTTTTTTGGCATAGCTCTGTTTATTACTTCATAGATGATCACGATAGGGTTGGAAGCTAGTGTAGTTTTAGTGTAAGTTGAATATGTTTTTATTATACTTGAATATTGTGTTTTATTTCCACCTTGTTTATATTTGACCTTGCTGTTGAGTCGTCATAGTTTCTGGATCTATATAAGTTTTGGTGTCTCTTGTTTGATCGTCCAAGGCAAACTAAAATACACAACATAGGAGCAACTCTTGTTGGTGTGGACAAGTTCGGTAACAAATACTACCAGAAGCTCGGTGATACTCAATACGGTACGCGCTTCTTCTTTTTAATAACTTGATTTGTTGCTACCTGTTTAAAACCATGCTTTTGCTAAATACTGATGTCACTATAGGATTCATGATACCTGATATCTCTCTTCCAATAAACTTTATATAGTTGACTTCAGATGTCTTGTCTACTTTTAAATTGTAGCATTTGGTTTAACCATGGAACCTTTTTATCCAAATAGCTTCTGTTATTTGCTAGATCACACCATAATCTGATGACTATCAGTAAAGTCGGAGTAAGAGAAGTTGAGCGTTTTAACCTAGTTCAACAGAGATTTGTATAGCCTTGTTTAGGAAATGCCCAAGTTGTTATCGAAGCAAATTCAAATCCAATCTCTGTGGTAGTTTTGAGGAAATATGTGGTCAACTTTTCCCTTAAAAGATCTTTATATGTTGAAGATATAGTGGTGAAACTATTAATGTACCTATATAGAATTTTTAGCCAAAATGCTTTTACATTGAAACATTGAGTCACTTGCAAACAGGTAGACACAGATGGGTAGAATACGCATCCAAGGATCGTTACAACGCATCTCAAGTACCAGCCGAGTGGCACGGATGGCTTCATTTCATCACTGATCACACTGGAGATGAGGTATGAATAAAGCCAATTCTAAATACCCTTATCTCGGGTAGTAAATAAGTTGCTTACCAACTTGAAAACAAACAATGTCTCTCTTTCTTTCTGTTTGAAGCTGTTGAGTCAGAAACCAAAGAGGTATGGGATTGAGCATAGAGAAAACTTCTCAGGAGAAGGTGATGCATACATTTACCATTCTAAAGGACATACCTTGAACCCGGGGCAAAAGAACTGGACTCGGTACCAACCATGGGTACCCACCAAGACCAAGTAAGAACGTGAGAGCTCTGGTTTATGCTCTTTGGGAATCTCTCTGAGTGATTTGTTGTTCTGTTTCTGTCTCTTTTGAATAAAAGCAACCTGTTTTTTTGGATCTAAAGCTGAAAAATTGGGTTTATGGTAATATGTATAATTGATGTTCTGTGGTTTCATCTCATATTTGCTTGCTTAAGCTTTCCTTCACCTCTAGAGAAGAGTGTAGAGGACTACAAATAAATATTTATCTTGCAAAACAGTTTTATCAATTCTAATTTTATGAAAAGATTTTGTATACTAATCAAAGAAAATTACACAAACAAATTATACAAAATGAGAGCAACATAAGTAAATTACAACGACCCGTAGTGGTACAAACATGAGAATATGCTCCATATGATAAAAACCCAAATTTAGAATTTATGGCTGAAAACAAAGAAAAAATATCTGTCACCAAGATATTAAAACGAAGGTAGATATTTTTTTCAAAAGCGGGATATTGTAATTGTCGGATTCACCTAAAAAAAAAAATGAATAGCACATAAAACATGTTTTATAAAAAAAATCTGGTTAAGACATAAGACAAAAAATAATTTGATTATTACCACAGAAAACAATGTTTTAAAAAGAAACTAATCGGGCCGACCGAACAGTGATCCTTCCCCTAATTTGAAATGTCCGTTGACAGTTATTATAACACTGGCACAAATGGAGACGTCTCTCTTCCTCACAATTCTCACCCCCCTCCAAAATACAAAGCTCAAAATCAGACAAGTCCACTGGTACACAAAATACAATTCTCCTTGAACAAGCCTCACTCACGAATCTCGTGATCACCGTGACCAAGCTGCCGCAGCAGCCATGGTGTTTGATTCCGAGAAGCAATCGATCGTTTCTATTGGACAGGTTTCGAGCTTCGTTTTGATATTATCTCTCCCTTTTCTCCCTTCACCGAACAAAAATTGCGTACTGTGGTTTTGTTTGCAAAGGGCTTTAGAGTTGTGAATTTGCATTTTTGTAGGTTAGAGTTTGAATTGTTCTTCTTAGAGTTGGAAAATTAGTTTGAATTTCCATGCAATATGTGGCTTAAACTGTGATTTCAAATATGTAAGCATGAGATTAGACCTTAGCCTTCTTGATTTTGAATAAAATGAATATTACGAAGTCATGTATCTGAAAAAAAAACTGGTGTTTCTGTGTTAGGTTGGTGATTCATCTTCAGGTGGGATTAGCTCGGTCAAAGAGCCTCTGATTAAGGAGAATCACCACAGCCCAGAAGACTACTCTGTTCTTGCAGCCATTCCCTCGTGAGTCTCTTTTGTCCTTTTCCTTTGTTAATGTTAGGTAGTCATTAATACTTAACTGTGGTCCCACAAAGATTGTGGTTGCTATTCACAGATTATTGCCAATGTTTCTGCGAAAAAAAAGCAAGTGTTTGGTTTGCACATGATCTATGTCTGAAAGCATACTAAGTAAACACATTTATTGCACAGGTTTCTCTTTCCAGCTCTTGGAACTTTGCTTTTTGGTTATGAGATTGGTGCTACTTCTTGTGCAATTATCTCTATTAAGGTAATGGCTTATCCTTTGCTTAAAACTCTGCTTAATTTGGTACTCAAGTCCGAAGATAACCTATTTAAATGACTCTATTACATAGTTCACACCTGTATCTGCAGTGCCATTGAGTTCCCTTGAATCTCATATGTATTTGTTTAATTGTTAATTACTCTGTTTTTTTTTTTTTGCCTTACTGTACAGTCTCCTACGCTAAGTGGGATCTCATGGTACAACTTGTCTCCAGTGGATGTTGGTATCATTGTGAGTTTTGACCTTTCTTGGTTCTTCCACATGTTGGCTATTGCATTAAATTTTTTGTTATTGTTTCCTCCTTATAGGAGCTGTGGCCCAAATACATTTTGCTGACACTATTATTAAACTTTTTGTGCAGACGAGTGGCTCACTGTACGGTGCCTTAATTGGATCCATTGTGGCATTTAGTGTTGCCGACACTATAGGTTTGCTTTCTTTCTAATTTACTTATCTTGTGACATAGCAGCATCTCCATCTGAATGAAATTGAATTTAATATTTTCAAGGAAGAAGAAAGGAGCTGATCTTGGCTGCATTCTTATATCTTGTTGGAGCCATTGTGACTTCACTAGCACCTGTCTTCTCTGTCCTGATAATTGGACGGCTTATGTATGGCGTTGGGATTGGACTGGTAATATTTGACTCAGTCGTTTAATTATATTTATATATTGGCTCTTTGTTTAATTCAGATTAAGATGTTTTTTTCTATGAGATCCATGCAGCTTTAGAGTACACTCCTTAGCATTCTTCTTTAACTTTGAAAGCTGATAAGTTCCCATGTATTGTAGACAATGCACGCTGCTCCAATGTACATTGCAGAGACTTCACCAAGTCAGATACGTGGACGGATGATATCACTAAAGGAGTTCTCAACCGTCATTGGTATGGTTGTAAGTTCTCAAAGGCTCTACAGATATCAGAAATTTTATTGCTCAGTTTGAAGTTACAGAATGAAACTGACGCATGGTAATTTTTAAAGGGAGGTTATGGGATCGGTAGCCTCTGGGTTACTGTTATATCTGGCTGGCGTTACATGTACGCAACGATCATCCCTGTGCCAGTTATCATGGGGATTGGAATGTGTTGGCTACCAGCATCCCCTAGGTGGCTTTTACTTCGCTCTCTCCAGGGGAAAGGGAATGTAGAGAGCCTTCAACAGGCTGCGATCAGGTCTCTTCGCCGCCTTAGAGGGTCTGTTGTTGTTGACTCAGCTGTTGAACAAGTGGACGAGATCTTGGCTGAGCTTTCCTCGGTGGGTGAGGGTAAAGAAGCTACGCTTGGTGAGATATTTCAAGGAAAGTGCTTGAAGGCTCTCACTATAGCTGGAGGTTTAGTCTTGTTACAACAGGTTGGTGCAGTTATTTCATTAAATGTCATTAGGAGAAAGAACAATAGCTAATATATATATAATGTGTTTTATTTTTAAAAATGACAGATAACTGGGCAACCAAGTGTACTTTACTATGCACCATCAATATTACAGGTTATCTTTTCATTCTCTAATAATATATGTTCTCTTTTTATTTTTTAAGTAAGATAACTTATTGATTTGTACAACTAACATTACATGTTTTAGACGGCTGGCTTCTCTGCTGCAACTGATGCAACTCGGATCTCAATTCTACTCGGTCTATTGAAGGTATTGATATGCTTTGTAGTACATTCTCTGGTTAAAAATGGTTTATCCTTGTGAACTAGTTTTTTTCTGAAGCAAAGCTATTGTGTGTATGTTTCCTTTAGAAGACTTGACGTAGTCCTTTACTGTTTGCAGTTGGTTATGACTGGGGCTGCTGTTATAGTGATTGATAAACTTGGAAGGAGGCCTTTACTTTTTGGTGGTGTTAGTGGCATGGTTTGTCCTCTGACTTCTTCACTCTTGTCTCTTCTTTTCTTTGTTGTCTTAGCCGCTTGTGTGTTTCTAATTGCCTAACAGGTGATTTCATTGTTCCTCTTGGGGTCCTACTACATCTTTTATAATACTGTTCCAGCTGTTGCTGTAGTTGCATTGCTACTGTATGTGGGCTGCTATCAGGTTAACCTTCCTTACATATTTTTATAATAGGTTCCACTCTTGGCAATCATATCTTGTTTATTTTTTATACAATCTAAAAAAAAGGTTTAACATCAATCTTGCAGTTATCCTTTGGCCCTATTGGTTGGTTGATGATTTCAGAGATATTTCCTTTAAAATTAAGAGGTAGAGGAATCAGCATAGCAGTGCTTGTGAATTTTGGCACAAACGCGCTTGTCACATTCGCTTTCTCACCTTTAAAGGTAAAGATTCTATAACCAAGAAACTCCTTCTCAATATATATATATTCTTTCAATACAACGTAGCTGTAACTTTTGAAGATAACATGTTTAACTAGAATCTCCCATTTAGCTCCTAGCTAACCAACACAAAGATTGTTTCTATGTGACCATGCACTAAGTAAACACAAGATACATATATCTTTTCCCGAGATCATAGAATTTTTAGAGGTCTTTCAGCTCACCTGGTTATGTTTTATTTATTGCAGGAGCTGTTTGGAGCAGGAGTATTGTTCTTTGGATTTGGAGTGATATGTGTACTGTCTCTTTTCTTCATATACTTCATTGTACCCGAGACAAAGGGTCTCACTCTTGAAGAAATTGAAGCCAAATGTCTCTAAAAAGGTCTTCTCATCTTAAGCTCCGTTTTCACTGATGATGAGTGGCAGCAAACCACAAGTGGGCGTAGCCATTTTTTACCGCGGAATTGGTGAGTGCAGCTCGCGCGGTAATTAAACGTTTTGGTGCGTTGTTGACCAAGTTTTAAAATTTAAATATGTTCGTAATATGTTATCTATAATGCAAAAAGCCACCCATCTATTTTTTTGTGTATTTTTGTTGTGGTTGTCCATATAAACAACATTATTTTTTCTTTAGTAAGATATGAGATATGAAATTGAAAATAACCCAACTCTTAAAATATTTCCTTGACACTGAGAACATTTGATAGAAAATCAAACAAAATTTGGTTACCGAAGAAAACCGGGTTAACCAAAACCAGAACTCTTACATAACCAAAAACTTTGGTAACTATACACAATTTCTGGGCTTAAATAAGTGTAAACGGGCCTTTATAAATTAATGGGCCAACTAAAGCCCAAAGTGTTGTTGTTGGTTCCGCTTTCACTCTCTCTCTCTCTCTCTTTGCAAGGAGACTTCCTCTGATTTTCTTTTTGTAGAGAAGCGAGAAAAAAATGGCGTCGAAGCTGGTGAAAGCCCTAATCCGATCGCAGATTCTTCCATCGACGAGGAGGCACTTCAGTGCACCGGCTACCACCCAGCTCGGCGAGCCAACAGACGATCTAGTTGGAAACCACACCAAAAAATGGATGCAGGTACGTAGATCTTCCTTTCTCTCCCTAACCGCCCTCGTCTGTGTGAATTGTTGGTATCCCCGATGAAGATTAGATCGCGATTTGCTCATCACATAGATTAGTCGATTCGTTTTTGCTCAAAGTTCGTCACGGTTTCTGGATTCGTGGAACTGTGTTTACTGGATTGTATTTGGATTGTAGAGATCACAGGGTAGCTATCATTTTTCGCTAATTGTCTTTAGTGAGTTGAGAATTCACTGAGGCATGACATCTTCTTTGAATCTGCTCAGATGATTTTTAATTTTTTTTTTCTGAATAATGAGAATATGTTCTTGAGGGGATTAAAAATACAATGTGCAAGTTATTCTCTTGTGCGTTTTAATAGACCAATAAATAAATTAGCCAAAAGAGCTGAGGGCAGAGAATTAGAGTAGCTATCATTTTCTGGATTCGTGGAACTGTGTTTACTGGCATTAATTGGATTTTAGAAATCATAGGTTAGCTATCATTTTCGATTATTTTCTTTAGTGAGTTGATTAAATGAAGATAAAATTTTCTATGTTGGATCATAATTCATTGACGCATGACATCTTCTTTGAATCTGCTCAGATTGTTTTTAATTTTTTTTTTTCTGAATAATGAGAATATGTTCTTGAGGCGATTAAAAATACAATGTGCAAATTCTTCTCTTGTGGCTTTGAGACACCACATCCATCAAATAGAACAATAAATAAATTAGCCAAAAGGGTTGAAGGCAGAGAATAAGAGTAGTCACTTTAGATAGCTTTAGTATGAAGTAGGTAAATGTTCTTATGCTTCTTTGTTCATCTTCATGGTGTATTATCTTTGATGGCTTATTGTTATGGGCATCAGCTTATAATATGTACTTTGCTATTGTGATTTGATTCTGCAACTCCCGAGGCGAATAAGTGAAAAAATGATTCAATTATTGCATTTCATGGCATAACCAATCATTAGCAAATAATAGCGCCTACTGATGGATCCTGTGAGCTTGAAAATTTTACCCATGTTAGTTTACAGTTTAGCTCTCTATGTTTGATAGTCAATAGTTTCGTTTGAGTTCTCTCCTTTTCACTTCTCTTTGTTAGTTAACAGTTTTGTATTGCTTCCTTTCTGGTAAATTATGAAGTTTCGTCACTTGATCACTTCCTTGGTGGTTTTGCAATGACGTGGCTAAAGAACTTAATCTGTAACAGGATTTAAGCAAGAAGTCACCAATGGAGCTGATCAATGAGGTCCCACCTATCAAAGTCAAAGGAAGGACTGCTGCTTGTGAAGGAGGTTTGTTTCCTCTTCTCCTCAGTTACCTAAAGATACTTTGATTTTGTGATTATACCAAAGTGGAAGTTGATTTAATTATGGACTTTGATATAACATTGCAGACACCAATCCAGCACTAGGTCATCCAATTGAGTTCATTTGCCTCGACCTACACGAGCCTGCCGTCTGCAAGTACTGTGGCCTTCGTTATGTTCAAGATCATCATCACTAAGAGCAACAACATTCTGAAATTCAACAAAAATCCCCAGTCTCTATTTCTTCTCCTTTTTTATTGCATTGTCAAGTTTGTGTGATGCTCCGAGCCTCCGACATCTTCAGATATCTTATCTAATAAAGGATTCGATCAATCTTTGATTATGTTTGACCTCACTGTCTTTCCATGTCACTGAGCCTGATAATTTGCTATATAACCAGTGTCTAGCTCGATTTTTTATTAGTACAATAGTGTAACACAAGGGTACAAGACCTCTCTCCTTGACCAAAAAGGAGTAACAATAGTGTTGAAAATCTCTTTGTTTTGCTTCTTTCAAAAAGTGTGAAGGTGAGACCAACTTGATTAACTTACACATCAAAAATCTCATTTGGAATCGGTTCCAGCCAACTTTCTTCTCTGCTGATGCTCTGCAACTTTGTAATCCACAACCTCTCTGAACAGCGCAGAGTCCAACACACAGTCTTCACTTCCATAAACAGCTGCCTGAACACTCGCCATCAGCTTCGCAATCTCTCTCCCTGAGAACCCTTCGGTTTTCGCAGCAGCTTCCTTCAAGAGCTCTTCCGTGACGCCCTTTATTTCAATCTTCTGCTGCTCTTTCTTGAAGAGGCGGTCGAACAAACCTGGCTTTCTTGGACCAGCCTGAGCTATGTACTTTTCTAGATACAGGCTTAGAAGCTTGAACCGCTCTTCTTCTCCTGGTAATGGGAATTCGAGAACCTCGTCCACACGGTCAGCCACGGCTGAGTCTAGGTCACCTGGTCGATTTGTGGCGAGTGCTAAGACTATGTCTTTGGACTGATCACCCGTGCGAAAGAGAAGAGCGTTTAATGCACTCCTTTGAGCTTCACTCATGTATGTTTTGTTCCTCCTGTTAAATTGCCATAAACACACATCAAAACAATGAACAGAGCATGTAATATGATCTGAGCAACAACACTTACTCGCACAAAAATGCATCAGCTTCATCAATGAAGAGCAATAAGCCTCTCTTAGACTTCTTCCCCCAATCAAACAGCTGGTGAATCTTTGTAACGGCCTGAGATCCAAGGGGCGCAACATCTCCACCAGTCATCAATGCATAATCCAAACCCTACATGTATTATATATCCATTTAGCTATCTTATATACCAACTTTTGCACTAAATTAAAACAAATCTAAATAGAACACCTACGGATTTACGAGCGAGCTCTCTGGCGGCCATTGTTTTGCCTGTTCCAGGAGGACCGTAGAAAAGCATATTCCGGAAAGGAGCTTGGTGCGATTTTGTATTAGCGGTGGCATTAGCTAAATGCTCAATTCTCTTCTGTAGTGAAGGATGCAAAATAACATCACCAAACCCTTTTCCATTATTGGTAGCTGACCCCTTTCCGCGCAATGTGGACATCACACGAGAAACCGAACCAGACCAAGGGTACTTTCCCCTTGAGGATTCTCGGATCAAGGATGGTTGTCCTAGTATTCTGTCCACATAGCTCCATATAACCTTTGCTCCTTCTCTACAACAAGCAGTCGTCTAAGATCAAATTCTCAATATTGTATAACTAATGACTGACATGGCAAATTTTATTTCTCAATGTACGGACAAAATATCTTAGTATTTACCTCGTTGTGTATATTCCAGCTGCAAGAGCGGTTGCACCCCCAACAGCAACAATCAGCTTATTCTGATCGGTTAGAATTGCACGCAACCCACCTAGCAAGAAAGAGTAAAGTGTTCAAACAATAAGAACTTCCACATGCTAATGAATGTATAGATTATATCTATTTCAACCACTACTTCATGTCTACTATTGCATCAAGGTCTACTAACTCTTGTCTAGACAAGAGAAACATCATGTAGGGAATAAAATCTCGCACCTCCGATATGGTCGAATGTAGTGTTAATGGCAGCAACCCATTTCTCTCTTTCTGCATTCGCACGATCAACAAGCATTCTCCTGTTTACATCTTCAGCGAGCCTTGCCTCGTGGGCTCTTCCTTCAGCTTCTGCTATAGCTTTGACCTTGATCGTCTCGCGTTCAATCTCAGCCTTCTCCCTCTCGGTTTGTCGCCTCTGCGCCTGGATCTGCTCCTCGGTAGCTCGTCGAGCTTGCTCCTGCCTGATCGCGGAATCTTCTTGCATTTTCACAAGCTCTTGGTTTCTTGTTCTGTGATACTCATTCTCAGCCTGTAAAACGGCAGTTAGAATGAAGAAAAGAAGGTCGAAATGTTGTAGAAGTGTGAATAAAATTGCGTGCCTGCATCCTCTTTCTTGCTAAATCATCTTCGTAACGAGCCATCTGAGATTTAGTCTGCGCTTGGTGCTGAGCAAGTTTTTTGTGTTCATCATATATCACCTTTTGTCTCTCCTGTAAAAAATGGAAAATGTCCGAATAGTGAAAATGATGCAGACAAAAGTGTTTACAGTGATCAACTAAGGGCTATAATGTTAGAAGCAGGGTTCAAACTTTACTAAAATAAAAAGTATAATCTTTATACAACATCACTAACTCATTCCCATTAAATACATATTAAAACGTGGAATAATAATTATTAAAGAGAGTAGTAGATCTAACGGTTTCAGCTTGGGCTTGCATAGCTTTATACTCTTGCGCCTTGGCTGCAAACTCAGTTTGCTTTGTCTCTTCTTGCTGCTTAATACTTTCAAACACCTGAAATAAAATAAAAAACACACACACAACAACAACAACTGTGCTGAGATCCGACAAAGAGATCTTATCTGGTAATAATAATTCAATTGTTTTAGGAAGCAAAAAAAAATTTATACATTTTTGGCGTAAGAGGAGTTGTTGATCTCCTTCAATGCCTTAGCTCCTCGCTCCAACGCCTCCGGATCGAAACCGCCCGAACTCGTCCTCGGATTATCATTCCTAGCTCGCGGAGGAGGAGCTGAAGACTCTTCACCAGCCGTCGACGGCGGAGAAGAAGCAGCCTGGTGCTGGGGATTCGCAGCAGGGAAAGTGAAAGGGCCATCAGCAGCGGCGACTTTCGATTGCGACAGAGAGACCGAAGCTGCCACGGCTGTAATCAAACCAATCGCACATTTCTGAGCCATGGATTCTCGGCGTCGAGAGTTAGGGTTCTTCCAGATTCGAGAATGGTGTAGAGGAGATTGGCTTGGAGAAGGAGGGAGGATCGTCGTGGAGAAGGTTCTCAAGGTTTTTCGTAGGGTTTCGGCGGTTACCCGATCCGTTTAGGCTACGACGGGTTCGATTTCTGGATACTTGACCTGATGACCCGACCCATTTTAAATGTATTGGGCTTATTTGGTCTTGATGGTTGCCTTTGGGCTTTTATAAAAGACAACTATCATGTATTTCAATAAGTTTTAAATTATATTCCCTCTAGTTTAAGAATACATTAAGTTTCAGGATACGACACAACCTATGGGTTCTTATAAAAAGCCTTGTTGGCTTTAATGAAATGAAGTTAACAACATCCCACATTGGTTGGGAGAGTTGATTTTGAGGAGTATATATATGTCTTCATGACATGAGAGGTTAAACAGCTCAGAGGAAGAGAGAGCTCCCCACGCGCGCGCCGCCGCCGCCGTCCGGCCGGCTCGGCTCGGCTCGGCGTGGGCTTGGGCTTGGGCTTGGGCTTGGGCTTGGGCTTGGTCTTGGGTCTTGGGTCTTGGTGGAGGGCCTCCGGCCCGATAAGAATATATTTTTTGGACCAAGTTAAGCTCAACGTTTTGCCATTTAATTCCCGAAAAAACGACATGCATTTTATTTTAAACAACATCTAGTTCGTTTAAAAACAACACGCTGTCTCTCTTCTTGACGATAAGTTTAAACGAGAAAAGATCTTGCGGAGGAAGTTTCGTAACGCCTCGCCTCCGAGATCCTCGCGAGATTTCCGCCAACGTGAGCACGTGCGGCATTAGTTACGGAAAATGGCTCGTCTTCTCTTCTTTAAAAACTCGTCTCCTCCTTCATTTTTCTTTAAGTTTTTACGCAACAAAAAATCACCAGATCCCTCAACGTAAGTCTAGAGAGTGTTTCGTAGAGTTTATAGTTCGATAGGGCGATCACGAGTGAGGCGTGATTCGTCTGCCATGGTTGTATCCTGGGACTCTATATTCGTACAGTCCCGTCTCACTAACGGAGCGAATATTTTGAGTTAAGGAAAGAGATCATATCTCGACTCCATGTCTCTTTGCGAATACGATTTCTTATCGTTCTTGTATTCGTTTTTTACATTCGTTTATTTCCTTAACATCGTTTTTTTTTATTCTATCGTTTATGTCAGTCCGGTTTTCCGGCTTCTACAATCTTAACTCAAAATCGCTTTATGTTTAAAGCTTTAATCGGGTTGATAAACGATTAATAGAAACGGGTTTTGGAACCGTGTTTGCGATTTGCTTTCTAGCATTTCCGCGAAACGTTTTGTTCTTATCTCACAACGATGTTTGCGATTTGCTATACGCTTATCCGCGAAACGTGTCTGCCTAAATGTGTTTGCGATTTGCCTTAGAACACTTCCGCGAAACATTTCTGGTTTATTTCATTACGCTTTGCGGATTGCTTTCTAGCATTTTCGCAAAATGTTGATACATTGTTCAAACGTTATATACATGAATCGTTTCAGTAACCGTTTTCTTAAGCGAGTTTGTGAAACATTCTAAGTCTATAAAAATGGTTTCTGCGAACGCTTTTAAGCGAGTTTGCAAAACGTTTTTTTCCAGACTTATATCGATATGATTTGGTTCAAATACCAAAAATGAACATCGATTTTAGACTATTATTTTCTTTAAAATAATATGTTATTTGTTGATTGGAGTACTAATCCATTTTTTCATGTTTTCTCTACAGAAAAATGACAAACGATAACAACACCCCCATTGACACCACAGATGTCATTCAGACTCCACTCAACGCTGCAGCAACAACGAGCACTATCCTCCCTGCGGGAAATGCTGCTGATGAAACCACTCGCCGTAGCCTATTCGGTGCTGGTCTTTATCAGACGGGTTCAGTATCAGCAACTGCAAGTGGTCCGGTGGCAGTTCAAACTCCTCCGGCTGTACCTAGCTTGTTCACTCAAGGGCTGATGCCAGACAAGTTTGATGGCAAAGGCTTCAAAACGTGGCAGAAGAAGATGATGTTCTTCCTGACAACGATGAAACTGGACAAGTTCATACAGGAGGACAAGCCCCTGATTCCGTACGGGATTGATGATGTCCACAGTCTTGCAACTGTTGACATATGGGTGCATTCCGACTTCATCTGTAAAGGTTACATTTTGGGTCGTCTCATTGACCCATTGTACCGTGTCTACTGTGAGATCCCCACGGCGAAAGAGCTATGGAGATCACTGGACAAGAAGTACAGAGGTGAGGATGCTGGCTGCCAGAAGTATGTGGTCTCAAAGTTCCACGACTTCAAAATGGTGGATTCAAAACCCATCATGGATCAGGTGGAAGCGCTTCAGCTCATTTGCCATGAAATCGCTGCTGAAGGAATGTCCATCTGCGAGACATTCACAACTCTCAGCTTCATTGAAAAGCTTCCTCCAAGCTATGCGGATTTCAAGAACTACTTGAAGCACAAGAAGAAGAAGATGGGGCTCGAGGAGCTCATCATGAGGCTTCAGATGGAATCCAGAAACCGAATTGCTGACAAGGTCACTGCTAAGGAGCACAGTGTCAACATGGCTGAGCACAAAGGCAAAGGAAAGGCACACGCCCATTCTCCTGCCAAGCCTTCCAAAACTGCTGCAGCCCTGAAGGCTTCTGGAAAAAACTTCAAGAACAAAGGCATTGAAATCAATGCGAATGCGAATGTGGAGAAGTTCAGGGGGAAATGTCACTACTGCCACAAAGTGGGGCACAAGACTGTTGAGTGTCGCAAAAAGATCAAGGATGAGAAGGCTCAGGCAAATCTCACAGAGGATGATCTCGTTGCTGTGGTGACTGAAGCCAACATGGTTGAAAGCAACAACCCCAAGGAATGGTGGTATGACACTGGTGCAACCACCCACATTTGCACCGATAGGGCGATGTTCAGCACCTATCAGAAAAGCATGACTGAGGAGAAGCTCAAGATGGGAAACACTGCAGTCTCCAAGATTGAAGGACGCGGCAATGTGATTTTGAAGATGACATCTGGACATGAGGTCACTCTGACGAATGTGAAGCATGTGCCTGACATGAGGAAGAACCTGGTCTCGGGAACCTTGCTCAGCAAGAATGGATTCGCCACAAATTTTGAGGCGGACAAGCTCGTGATTAGGAAAAATGGGATGTATTTGGGAAGAGGGTATGTTAAGGGTGGACTTGTCAAGTTGAATGTAATGACAGTCCCTCCGAAAGTTGTAGCTTCAAAAGTTTCAATGAATAAGAAAGAGCCAGTTGCTTATTTGGTTGAGTCTTTTAATATATGGCATGAAAGATTAGGCCATGTAAACTACAAATCTATACAAAGATTAATGAATTTAAATCTAATTCCTAAATGCAAAACAAGTAAACGAAAATGTGAAGTATGCGTACAGGCTAAGCTCACGAAAACGCCATCACCTCGTGTTGAAAGAACTAATAAACCTCTAGATTTAATTCACACAGATTTATGTGATTTAAAATACTTACAAACTAGAGGTGGGAAAAAGTACTTTGTGACCTTCATAGATGACTGCACAAAATATTGTTATGTATATTTATTACATAGCAAAGATGAAACCTTAGAAAAATTTAAAGAATTTAAACTCGAGGTCGAAAATCAGCTTAAAACAACTATTAAAGTAGTTAGAAGCGACAGAGGAGGCGAGTATGATGGTCCATTCAATGCATTCTGTAAAGAACATGGAATAATCCATCAAACTACAGCTCCTTACTCACCAGAATCTAATGGAGTTGCTGAACGCAAAAATCGAACTCTAAAAGAGATGATGAATGCAATGTTGCAGGAATCTGGGTTACCCCAGAACATGTGGGGGGAAGCATTGCTTACCACTAATTATATCCTCAACAAATATCCACACAAAGTAACTGGCAAAACTCCATATGAATTATGGAAAGGTAATTTACCTTCGTATAAATACCTCAAAGTGTGGGGGTGCCTGGCAAAAGTTGCAGTACCGCCACCAAAGAAGGTCACTATTGGACCTAAAACAGTGGATTGCATCTTCATCGGATATGCACATAACAGTAATGCTTATCGATTTCTGGTACATAAATCTGAAATATCAGACATTCATGAAAATACAGTCATGGAATCAAGGAATGCATCTTTCTTTGAAAATATTTTTCCATATAAGGAAAAACAAGGTTCAAAACGAACTCGAGAAGAAAGAGACAATGACAAAAACTCAGAAACTGAGACAAACGTCGAGATTTCTATAAATGATATTTCAGAAAATGAAGAAAAAGATGAACCTCGAAGGAGCAAAAGAACTCGGAAGGAAAAATCTTTTGGAGAAGATTTCCTAATGGCATTTTTAGTAGAAAATGTTCCAAAAACTTTGGCAGAAGCCATGGCTTCACCAGAAGCTCCATTCTGGAACGAAGCGGTCAGGAGTGAATTTGATTCGATCATGCAAAATTATACTTATTACATAACGGATTTACCACCTGGCTGCAAAGCATTAGGGAATAAATGGATAATGACACGAAAACCTGGTGGAAAATACAAGTCTAGGCTTGTAGTTCAAGGATTCCGACAAAAGGAAGGCCTTGACTATTTTGATACATATTCTCCAGTGACGAGAATAACATCAATAAGACTGATGATAGCAATCGCAGCCTTAAGAGACCTAGAAATCCATCAAATGGATGTAAAAACTGCTTTTCTAAATGGTGATTTAGAAGAGGAAATTTACATGAAACAACCTGAAGGTTTTGTCATTCCCGGACAGGAAGACAAAGTATATCGACTTGTAAAGTCACTTTATGGGCTTAAACAAGCTCCTAAACAATGGCACGAAAAATTTGACAATACAATGATGTCAAATGGTTTCAAAATTAATGAATGTGACAAATGCATATACTACAAAACTACCAAAAATGCGTATGTTTTGCTATGTCTATATGTAGATGATATGCTCATTATTGGAAGCAATAAAGACATTATCAATCAAACAAAGAACATGCTCAAAGGGACATTTGAGATGAAAGACTTGGGATTAGTAGATGTAATTCTCGGGGTTAAAGTCACAAGAAATTCAAACGGAATTATTTTAACCCAATCTCATTATGCTCAAACAATATTAGAGAGATTTAAAAATTACTCTAATAGTACGGCGAAAACTCCGTTAGATCCTCAAATGCACTTGACAAAGAATTCAGGTGAAGCGGTTTCACAAAACGAGTATGCACGTGTGATCGGAAGTCTCATGTACTTGACCAATTGTACTAGACCGGATCTGGCGCATGCAGTAAATGTACTTAGTCGATATACAAGTAATCCAGGTCATACACACTGGAAAGCTATAACAAGGGTACTCAATTACTTGCGCTACACCAAAGATTTTGGGCTTCACTATGGTAAAGAACCAGCAGTTTTAGAAGGATACAGTGATGCTAACTGGATATCAGATTCTAAAAACTCAAAATCCACGAGTGGATATGTCTTTACACTAGGAGGAGCAGCAATATCATGGAAATCTACCAAACAAACAGTGTTAACCAGATCTACCATGGAATCTGAGTTCATAGCCTTAGACAAAGCAGCAGAAGAAGCTGAATGGCTTAGAAATTTTTTGGAAGATATTCCTATGTGGGAGAAACCTGTGCCAGCTATACGCATACATTGTGATAGTCAATCAGCAATAGCTCGGGCTCAGAATAATCTCTACAATGGAAAATCTCGTCACATCAGAAGACGACATAAAACCATTAGACAACTTATCTCAATTGGTGTAATCACAATAGACTACATCAAATCGGCTGACAACCTAGCGGATTCATTTACTAAAGGTTTGCCACGAGATGTTGTTGCTAAATCATCAAAAGGAATGGGTTTAAAGCCTATAACGAATGAGGATGCTTGATGGCAACCCTACCTATCATGACTGGAGATCCCAAGACGTAGGTTCAAAGGGAAAACAAAATCAAACAGAATCTAACCAAAGCACTTGAGACAAAGTAGTATATTCCCAGCTCCTAAGATGATAAAAGTGCTAACAAATGTGTGAAGGATAAGCATAAGCTTTTAATGATTCCATAGCTTCTAAGCGGGGTATTACTCAATACTTTTCATGGTCAATCACCTAATGAGTGTGAAATGGGGCCGTTTCTAGGAGAATGAATGCAAGGCTATATTCTCTAAGTTCACTCATGAAAACCAGGAATAGTTCAGGGCCACAATGAACACAATAGAGAACTAAGTTCTACGAGAAAATGAAGCTGCGTTATGCCTGTTGTCTCGGTTTACATAAAACACCGGTTGGTTCAAGACATCATGTTCACCTTCTGGTAAAGTAAACCCGACAGATATTAACTATGAGTGGTTCAAGGCTTAAAAATGCCACCAACTCAAACACAGTGAATTTTTCGCAAACACTCTCGATAAGTTTGTCTAGTCTAGTAAAGATTAGAATAAGTATAGTTTTTAAAGTCTATCGAGTCTGCATTTAGTCTGCATATGTTTTAGAAGAGTCATTTCTTTTCATGTGGGGGATTGTTGGGCCTAATTATTTAGCCTAGTGGCTCAAATAATATATGGCAAAATGTGAAAACAAATGGGCCTATGGGTTCTTATAAAAAGTCTTGTTGGCTTTAATGAAATGAAGTTAACAACATCCCACATTGGTTGGGAGAGTTGATTTTGAGGAGTATATATATGTCTTCATGACATGAGAGGTTAAACAGCTCAGAGGAAGAGAGAGCTCCCCACGCGCGCGCCGCCGCCGCCGTCCGGCCGGCTCGGCTCGGCTCGGCGTGGGCTTGGGCTTGGGCTTGGGCTTGGGCTTGGGCTTGGGCTTGGGCTTGGGCTTGGGCTTGGGCTTGGGCTTGGGTCTTGGGTCTTGGGTCTTGGGTCTTGGGTCTTGGGTCTTGGGTCTTGGGTCTTGGGTCTTGGGTCTTGGGTCTTGGGTCTTGGGTCTTGGGTCTTGGGTCTTGGGTCTTGGGTCTTGGGTCTTGGGTCTTGGTGGAGGGCCTCCGGCCCGATAAGAATATTCTTTTTGGACCAAGTTAAGCTCAACGTTTTGCCATTTAATTCCCGAAAAACGACATGCATTTTATTTTAAACAACATCTAGTTCGTTTAAAAACAACACGCTGTCTCTCTTCTTGACGATAAGTTTAAACGAGAAAAGATCTTGCGGAGGAAGTTTCGTAACGCCTCGCCTCCGAGATCCTCGCGAGATTTCCGCCAACGTGAGCACGTGCGGCATTAGTTACGGAAAATGGCTCGTCTTCTCTTCTTTAAAAACTCGTCTCCTCCTTCATTTTTCTTTAAGTTTTTACGCAACAAAAAATCACCAGATCCCTCAACGTAAGTCTAGAGAGTGTTTCGTAGAGTTTATAGTTCGATAGGGCGATCACGAGTGAGGCGTGATTCGTCTGCCATGGTTGTATCCTGGGACTCTATATTCGTACAGTCCCGTCTCACTAACGGAGCGAATATTTTGAGTTAAGGAAAGAGATCATATCTCGACTCCATGTCTCTTTGCGAATACGATTTCTTATCGTTCTTGTATTCGTTTTTTACATTCGTTTATTTCCTTAACATCGTTTTTTTTTATTCTATCGTTTATGTCAGTCCGGTTTTCCGGCTTCTACAGTAGTAACAATATGATATGGAGATTACTGCAGATATCCATATTTTGATCAATCTTGTGAGTTCTTCCTCCATTTTCTCAGATCTTGGTTGGTGTTGATGAGTTTTTGGCAATAAAACTTGTTTTTGTTCAGATCATCGAATACATAAAAGTAGTTGAGATGTACAATACAATGACGAGTATTAAAATCGAGTGCATGGGTAGTAGTTGAGTAATTAAATTAATAATGACTGGAAACCTCGAACCAATCAATTGTGAAAAATGTCTCCATGTGACTAGAGGCTGGAGATAAGTTCTAGAAAAAAAAATTATAGTTATAATCTAAACTATAGCTTGATCTGCGCGGATGTTAATTTTGTTAATTTTTATTTTTTATAAATTGTTTGTAATTTTTAAGTATATAGGTTATTTGTCTAATATTAGGTTCCTATGAAACGGCATGGACCTGTAAGAATCTGAAAATATAATGAATAACTGAATATATTAATGTATAATAATATTTCAAAATTATTGAAAACTAAATATATTAATGTATAATAATATTTCAAAATTATTGAAAATATTTAAATATAAGTTTTCTTAATAAAGATCTTGCTAAAATCTTTTTAACACACAGATTTATTAGAATTGTTTAATAACTATATTATATTTAAAATGAAAAAATATCAAAAACTATTATGATTAAAATAGTTCAAAGATTATATATATTATTAGTATTAATAAAATGCATTTATTAAAATAATGGTCCCAAAAAAAAAAAAGAATCACAAATGAAAAAAAGTCATAACTTTTATTTTAAATTTTTAATAGATAAGATAAATGAAAGCCAGAACAAAACCAGTTGATCATTGGTTCTTATTTTTATTAAAATCAAATTAAACATAATATCATTATCCATAATTCATTAAAATCGCCCCCAAAAACTCAAATAAAGTTTTCTTAAAGAAATCGTGGTGGAGAAGGTTCTCAAGGTTTTTCGTAGGGTTTCGGCGGTTACCCGATCCGTTTAGGCTACGACGGGTTCAATATCTGGATACTTGACCTGATAACCCGACCCATTTTAAATGTATTGGGCTTATTTTGTCTTGATGGTTGCCTTTGGGCTTTTATAAAAGACCACTATCATGTATTTCAATAAGTTTTAAATTATACTCTAAAAATACATGAAGTTTCTGGATATGACACAGCCATTAAAAAACTTATTTTTTATCTAAAAAATATCATTAAAATATAAATTAAAAATTATTCAATCAATCACAAAACAGACTATAAAATATAATTAGTTACATAATTTTTGATAAAGTTAAAAAGTACATTGAAATACGAAAATATCGTTTATTTTGAAACATCAAAAAACTCCATAAAACATCGTCTATTTTGAAACGGAATGAAATGAGTATTATATAAAATATCAACATAGTATAAATTTAGCATCAAATTTGAAAAGCATAAGCTAAAAGTATCTCAAATGATTGACTGCATTTTTCAAATCGTGTGTAGTTCTTATCTTTGAATGATCAAATATAATCCTTCAGTTGACAAAAAAAAAATTGAAATACATAATCCTGTTTTAATTATTAGTTCTATTATATTATAGGGGTATTAGGGGTTAAAGGGTATAAGAGATTATGGTATATTGGATTTAGGGATATATGGGATTAGAGATACTGTATTAGGGGTATAAGAGATTAGGGTATATTGGATTTGGGGTATGTGAGATTAAAAATCAAGAAACAGTGATCGTTTGATGAATTTCATTTCATATAATATAACAGTAGCAACATAAACGATTCCACCAACAAATCAAATATTACAAAATTTGAAAAGACAAATTAAAAAATGTCCTTTTCCAGCAAGAAAAAAAAAATAGACAATGAGACAAGTTCTTAGTTTTTGACTTGCTTTACGTGACAACTATACTTTGTGTCCTTGAGGACCTTGACCAATCTCCTTCTTGTAAGACGCTGCACCATTTGGACAGAACAAAGACTCTTACAAAGAGATTTCAACAAATACATATTTCAAAACAAAGGAGTTTGGAGAAACCAAACCTATTCATCACGGAAACGTGAAAGATCCTCCAATTTGAGTAGAACCAGCAGGTGGGTTAACAGCAACCCAAAGCAGCGAAATAGTAATGGCAATAAGTCCCGACCAAACATAAACAATGGTCGGAGTCTTTCCTCTCCTTCCCATAAGCCCTTTAGCAAAAGGATAAAGATGAGCCAACACCCAGAAACTAAAGAACACTCCTCCTATCAACTTACTCCACTGCGGAATCACACTGTATATCGTCCTGCTAAACCCAACCGCGATAGCTATCAGATTCACCATCATGATCGTGATCGGTGGGATCATCAGAGACGTCCATTTGACTACGTAAAGATCCGCAAACTCGTCGTCCACATCGTCTCCTCCTGATTTAGACGTCAGAGTGAAAGAGATTTCGATTCCAGCCACAACTTTGAGCAAGCCTTGGATAACGGCGGCTAAGTGAGCGCTTGTTCCTCCAATAAGCCAGAACTGCTCGTTTCTCCACCATTCTTCCAACGAGATTCCTGACCATTTGATCTCGAGGAGAGCTAGTAAACACAATGTGATGGAGATGATAAGAAGATAGATGAGGAACGTGACGTTAAGCGTTTGGACTATGAACTGTCCTGAGAAGAGCGAGAGCGCGGGGAGGAAGCAGTAGACGATGAGGAAGATCGAAGTGAAAGGATAGATTCCGACGTTAAGGTAAGCGATTCTTTGGAGGATCTTCATCTTCGGGGAAGCGAGGAAGGCGTTGTTTCTCGAGAAGAAGATCTCCACCGAGCCAGTAGCCCAGCGGAGAACCTGGTGAAGCCTATCCGTCAAGTTTATAGGAGCCGTGCCACGGAAGGCATCCCGTTTCGTCACGCAGTAAACTGACTTCCAGCCACGGTTATGCATTCTATAACCGGTCACCACGTCTTCGGTGACGGACCCGTAGATCCACCCGATCCTCGACCCCCACTCGGTTTTATCTTCGTACCAGCATGAGATTACTGCTATAGCTTCCGCCACCGTCGACGCATCAAGAAGCTCACGAGGGATGGTGAGAGCTCCAGGAGGCCGTCCGTTCTGCACGGCCGGGTGGTCGGCGAGCGGACGGCCTTGGAACTCTGCGACAGGGATCGAATCTATAAGGAACGTAGAGTTTCCGAATTTTTTAGGAACCAAAGAAAGACTCATCTCTTCATCATCATCCGAGTCACCACCACCACCACTCATTCTCAATGATCTGTTTTCTTCAGCGACACGGCTCTTCTTTTTCTTGCGACGGAAGCAACAGCTACAGAATCCAGGACTGTGTTCTTTAGACCGTGGCGGATCGAATCCGTACAAGGCGATTCTTCTAAAGAGACAACCCGTTCCGACGTAAACCGGACCCATCAAACCATCGAGAGCCCTCATGTTGACATCAAAGAAGACAGTGTTGTGGTTAGCGTACCGATCCGATGGGTCAATGCCTTCGAACCGCTGCGGGAACTGAATGTAGCAAAGGCGGTCGCCGCCACGGTCCATCATGAAACACATTCCTTCTCTCAAAGCCTGAGAGTTGTATATGTAATGATCACAGTCGAGATTTAGTATGAATGGACCGTTGGACATGATTGCGGATGCTCGGACCAATGCATTCATGGCTCCTGCTTTCTTGTTGTGGTCATAACCTAGTCGTTTCTCACGCGAGACGTAGACCAGAAGGGGTAGACGAATGTCGACGTCTGTAAGATCTAAGAACCCTTCAGAGTCTCCATGTAGTGGCTCATCACTAGGAGGCTTCAACATCACCTGCATTTATCCAAAAGAAAAACATTGATCTAAGAGATGACATAGAAACTGAACTGAAATAAACCAAAATTCTTGTTCAATGGAACCAAACTCTGGTTCCAATTCAGTTATGAGTGAACTGAATGTTCCAAACTAATGTTTTTAAAACCTGATTGGAAGCTAAACTAAATAATTATTTGGTTCACGGTTTATTATGGTTCTACCTGGTTATACGTAGTTCAATATATTTATAATATATTATTTAAAAGTAATATTAGTAAATATGATACGTAATTAAAGTATAAATGAATATCATATATAAAACTTTATAAATATAAATTAGTTTTTTATATGGTTGGTTATAGATTTTTCATAGTTTTAATGGTTTTTATCCGGTTCAATAACTTTGGGATCTAATCTGGCTACTGATTCATGGTCAAACCTAGTCCAACCATCGGATTTTTCCGGTTTTAAAAGGACTGTTCCAAACTAAAGAAACATGAAATAGCTGAACTGGACCGAAATGTTGTACCTGAATGATACCAGCATGGTCACTCCGGGAATGATCAGGAGCAGAGTTTATCCAAGTTCCAGGCCAATGAGTACCATCAGCCATCCAAGTAGCTTTAGGAATCTTAACCGGCTCCACAATCTCATCCTCTCTGTTCTGTCTCTGCTCCTTCATAGCCTTAATCTCTTCCCTCGCGTGATAAGCATCAGAACGTCGCCTGATAGAGTCAGGCAAGCCGTTGATCCTAACCTTAAACTCATCATACTCACGCTTCACCCTCCTCCTATCCTTCACAAAATCAGCCTTCACCTTGTTCTTGTAAGGGTCTCTCTTCAGACTAAAATACGAATCCGGATTCCTCGGCTCGATGTTGTGTTTACGACAGAAAGGAACCCATATGTTTGCGAAACTAGCTGCTTCAGCCATGGCTTCAAACGTCAGAAGCGCTCCTCCGTCGTCTGAGACATAGCAGGCAAGCTTTTCCACAGGGTAGTCAGCAGCTAGGATGGATAAAATGGTGTTGGAAGTGACGAGAGGAGGCTCTTTCTCCGGATCTGCTGTTGATACAAACATGTCTAGTCCAGGGAGATCAGACTTCCCTGTCGGGTTGCTCGGTGTGGGAGTTTCAAATTTCTCTTTGAGAACGTTGAGGTCAGTAGCTCGGTTAATAGGACACAGCTTCGGAAGCTGATCAAGAAGCCAAGAGAAGGCGAACCAAAGCTCACAAACCACAGACATCCCCCATAGCCATATTGCATCTTGGTTCTGGTGCTTAATCCTCCACATCAAGAACAGTGCAAGAACAACAATCCTTATAAATATCAAAAGCCTACACAAGAAAAATTAATATCAATGAAAGTTTAAAATGTTCAAGAAATCCTTATATGGAATTATTGATTAGGCGGAGGCTTAGACCGTTTTTTTAAACACCTTAACCGGTTTTTTTTTTAAATCCTTCTACAAAAGTTTCTTTGTTTAGGTCCGATTTGCCGACTAAGCGCCGCATTTTTAGCTATTTTTAGCTAAATTATAATGATATACTGGATACATAAGGAACAAACATTTTTTCACCTGTAAGGACTAATAACAGCTGCAGGAATCTGGAGCTTCCGAGTAAGCGGTCTCCACGGTCTGCTCATTAGATCCTGCGGCCCCATACCGTGACCATCCTTCTCACTACCTAAGTTCCCATCCTTTGTCCAAAAAGCATTACCGTAACCGTAAGTCCCACTCGTCTCAAACAACCACCGGTTATGATCAAAATCCCCGGTTTGACTCCTCATCAAACCGGACTTAGTTGACTTCATCAACGACAATCTCCTCTCCATCTTGGACCCACCACCACCAGAAGGTGGAGGAAGCATAGGCCTTTGCTGCTGCCCCTTGTTATTGTTCTCAGCCAAGTCTGTTAGATCCGTGTTCCTGTAAGGCTCCTTACACCCGGGACAGATCCCACCTCCTGTCTTCACAGCGTCCACAAAGCAATCCCTACAAATCTTGAAATCACACTCGCAAGGCAAAAGATCTTGACCCCTCTCGTCGCTCATCACCTTCACATCACAACCAGGGATAGCGCAAGAGGACCCCTTAGCGCCCGCCATCTGCGGATGATTCGTCTCGGAGTCGATCACTTTGTCCATGAGATGAGCGCGCGTGACGCTGTTGAAACCGCCCGTGAACAGGGAGCTGGACACGTACTGCTCCTCGACCTTTTGGGAGATGGACGGGTCCATGGGCTGGTTGTCTGGAGTCGGGGGGATGTGGACCGTGTAGTTTGTGAAATCGACGCTTCCGAGTTCGCTGTCGAGATCATCTCTCGAGTAGTTGACGTAGCGTCCGGAGGAAGTTCTCCGAGCGAATGTCACGCCGGGTGGCTGCTGCTGGTGGTTTCTTGCGGCTTCGGCGGCGTCGGAGTTTGTTGAGAGGTTGGATCGACTGTTGGTGAAATGGTTATTAGACGCCATGATCGTCTAGTACAAATATCCACCGGACTTTTGTAGCCGGCAGATCCCTGAGAGAGATTAAAAGGACAAATCATCAAGTCATTGTCATAGATCAGATAACATTCAAGAAATGAACAGGTCATCAATAGATCTAGACAAGAAGAAGATCTTATCATAAATTACATAATAAATACAACGAAAAAGACAATGATCATTGTCTTTTTACCCCCCAACAAAAAAAGGAAGAGAATCTTTAAATCTGAAGCAGCTAAAGAGGGAAAAATCTATAACATCACTAAACTTAAGTTTCAAACTTTGACATTACAATGAATCGTGGACGATGTTATGTTACCTGAGAGACCGTAACAGAGGAAAGTTGAGCTTCAGATCTTCCGAAGATGTTTGGAAGAAGAAAAACGCTTTTTAATTTATCAGATATTTTCTGACAGACGAAGTCACATGTGGTCGTGTTGCGCAAATTGGTTAAGGAAGGAGGAGGAGGAGAAGAGGAGGAAGGGACTTAGTCGTGAGACCAAATACATCGGCACTACTACTGATACACGTTATGATGGCAACCATTGCCTCATTTTTTTATTCGGGGGAGATCTTACATGAATTAAAATATTATTTGTGTAAAATAATTGGAGAAAGGAGAAGAGATGAGAATGAAAGAAGATACAAAGATCCCTCTGCTGCTCCTTTTTTTTTTTAACTGAAGTAGTATGGTGGTTTCGAGACGGTAACAGTGACGACGACTGTCAAAACGCCGGCGGGAGAAAAAAGCCGTTTTTTTAATAACCTTTTGGTATTCTCTTTTGAGTTGAGGTTTTCGGACAAGCTGGAGAGAATTAAGACATTCTAAAAAAATTTAATATAAGTAACGCGTTCGACGGAATTATCTATTTTGTGGAATTTAATAAAGTAACGCGGAAGCTGAGGGTGTTTTGGGTATTTCGCAAGTGAAATGATGGTCGCATAAGAAGAAATGTTGGGTTGGTTTAACGTGTGTGCTTTTTTGTAAACACACCGTCCATCAGAAACGTCAATCACGCATGTTGTAACGGGCGCAAGTAAACACCTTTAATTATTGTTCTTAAGAATACTTAAAAAAACAAAACGAAAATATGCTACTGGCACGCGTACACACGTATATTCCGAATGTTTTTTTTTTCATTTTATAATCCGATTATGAAAACTTGAACCGAGTAAATCAGACCATTAAACGTCTTGGTCGAACCAAAATGCAGACAAAACAGAGTTTTGAAACACCATCAAGTTCGACATCGAAATAAAGAAAACTAAACAAACGTCCTTAGAGACTTGACATTGTGCTGCAAACAAGATCCATCCTCCTCTCTGCACGAAACAAAAAGAAGTAAATTAACTACAAAAACCTCAAAGCTATTTAAAACTAATAAACTTCCAAGAATAGACTAGAACCAATAGAAGCACAAGAGATTTGAGTAAACTTGGTTGAGCAATCTACCTTGGTGATGATCTCAGAGTCTCCGTTGTGCAGTCCACTTCACTCGTAAAGGAGCTGGACACTGCAACTGTACGAGTAGTCGAACTCTTCTATCATCTCCAAGACACGTTCGGCAAATCGACGGTCGTACTTAAGCGGCGTAGGAACATCTTCGTCGACATAGATATTCATCTTCTTCAAACAAGGAAAATAGTCCAAGAAATGCTCTATCATGTTAATCTCTTTCACCGTTCCCGTAAACCCTCTGATCACAAACCCTTTTGCTTCTTGTGAATGCAGTCACAAGCGTCACCGCATTGGTTTGTCACATGGTGCACCAGACCCTACAAATACAAGAAGATAATAAGGTTTATATTGTTAAGTAATTCAACACATTTTTCATGGTTTTTTTTTTTAAAATATAATTTCACCTTAATGAGTAGAAACTCTAGCTGAGGACAGTTCCTTAGGAGAGCTGGCATTGCTTGCCATCCTCTACCCTCGTCACTTGTAATGATTAACATCTTGAGGTTGTTGAACACAGGCATTGATTCACAGCATTGAGAAAGCACCTGAAAACATGAAAGAAAAAAAACATAACTAGACATTTTGCAATTACTGTTTAAGCAACTAGACCATATAGAAGAGAACAAACCTCAAGAGTATCAGGATGCAAGTGAAGCTCCTTAACATTTTGTAAGCCATTCATGAGCTTGACCGCATTACCAAACTGTAGAACAACATCACCTTCTGACAAATCCTTACGTGGCGCTCTCATTCTCCTGGTTTGATCTTCAGTCAACGAAAGCGCGATTCTAGCCACTGCTACGTTGTTCAGTTTAACTAGTGGATAGTCCTCTGCAGCATAATCAGAGTAAGCAAAGAAGAGCACGCTTGGAGTGTCGAAAGAGATGCTCTTTGGGTTCTGAATGGTTTTCATGCCCGTGGTGTGAACCGTTAGCTTCTTGAGAGTTGGACTAGACACAGTATCAACCGGATCAATCCAGTCCTTGCTTGTCATCTCTGCTTCCTCAAGCACAGGGAAGCAAGCCAGAAACTCCTCCATCTTGACATCGCAGTCCATGCTCATCATCTCCGAGGCAATGTGAAGAGTCTTAAGCATTGGTAAGAAAGTGGCGTCAGGTCCAGTACACCAATGAAGACCAAACTCGCTCGTTAACTTCAGCTTCACAAGCGTCGTGCTCACAAACATCTCTCGAGGGAGAAGATAGTCTTCGTCCTCAAAGTTGATGGAGAGATCAAGCTCCGAAACGCCACGTCGCAGCGCGTTGCATATCCAACCGTTAACACGTTCTGGATCAACACCGTCTTCGCACTTCAAGGTGAATCTCTCGATGGGAGAGTCACCTTGGAGAGACAACACACGATCCACAAAATCCATGAAGCCTTCCGGATAAGGAAAGACAGAGTCATCAACGTCGAGGATGGGGACACGTGTGAACAGATAACGCCATTTCTTGGAGAGGACAGAGGTCAGAGCGGCTTCCTTTGTGGTGAGGAAGGATAGTATGTGGGAACGAACATCGTCTGGTAGAGCGCTCAAGAGATCCATTTTTTTCACTGCAGTGTAAACACACACAAAACGTTCCTAATTAAAAATCAATTTTACCAAACAGCTCAAAGACAACAACAACACCGGTTAAGAAACCAGACAGAGCAAGTTGATTCTGAAACACGACCAAAAGGTTTGAGTGGACGGACACTTACCGCGGTAGCAGAGACTAAGACAAAAGACAGAACACTGAAAATGCAAAACCTTTCAGCACCATTGACACTTCGAATTAGGGCAACTATCATCCCCTTTGAGAAGGGGAGAGAATGAGTGAGCGAAGTTAAGGGTAGTTTCGGATATTCCGTCGGTAAAAAAATCGATGTTTTGACCGGACCGGACCGGACATTGACCGGGTCCTTTTAATTTTTAGTCTAATTTTAAATTCAATAACTATACATATATAATATAATTTTATAAAAATTTATGGGGCAATTCTATTAAATAGACCAATTTCGAGTTTTGAACACAAAAATAGATCACAGAGAGGAAAATGACCAAAATATTTTATTTAATAGGTAAAAATACTCTAATACCCTAGATATATTTAAAAAAAATAAAAAATAAAAAAAATAATTTTTTTTTATAGTTTTAGATTATATGTTTTCAAATTCTAACATTTTTATAATTTTTTTTTATGAAATTTATTTTTTTCGAAATTTTTTTTTTTTAATTTTTTTTTTGTAATTCGTAAATACTTTTTGAAACTATTTTTTCAAATTTTTATTTTCAAATTTTTAATATTTATTTTTTATTTTATAAAATTTTAAATCTCAATCCCAAATCCCCACCCCTTAACTCTAAACCAGTGTTTTTAAAACCGGACCGGAAGCTGAACCGGAAATATTTTGGGTCACGGTTCAATATGGTTCGACCGGATCAAACCTGGTTCAATAATATAGTTTAATATTTTTTAGTATGTAAATATAAAAGTAATATTAGTAAACATGATGCATAGTTAAAATATAAAATCAATTTTGAACATAAAATATTATAAATATAAATTAGTTTTTTGTTTATATGGATGGTTTATAGATTTTTGATAGTTTTAGTGGTTTTTATTGGTTTAATAATTTTGAAATATAATCCGGCTATGTGGCCGGTTCATGGTCGAACTAATTACTAGACCAACCTGGCTATATAACCGGTTCATGGTCGAATCCGGTCCAACCATCGGGTCGGTCCGGTTTTAAAAACACTGCTCTAAACCTTAAGGTTTGAATTAGTTAATCCTAGGGGTATAAATGTATATTTACCTCTTTAATGAAACATTTTGCTCATTTTGATCCTTAGAATCTATATTTGAGACAAAAACTTTTTTTATTGATATCCTAGGGTATTTCTCAAATTTATATCATTAAAAAAATAAAAGCTTTAAAAATAATATAAAATTAGATTAAAACTAATTTATCTAGGTAGTATTAAAAATAATATAAGTTTAATGGAATTTTATTAAAGTTTGCAATTTTTTATTTTTTTTAACTCAAATTTGGAAAACCGGTTCGATTTCTGTTCTTTTATTTTCTCTCAATATATAAATCGAACCGCGGAACCGGATACATATAAGGAAGAACAGAGATATTCCCGTTCCCAAACAGAAGCCTATCTCCGCCTTTAATTGTTCAGAGAAAAAGAAGGCTGTTTAATTGCTCAGTGCTCAGCCGCCGGGAAGATTAAGGTAATGTAACAAAAAAACTCTGTAACTACGGATTCTAAACGTATTGTCGATTTAAAGTTGGTAGTATCCTAGAATCGAACTCGAGCAATCCAAGTAGCTTTATCAACTGTTTTTTTTAACTCAATTTGTATTAATTGAGTATATACTTACTATTTCACTATAAATTCCAAAATTTGGCTAAGTGCTCTTCTCTAGTAATCACCTAGTAAAGTTTTTTTTTTTTTTTGTTGTTCCTCACACTGGTTCAGCTTTGTTTTTGAGTTTAATTCAAGTCTTTTTCTTGTTGAAAGATGATGGATTTGATGTGGTTATGTGCCTTACTTCTTGGAGCTGCACTTGGATATTACATCAGCACTCTACGACGCCGTATCTTCGTCCCCTCCTCCAAATATGTGGCAGAGTCCAGTGAAAATAAGAAGACTAAGTCCAAGGAACCTCTAGAGATTGAGAAACTCACTGATTCCCGCAAAAGATTCAAAATGGTTTTTTAGCCTCACTATTACATTTTTTTTATATATGTATTGATACTATGCTGATTAGCTTTGGATTTGTTATGTGTAGGTTTTGGTAGCGAGGAATGATCTTAAAATGGGTCAAGGCAAGATTGCAGCTCAATGCAGGTAGTTATCAACTTCTTCAACGGTTTATTATCTCTTTAGTGTTTCAATCACCTCTCAAGCATTTATACTAATTCCTTTCTTTTGGTCTGCATTGTGTGTAGTCATGCAACTTTGGGTTTATACAAAAAACTCCTTCGACGGGCGCCAAAAGCTTTGAATAGGTAAACCAACACCATGTCATAGTGACATAGTCTACCTTAGATCTTTTTTTTTCCTTTAGGTTTTCTCTTCTTACCAAAAGTTGATTGCTATTATTGCAGATGGGAGAATTGTGCACAGCCAAAAGTTGTGGTCAAAATCGAGAGTGAGGAAGAGATGCTAGCTTTGCGAGTAAGTTTTTTACTAAATGTTTTGTTGTATTGATGAAGAAGTCTTCTTGCCTCTTTGCAAGATTGCAGATTGTTTAGTTCCTGGAACTTGGATTTTTAGTTTACGAATTGATTCTGTTTAGAGTTATTTCAAGTTCAGCGTCTTAACAATGTTGTCGATGGTGACAGGAGAGAGCAAAGTCTCTTAAGCTGCCAACCCATATCACCATTGATGCTGGAAAAACACAGATCGCTCCAGGTGAGCTTTGTAGTTATTGTGTCATTTGAATCCAAGCAGCTCTCAAAGTTCGAATCCTACTTAACCGTAGTCTGAAAAAATATAAATAAGAGTCTAATGTGTGCATACTTGTATTGTTCTTCTTCCAGATTCAAGGACAGTAATGGCTATTCTTGGTATGTTATCTATGATCCCTCAATCTTCTTTAAAGATTAAAAACAAATGGAGAAGAGTTATATAGTAGTTAGCACAAATGCACTAGTTTAATAGTTGCAACCTCTTTTAACCACTGTGTGTTAGTTGGAATCTAAGTTTGGTTTTTCCTCTAGTCATGAATTATTCACCATAAAAAGTGTTTATCTGTGCAGGACCGGTGGACGTTGTTGATGATGTAACAGGTGGACTAAAGCTTATGTAACAACTCTTAGAATCAGTATTCAGACAATATAGCACAAGTTAGAATGTTAACAGACTCCAAGTTTTCCTTCTCACTTGATTTTACATGTTAAATCACCTTACTAGAAGATAGATGATCATATGATTATAGATTTTTGTTTATCACACCATACATTAAAAGATAAAAGACAGTTATTTTGTTTTATCTATTTACTGGTTGATAAAGCTAATAATAGTATTTTGCCCTAAACAATGATGTAGCTTTCTCTTCAAGCTATCAAATTTTCATCAAAGAACATATGAAACAGTATCTCACAAACTACTACACAAACACTTTCAAATCAAAATATGCAAGAAGAAGTTGATCAAAGATTACAAAGAAACAATCTCAAAAAAAAAAAATCCAAATTATTAAACCTTTCTTCATCCCCAAGCATTATCAAACGCTGCAGAAGTAATCGCCTGAACAAACTCTTCGAAATCGATGCAACCGTCCCCGTCTCGATCCGCTTCCCTGATCATCCCCGTCAACTCCTCCGCCGTCAACGCGTGTCCCAGCTTCGCCATCGAGTGCGCCAGCTCCGCCGCCGTTATGTACCCGTTCCCGTCGCGGTCGAACATCTTGAAGATGGCTTTGAGCTGGTCCTCCGTGTAAGGGCACTTGACGAGACTTGGCTCGACGAGGGCGACGAACTCGGAGAACTCGATGATTCCGTTGTTGTTCCGATCCGCTTTGTGGATCAGAGTGTCGAGCTGGTCTTGGCTCGGCTTCAGACCGAGGGATCTGAGAAGCGCGGCTAACTCTAGCTCCGTCAAACTCCCGTCGTTGTTCTGGTCGTATGATCGGAATATCTCACGGAGCTCTGCTAGCTGCTCGTCGCCTAGCTTCTTCCCTCGTGCCGGAGAAGGCTTGTCTCCGTCGTCGCGGCTCATTGTTTTTCTTGTCTCGGGGGACTTTAGATTGATATGTGTCTCTGTTTGACAAGTCAACGACAGGTATGTGATTATTAGATTGATTTGTAATTATGAGCAAAGGGAATAAATTTAAATTTATTTATTAAAAAATCAAATAATTAATGATTTCGGATGTAATAATAAGAAACAGAACCAGTCAACGCGTGTTCGGTGGAGAGAAAACGGTCGTGTTGTCGTGCTAAGCTGTATTTTTATCCGGAGAAGGCATTTTCCTCGACGAGCCCGCCACGTAAGGCTTAGCAGGCGATGTAGAGAATACAGTTCGGCGGTTGAGTGCGCGCTACTGCAACGACGGATCTTAGATAGTGCATGATCGCCAGTTACTGGCAGAAGATAAAAATAATTAATAATGTATTTCGTTTGGGCTGATGATAGCCCAGATACCAAAAACTAGTATATAAGAAATATGTTTAAATAATTTGATCTTAGCCAAAGAGATAAGAAAGATTATCTTTCAAAGGAAATTAAACAAAATTATTTATATAATGTATATATATATATATATCATCCAACAAAATCAAATATCTATATACAAAGATCTATCATATCTTTTATAAAAGGAAAAAATATATTATCATTACTTGCAACAATACATAATCTGAGCATATTTACTATCGAGAATCTCATGCATTAATGTGACACATTGTTTTCTTGCGAGTTTCGACCCAGATACATTGGTCGATTAAATAAATTTGTTTTTGTCATTTTTGAATTCCAGATTAAATAACCGCTCTCTCAGACACGAACATCGAGGAGATCTTGCGATTCCCGATCTCCGGCGCCGGTGAGGCTCTTTATCGCCGGCGCTGGCCACCATCTCTTCTCTGCTCTCTGCTCTTCACGCTACTGCTTTGTTTTTGCTCTGCTTTGTTTCTCTTCATGTTATGTGAAGGAAGGAGATCCCGACGAAGTACGCGACGAGGACCATCGATCTGGTTCTCCGTTCTCGTCCTCTTGGTGTCTCTTCCCTATCGTTTGTTCTGTTCACCAGCAATGAGTCGGGAGGACTCTCCCACCGCTGTTGTGCTTTGTTTATGGGGGGTAATCTCCGTTGAACCCATGTGTTACCGCCGACGGACAAGTCACACGGAAGGCTTTGTCCAAGCTCTTCAATCTGCCATGAAGCATCATGTTTATCACTTGTGCTCTCCCTTTCTTCAACAAGGAAAAGCTGAGTCCAAAATCTTCTCGGGTTTTGCTTCCCTCCAGTTCCAGCGCCAGATCCGTAGCATCCTCCGACCAGATCCGAGTTTGGTTGGTAAACTTATACCGTCCTTGACAACCTTACAACCATGTCTTTATCTGTTTGTGAATCTGATGTCTGATGTAGGTGGGAATCCACTCCGGCGTCTAGCTCTGAGTCATTTGTTTGTGAATATGGCGTCCGATGTAGGTGGGAATCCACTCCGGCGTCCAGCTCTGAGCCATCAAAAACTAGTAAGGTCATGTTGTCTGTGCACAACTTCCATCTCCTCTGTTGCGGAGAGTATTCCACTACCATATCTCTTTTCTATGAATGGAGCAAATTTCTCGAATTTTTTTTCGAGCTTTAGTTTTAGTTTACTCACCGGTTTGTTACCTTGTGGAGCGGTCTGTACGGGGCCTGAAGGTGCAATCGAGACTACTTCGATTTTTCTTGTTGGTGAGAACTGTCTCTCAACGTCACTTGTGACTATCTCTAAGCTGTCCGACTTTGTCGTGAAAGCTTCCCCGACGCATTCAAGCATCATCTCGAATTCGCTGTCATCTTCGGTTGAAGACTTATCTCGTTTAGCTTATTTATTTGTTGCATTTTATGCTTATGGACAAAAAGGATGGATGATTCCCTCTTTTTGTTGTATGGAAGAAGATTGAGTTTTTAATGAAAGTAAGTTTGTGTTTCAAAAAAAAAACCAGATAAATATAATCTAATGATTTTATTTTTATTTTGAAGGTTGCCAAATATCAGAAAACTTGCGTTACCAATACAGGAAACTCAAAATCTGAATTCATTGGCATCATCTTTTAGTAAATGGAAGAATCTCAAAACCTTGATTATTGCCAAATTTGCAAATAGTGACGACTTGAACCATGAGTTTAAAACCATTGCAGAGAACTGTAGAAACCTTACCACCATAAAATTCGCTTATAGATTGGACCAAAAAATTAGTCAATATAATTCTTGGTAAGCTTCCGAACCTCGAGAGACTGAGCTTGCGCTGCACTTCTGTTAGTATAAAAGCAGTTAAGTCGCTCATCATCCGCCTTCAGAACCTCAAAAGTCTTAACCTCTCACATTGCTTATTCACAAAACCGTATTTTAGCATCAACGTAAAGAGTGCAATAATAGGAATGTCACGTACGGATGAACTTGTACAACTCGGCACTCAGAAGCTTGAAAACTTTAAGGTGTGTTTTTGGGACTGCACAATTTGTCTAGATGTGTGGAAAGATTCGTCATATAGCAACTATGAGTATGTGCGCTCGGTGAGAAAACTCTCCAAGGCACGAATCTCAAGGCAAGTCAACGGTAGGCAACCAGCGGATAATAGGAGATAGCGACGACTCACTTGTTTACCAAAAAAGGAAAGGATCCATCAGTCACTATTCCCCACCGTTAGAAAACCCTACTCCGTTGCCAAAAACAGCATCCTCCAAGGAGAAGTTGCAAACATCCGAGCTCCACAATCTCAGATCTGGAAGTATTCCACCACTTTTGAGCTGTTCAACCACCATTCAGAGCAACTTGTCTTAAGAAGAATCCATCTCTAAAGCTCAGTACTCACACAACCTTCTCTAGTTTATCTCGTTTTACCGCATTTCCGTCGTATAGTAAGCAGTATCGGTTAGCTAGGAGTCGACAGTAACTCCTCCGGCAACAAAGATGGCTCCAAGATACACTGAAGCGGAGAAAGGGAAACAACAAATGAGAGGAGAAAGCACAAAGCTTGTCAAGCGAATCAAGGCACCTTGCCTTGACACTACAACACTGATCAAAGAAAATGAGCTAACCATAATTGGAAGGCTCACAAACCCCACGGGAACAGAAGATGTCAACCCTCATTCCATCGTTACCACGCAAGTGGAACATAAGAGGGAGGGCTGTGGGCTCAGATCTAGGAAACAACTGTTTCCAGTTTAGATTTGAGAGTGAGGAGGACGTGAGAAGAGTGCTGGAGAACAGACTATACCACTTCGCATTTTGGATGGTTATTCTCCAAAAATGGGAACCGATAATCTCTTCGTCTTTCCCTTCTATGATCCCCTTCTGGATAAGAATCAAAGGACTACCTCTTCATTACTGGCAAGACGACATGGTAGTGCGTATTGGGCAAGAACTGGGAACACTGGAGAACCACGAACTCACAAAGACGACGGCCAGAGTCAAAGTCCTGGTAGATGGTCTGAAACCCTTAATTAAGGAGTCTATAGTGGAATTTGACTCTGGAGAAGAAAGCCCTATCACGTTGGAATATGAGAAATTGGAACTCCACTGTTCCTACTGCTACTCCCTACTACATCATAGGAGACAATGCCCCAACAAAGATGAAGATAGCCTCACATTTATGGCCACTGAACAGGAGCTTAGTCTAGAAGCACAGCACCGGCGTTATGAACACCCTGGACGCTCAGTTAACAACGCAAGACCACAGGTACGATATCAGCCAAACACAGAGACTCAAGAAAAGGAAATGGAGAGAGCTAAGAGTTTAAATCTGGGGAGAAGTAAGGAACCTGGGAGTCAAGTGTTTCACGCAAGAGTTGACAGACACGGGGTGCCTTTTGGGGAGAGAGTTAGCACCAAACAGACACGAAACCCACCTCCCGAAGGAGCTGGAACAGCGATGGAGAAACCAAGCCAATCCTGGAAGGAAAAAAACCAGCATCGGAACAAAACGAGAAATTTGTATCTCCACAATATACAAAAGAAAGGACTCGTAACATCAGAGCTCCCTACAGAAGCAAAGATCTATTCCCACATAGAAGCTCTGGACAATGGAGACCAAAAATCACAAACGATGGAAACGAAACAGAAGTGATCTCTAAGGTGAGCCTTACAAAGGAAAATGAGAAAGAAAAGGAGGAGTATACAACAATGTACCTCAGAGAACAAGAAACATCAACTCAAATCCCAACGATGGAAGCAGTCATGGAAGAACTACAAGAAGTCACCAGACAATACGTGAGCTGCACGGATCCTGTAGAAGCAGCTGCTCGCAGGCAAAGAGTACTCACAGGAGATGCAAGGAGAGAAATGGAAAAAGCAGCCAATGCTATCATCGAGTCAGCAAAAGAGAAGTTACTGAGAAGTTCCCAAAGGATTTCGATTGACAGTAACCCAGTGACACCTCCCCCCGTATCAGTGAGAGAAGGGACATTGCACACTCCAGCAGGAAAACCAGAAGAGGAGCACGCATCTGATCATTATCACATTAATGATGCTTCCATAACAAGGACCCACAGCCAAAACGGAGAGAAGGAGAGCCCTGCAAGATTAAAATCTATTATTGTGAGTCCGGAACAAGCAAAGGAAAAAGAAAATCTTGATTCACAGAGGATGCAGAGTCCAAAAGAAGGAGAGGAAAATATACAGGAGAATGAGACCCTCGCGGAATTTCAAAACAAACAGAGAAGAAGGGTAACAAACAGATCCAACAAAAGAATCCAAAGACGATCCCCTAATATCCTAAGAGGAGCAAGTTCAAAGAAGAGGAAACTCCCTCAGATTCAGAACTCACCAAGGATTAGCAGGAGAATAGCGGTGGGAAGCCCCGTTAGAAGAGAGACAACGGATGCTGGTAGAAACCCTACTCCAACGCAGGCTAACAGAAATCCCCCAATCCAATTGATACCCGCGATGAACAAGAGGAAACAGGATTTTTGGTTTCCTCCAACCCCGGCTCCTTAGTTGTCCTCAGCTAGAACTGTTGTGGGTTGGAGAACCCCATAACAGTCCAGCGTCTCCGGAAGATTCATAAAAAGAACTCACCGGACATCATCTTCTTGATGGAGACTAAAAACAACATGGAAATGATCTCCAAAACCCTGGATTGGCTGAATTTGGAAAAGCACTTTGAAGTTCCCCCACATAGTCCAGGCGGAGGAGGTCTGCTACTGATCTGGAAAAAAGACATAGAAGTGTCTATTACCTGCTCCTCACAGAATTATATCGACACGAAGATTGCTTATAAAGGTAATACATTCCAGAGTACCTTCGTTTATGGTGAGCCAGACCATACAAAAAGGATACCAGTATGGGACCAAATCACAACACTCCACGCAGAAAATGAAGATCCCTGGTTTCTAAGAGGAGATTTCAACGAGATCATTGACAATGGAGAGAAGAGAGGAGGAATAGTCAGACCAGAAGGAACCTTTGGGGCTTTCAGATTCTTCCTGTCACAGAATGATCTCTTTGATATTAAACACCATGGCAATTTCTATTCATGGAGAGGAGTCAGGAACTCACACGTAGTCCTCTGCAGGCTAGATAGATTAATGTGTAACAGCGTCTGGACAGAACTCTTTCCGACATGTAGGAGTCACTACTTGAAGTATGAAGGATCTGACCATCGTCCACTCCTAACATACCTTGACACAACGCGTAAGCAAGAAAACAAGATCTTCCGTTATGATAGACGTTTAAAAGACAACATGGAGGTGAAACAACTGATTAAGGAAACGTGGGACAGTGTTCCTCACTTACATGTTGAAGACAAACTTGCTTTGTGCCGTAAAGCCATCTGCAAATGGAGCAAAAGATTCTATGAGAATAGCAGACATACATTGGAATATCTAAGGAAACAACTAGAAGAGGCAATGATTGATCCAAACCCAGACGAAGAGACGATCTATCAGCTAAACAACAATCTACTTCAAACCTATAAGAAAGAAGAAGAATTCTGGAAACAGAGGAGTAGACAATTGTGGCTAACACTAGGAGACTCTAACACTGCCTATTTCCATGCTTAAACAAAAGCGAGACAAGCTAGGAACAAACTGTCAGTAATAGAAGACGCAAGAGGGGTACCTTACTACGAAGGAGAACAGATAACTTCGGTGATCTGTGATTTTTATAACAACCTCTTCACCTCCTCAGGACAAGATGGTGCGCACATTGTAAATGATGCAATCAAACCCTGCATTTCCAGAGAGACAAATGAGATACTGATAAGAAAACCATCCCCAAGCGAGATAAAAGAAGCCACCTTTGCCATCCATCCGGATAAGGCACCAGGGCCTGACGGTTTCTCGGCCAGTTTCTTCCAAGCGAACTGGGATGTCGTGGGACCAGCAGTTGTCCAAGAAATCCAAGGCTTTTTCGAAACAGGATTGCTCAGAACCTCGCAAAATGAGACACACGTGAGATTGATACCTAAACACAATGGAGCAAAAAGCGTTGGGGACTACAGACCGATAGCATTATGCAATGTATTTTTCAAAATCATTTCTAAGATGCTATCTATAAGACTAAAGCCGGTACTTCAAGAAATAATTTCAGAGAACCAATCAGCGTTTACGGCAGGAAGAGCTATATCAGACAACGTTCTCATAACGCATGAGGTACTACACTATCTAAAGATGTCTCAAGCTCAGGTTAAATGCACAATGGCAGTAAAGACAGACATGTCTAAGGCTTATGATAGGGTAGAGTGGAAGTTTCTAGCACAAGTCATGCAGAGATTGGGGTTCCACAATACATGGGTGAATTGGATAATGCAATGCATATCAACAGTTTCCTATTTCTATCTCATCAATGACACGGCTCAAGGATCAGTAAAACCTCAGAGGGGCATAAGACAGGGTGATCCCTTGTCTCCCTATCTATTCATCCTATGCGGAGAGGTGTTATCAGGACTATGTACTAGAGCAAAAGAAAGAGGAACCTTACGTGGGATAAAGGTGGCCAGGAACTGTCCAGAAGTAAATCATCTGCTTTTTGATACTATATTCTTCTGCCAGGCCACAGAGGCAAACTGCCTCACACTCAAGAAGATCCTTCTGCAATATGAGGAAGCGTCTGGACAAAGAATAAACAAAGAAAAATCTTCAATCACGTTCTCGACAAAAACACCAACAGAGAGAAGAACTATGGTGAAAGAGATGACGGAAATAACCAGAGAAGGAGGATCAGGGAAATACCTCGGATTGCCGGAGCACTTCGGTAGAAGGAAACGAGATTTGTTCACATCGATTGTGGATCGAATCAGACAATGAGCGTCAACCAGATCAACCAGATTCCTCTCAAAAGCTGGCAAACTCATGATGCTTAAGGCAATCCTGACACCCATCCCAGTCTACACCATGTCCTGTTTTGAGATCCCTGCAGGCCTATGCAAACGCATACAATCAGTCCTGACACGATACTGGTGGGACGACTCAGACGAAAAGAAGAAAATGTGCTGGGTAAGCTGGGATAAAATGACTAAACCAAAGGCAAGAGGAGGTCTAGGCTTCAGGGACATTCAACTCTTTAATCAAGCCCTACTAGCGAAACAAACATGGAGAATCCTAACAAAACCAGAATGCTTACTAGCTAGAATATTGCTAGGCAAGTACTGCCACAAGCAATCTATCCTGAATGTAGAAACCCCATCAGCGTGCTCACATGGATGTAGAAGTATTCTACACGGTAGGGAAATTCTCAAAGGATACCTAGGAAAAGCGATTGGCAACGGACAGACAACTAGAGTATGGCAAGACTCCTGGATATCTCTAACGGAACAGATAAGACCATTTGGACCTATTCCCATGTCTGAACTAGACCTAACAGTTGCGGATCTCCTAACAGAAGACATGAAATGGAAGACAACGAAAGTTAAAGAGGTTCTACCTCATCTGGCGGATCAAGTGCTGACCCTACAACCGAGCCAAGTAGGGACAGAAGACAAGGTCATCTGGCTACCAACGGCCTCGGGGATATATTCTACTAAATCAGGTTATGTTGTAGCCTCAATGAGTAGAGAACCCACCCAAAATACAACAAATGAGATCTTTGATTGGGTGAAAGATGTCTGGTCAAGTCACTGTTCCCCGAAAATGAAAGTCTTCACCTGGTCCATCATCCAAGGAGCCTTACCTCTTGGAGAAAACCTGCAAAACAGAGGTATTCAAGCACAAGCGATGTGCATAAGATGCAAAGAAGTTGAACCGGCAAAGCACATCTTTTTTGACTGCCCTTTTGCTAAGGAAGTGTGGAGAAGAATACCTCTTCATGAAGTAGTTCACATAGCTACAACGGGGAATTTCAAAGAAGCTATGATCGCATTCAGGAAGTGTATTTGCCTTCCTCCCTCTGGTATAACAGGCGCTATACTCCCGTGGATTTGTTGGTCTTTATGGATAGCGAGAAATACGTTAATCTTCGAAGATCGCCATATCTCCCATGAGGAAGTAGCTACAAAAGGAATTCGATTAGCAAGGGAATGGTGTGCAGCTCAGAAACCCAAGGAAAAAGGATCTAAACCCTCACCTGGAAGCGTTCCACACAAGGCAAACCAACACGCTGATCCTCAAATCCCAATTTGCAGATCAGATGCGGAATGGGACAAATCAACGAAGAAAGCGGGTCTAGCATGGATCATTACAAAGGATCAAACCAACACCAAGAAGCAAGGAGCAACCACCCAGGAATTCGTCGCATCACCTCTCGTCGCAGAAGCCCTCGCTCTCCATCTCGGAATCATCACAGCAGTGAATCTTGATCTACCGAAGATCAAGATGCTCTCTGACAATCAAACGCTCATCAGAGCTATCAAAAACGACATTCAGATCAAAGAGATTTATGGAATCATAAAGGATATCCAACAAATCGCTTCTGCTTTCGTCGATCGTTCTGTTTTATCCCTAGGCTAGAAAATACTCACGCAGATCATCTGGCAAAACAAACCCTTTTGGGTCATCAAAATGCCCTAGTGGGCTAGACTGCTGGACCTGAGGCTATGCTTTGTTATTTCTCTTTAATTATATTAAAATCAGTTTGACAAAAAAAAACAACAACTATGAGTATAAGCAGTGGAAAACTGAAGAGACAGAGGAGTTTGAGTTTTAAGCCTACATTTATCTAAAAATGTTTTGAAAAGAAAAGAGTTGATTGATTTATCTATTATTGTAAAATTTCAGTTGTTATGAACTTTTTATTTTTGTATATCTCCAAGTAACTGCCCTATCAATGTACTATGTAGCATGATTCATATTCATGGTGAATGAAGGTAGTTGATTTGAGACAAAGAAAAGTATTGTACAAGTAGAAACTTATTTCTAAATACAGTAAAAACTTTATAAATTAATAATGTTGGAATTGTAATGTTTTATTAATTTATTTAGAAAAACAATATTTTTTTTTTGAATTTGATGTATATTTTTATAAAATAAAATAATTTTTTTTTTACAGTATATGTATCAATTAAATTTTATAAATATAACTTTTTGTAATTTTTATTCGATTATTTGGTATACAACCGTAAGTGTAACTACTATATTTTTTTACTTCACTCTGTGAATTATATAATATATTATTTATATCTATATAAATTTTATAATTATTAATTCTTAATATATGTTTACATCTGAACTATACACTTTCATAAAATAAAAATATTATTGAATATTAATTTGTAGAATTTATACTATATAATGCAAAAAAAAACATTAAGGCCATTATTTCTCTTTTCTCTTATTATATTACACAACGTCAAGAATGAGAGTAACACAAGTTTTGATACATAGATACATAACACCACTTCCTTTGGCCATTATCCCTTTGTTGCTGCAATCTCAACCCATCTTCTACATCTGCGAGAAAAAGTCAAGATTCTGGAAAGTGTGTGTTGATATTATAAACTCATCAATGAAGAAAGATTGGGCTTACTACCTCTTGAGTAAAAGATTATGGCGAATTCATTTCCTGAGAGCATCTGATGTGAGAAGTCCCATCTGTTCAGTAAGATGGTTCATTTGTTGATTGTTGCTCAACACATTCCTCAGGTTGGGTTGTAACTCCAGCTGCTCCATTATCAACTCATTGTCCACCGACCCTGACACTAGCTCGTCCGTGTCGCCAATCCCTGAGCTCTCACCAAAGAACTGTTCCCACAATGAATCTTGTACTCCAGGAAGCAACTCATCGGTTTCCAACATCATTGAGCCATCCAAAACAGCCATTATTGGATCCAGACACTCTCCAGTATCAGTCTCGCGTCCAACTAGATCCGGACTTGGGCTCCCAGAACCTCCTTCTGCTCCTTGCTTTGGAGCTAGTAGATCAGCTTGAGGTTGAGGATAAGGCAAATTGGTCTCCAAGACTTGGTTTGTTGTATTGGATGAAACATCAGTGAATGCAACAACTCCAGATGGTCCATTCGAGGAGCTCCCGTTGTCTGAAAGGTTAGGATTAGGAACATCTCCCAAAAGAAAGCTACCGTGATTGTTGGTATGCGTGTTACTCATGTTGTTTATCTGCTGGAGCATACTGTTTGATGACTCGTTCATCGACGACTGGTACCTCACAATCTGGCGGCTAAGACCGTTAAGCCCCTGGCTACCACCACTATTCTTCTGATCCTCAACGGGTAGCCTCCTCTTCTTGTTGCTCTCAGACATGTGCTGGCTCCCCTCGTTATTACTCTGCTGTGAGAACTGGTTTAAGAAGCCTGGACTCTGTACAGCCTTCGCTAAGAACGACATCATTTGCTGCTGCCTCTGCTCCATCACGTGAACCTTCTGCCCCACGTGCTGAAGATGATTTTCTGTGACTTGCTGTTGTTGCCTTAACCGAACGAGTTCTTGCATGAGGACGTTCTTGTCCCGCTGGAGTCTTTCGACTTCTTCTTCGAGTCCGAACTTGCCCACTTCAACGCAGGCGCCGACGGATGAGTGCTGGACTTGAGGCTGTTGTGGAGGCTGCACCTGTGAAGGCTTGCGACGGATAATGCTCTTTAGCAACTGTTTTTGGCCTTTTAGAAATCCCTCGTTTGCGAATTCCCAGCGGTCTGGATCAACTTTTCTGAAACCCTGAAGAAAAAGAATGGAACAGTCATTAATCACAAGAAGTTATTTGGATTCCATTGAGATAGGAAGGCAGCATAGAACAAAGTATAAACATAAAAGACCATCAAATACTTAAATAATATGAAAAAAAAACTATCTACTGTGTCTAACTACAGGTACCATTGGCTCAAGGAAACTAATAGTTCTTAAGTATATCGGCATGTACCTGGACGGTAAAAATACAAATGAATGGAAAGTTAACTTGAGAGAACTGATTAGAAATTTTGTTTTGTGACTTAAGAGCAGAAATGGAACTGCTGAGGCAACCAAATCTTCAGACAAATATGGGCACATGTCCAAAGAAGCCTGCAAAGTTCGTTGGACCCTTTTGGTAAGTAAGAGAACTTAGAGAAGTAAAGAAGAGCGAAAAAAAAGAAAGCTATATAAGAGTACTCTCTTCATCTTTTTATTTGTCCTAAAACAATTCGTTTGTAAAATGGTATGAGAAATTTCATTCCAGCCTCACAGACAAAGATGTCTCGCAGAGACTTAAACACACACAAAATAAAGAATATGTCTGCCTGCACTAAGTAGTATACATGTGCATAATACTACTAAAAGATAATCTGCAAAACAATGACAAACCATATACAAGTATATAAAAGTATTGGATCCAGTTTTTAAAAATGGAACAATTAATGAAACTAAATGAAGCATCACAACACACAAACAACACTCATAGGAGTTGACTTCTCAAAGAATATTCTCACACCCTCTGACCACAAAGGATACTTAAGTGGTGACTCTTAAGAATAATGGTTCCTGCTCTGAAAAGGCTTAAGAATAACATTGCTTACACTTCCTAAAACCCAGAGATAAAAGACTACAATCACTTGTTCACAAATCAAGAAAAAATCCAAAACTTTAAATAAATAAATAAAAAAGTGAGAAAATAAATCACAGAAAGCAATTAAATAAATCAGATGACAAAATTAAAAAGACAACGGATAGGATGCTTACATAAGTGTTGAGCTGTCTGACAAAGCTGGAGAAGTTGTTGTGCTTGAAGTACTTCGGTAGGAACTGCTTAGAGAACTCAGGCACGTTCCACACGACGAAGCTGTTGCTGCCGCTGCTCCAAGACACCACCTCATCAGTCGATGGATCGTCAACCATGTCGTAAGTCTTGCTCAGAAACGGCGGAATAGAGCTCATCACCACCGTCGTAGAAGAGTTCGCCGTAGGTACAGATTCGCTAACCGATCCCATTTCTAATCCCAAAAGATGTTATCTTTATCGACAGAGAGAGAGAGAGAGAGAGAGAGGTTCTTCTTGTTGTACACTCTTATTTATTTTAAGTTCTGCAATTAAGCTTTTACTCTGCTTCTTTTATTTATAAACTTTCTTATTCCAGAAAGCGGTGGAGTTTCTCAGGGAGTCGCGTTTTAAACCGTTGATTTGATTCTCTCTGTACCGTCCGATTTGTATTTTTTTATTAAATGAATTACTTTTTAGATAAGAAATACACGTGGGCCACTGAGATAACGTACTCGGGCCTTTTTATATTCATTAACGTACCTGGTCATTTTTCTTAAGAATCTGGTCCTGAGAGCACCTTCGATCGACTCGGAATCATTGGTAAATTTTTTAAAAAAATTTACTGTTATTTTTTTTGTCCGTTTTTTTTTTTTAAAAATTTAAAACGGAATCAATCGTGGATTGCCACGTGTCGTGAGACCCGCGAATAGCGTAAGAATTCACTAATAATCAATCCTTAATTAAAAATTTTAAATACTAATCTTTAAAAAAATGTGAACCCCGCTAAATATCTTAATATTATTTTGCTAAGAATTCTAGTCTAAAATCTTCCATTAGAGTGAGGTGCTCTAAGCTTTTTCAGACGTGGCATTTTGGACTCGCGTTGAATTATTGGAATCTGGTCGCAGTTATATTCGCATTTTTGCTCTGCTACTCTACTGCTTACCGCTGTGAAAGAGGCCTATTTCACAAAAAAAAATCATATATTTTTAAGATATTCAATTACTATACAACTAGACTAAGATCTGCGCCTTGCGCAGAATAAACATTATATATATAAATTATTTTATGTATTATATGTTCTTACATATTATGAAATAATAAATATATATTGAATAATTAAAAATCAGTAACTATTACATATATAATTAAATTGGTGCGAACGTATAAATCAATTTATTAATCCAAACAATTTTTTTTTAAATTATATGTAATTAAATTTAAATGATATTAACATACATAGTATATTTTTAATATTAATGTGTATTAAATGATGTTTTCTACTCATATGTTTTTCTTATCATGTGTATCTTTAATAGCAAAAACTTTAAATTACTGATAACAAAATTTTCATTATGGGATTAATAATTTTAGTAATTTATAATTTTAAAAAATTTATCAATGTTAGTTCAAAACTTTTATCAAAAAAAATTATTCAAAGTAAATTTGAAATTAAAATATTTATTTATTCAATGTGGTTTATAGTTTAATTTAGAATGATATATATACATATATATTTTAAATCTTAATGATTAATTAAATTAGACTTTTATTTATATGATTTTGTAATCATTTGTATTTTGTCATAACAAATATTTTAAACCATGGATCGCAAAATTTGAATGTGAGACTTTTAACAGTTTTAGTAATTTATAGTCGTTTTTTAAAATTCAAAATATAACATATACAGAAAAATCTAAATTTTTATAATATGGTTATTGTGATTTTTTTAAATTATTTTAATAGTTTAAAATTAAACAAATTTGATAGAGGATACATTATTTTTTATTAGATCTTTATTATTCAAAATCATTAATTGTCATATATACTTTAGCCACATTAGGCAATTCCGTGATCTTTATTTAAGGAAATAATAAATGATATTAATAATAAATTTATGGTTAGTTTAATAAAAAACTTATAATATAATTAGATGGACCAACATATTTCTCTAATAATTCTAAGAATCATCCTAGTAATGACACATGGTTACAAAAAAAAGTTGTAATGTTTCACAAATAATATATAGGGGATTTAGGAAGAAAAAAATCTGTGTAATATAGTTAACGGTAAATAAAAAGAAAACAAGAAACGAGAATTATCATCTCATCATTGTACATCATACGGCTTTAATTACTCCAATATATTAGTATTTGATTGAGCAAGGAATTTTCAGTAAATGTGTGTAAGAAAGATCGGTAACAAATAACCCAAAAATCATGTAATTTTTTTTTGGTAAAAATGTTAAGATATTATTACCATTTTTCTTTTTTGACAAAATTACAAAAGAATAACACAATAAATAAAAAAAAATTTAACGCTAACTCAATCTAGAACCGAAAGCAAAATAGACACATCACTATAACTGCAGTCCCAAAGCTCGACTAAATCCGCACCAACAATTTGCAGCAAAAAGATGAATCAAGTTCAACCGAGAATCGGAATCCGGTAATTTTGGTCTTTCCGATAAATCCGTTCTTAAAGATAATGGTCTACCTGAGTCGATAGCTTCAAAATCGTGTAATTTTCTAAGACGTTTTTAAAAACTTCCAAAGACCTGATATATAGTAGTAGTATATAGTATAATCGTATAGTTGTCTCCTATCGAATGTTTCAGTACATTACATAGCTTCTTGTATAAGAGGCATGTGTGTTTGTCTGCTGCAAACAGGCACGTGAGCCAAGATGCCTCACTTCTATCGAGAAAGACCCTAGAGGCAAAAGAGGGGACAAAAGTTAGTGTATCTTTTTCACTTTGCTTGATACTCGAAACTCGTTCCCTGATTCCTTCTCGCGAAGCAAATTTACCCAATAAAAAACCAAACCCACGCAGATCTAGGTTGGCAAGATCTACCAGGATCCGAATAGGTCAACGGGTCCGATCCAGTAATCTAGTTCGGTTGTATAGGCTTCATATATCAAGTCATCATCATTACGTGTTAGTAGAGTACTGGAGAGGTTCCTAGATTTTTTTTTACCACAAATCTTAAAATAGTCAGCTTTGTGAAAAAGTAGCTAGTTGCTTCATTGGCGATTATACAGAAAAAAAATATAAACACCTTTTTAGTGTCAGCTTAAACAATAAATATTGTATACTTTCTCCCAAAAAAAACCTTGCAAGGCCAAAAGAAAGAAAATTTTCTTAAGGTGGTGGCAATGACGTCTTCTTCCTCCTCCTTATCCGTCATTACATTCCTCCTCTTCGTGCCTCTCTCTTTGTCTCGTGAGTCCTCTCCGCAAATCCCAAACGTAACCAAATCTCTCTTTACTCTGGTACGGACAATTCACACCGGTTCAAAAGGAGAGGGTTCACGATTTCTGTTAGAGATACGTGGGCCGTAAGATGTATATCTTACCGACCAAGATTGTGAAGCCTGTGAAACTCATGAAGACCATCAAGACTAAAAAGAATGACTTGAAGAATAAGTTAATCTCAAGATATTCTAGCATATTTACATTGAGTGTTTAAGAAAGTTAGCATTATCTAGTGTTAACATTATGTTAACGTTACCACTATATATATGCATATTGTATTCTCTTATCAAAGAAAACACAATAATATATCATATTCTATTATATTTTACATGGTATCAGAGCAGTCGATCCTTCTGGATCAAAACTAAAGCTTCTGCGTTGATAATGGTAGTCATCGGTGGTGTTGACGATGATGAAGACGGAGACGATCAAGATGATGATGACGTGAAGTAACATAAGCTTGAAGTAATGTTTCACGTGATCTCAAATTAAATTTAGGGTTTTTTTGTTTTATTAATGTTAGTGGGGTTTGTTTTGGGTATGTCCAATACGTGCTTTGAGTTTTTTTTTATTTCTTTAGTTTGGTTTTGGTGGAGTGCAGGAATTAAGAGATTTAATGGTGTTTAAGGGTTTATAGTTTCACATGGGTTTTATGAGATTTTTCTATAGTTTAGAATTTCTCAAGAGTTGTTTTCCCATAGTTTGGGAGTTGTTGGTTATAGTTTAACCATTACGGGGAGTCCTAGTTGAACGCTCAAATTCTTAGGTCAGTTTTTTTTTTTAGTCTGTGTTATAGACTGTCCAATTTAAAGACGATTGTTTGAGAAGCTGCAGTTGCGCCTACGGGATGTATTCCCATTGTCAAGACCAAAGAAGAGCTGAAGTTTTCATCCCTATTGTCTAAGTTTAAGTTTATTCCCGGAGGAACCTACTGATTTGTTTTCCTCGACATAGTATCCACGACATACGTGGTCTGCTTTGTGATTGCAGATTTGCGTGTTGCATCTCACGTTTGTCGTGCGGGGGAGTATTAGAGATACGTGGGCCGTAAGATGTATATCTTACGGACCAAGATTGTGAAGCCTGTGAAACTCATGAAGACCATCAAGACTAAAAAGAATGACTTGAAGAATAAGTTAATCTCAAGATATTCTAGCATATTTACATTAAGTGTTTAGGAAAGTTAGCATTATCTAGTGTTAACATTATGTTAACGTTACCACTATATATATGCATATTGTATTCTCTTATCAAAGAAAACACAATAATATATCATATTCTATTATATTTTACAATTTCGCTTAACTTTGACGCCAAGGAAGGTCTTGATCCAAAGGTATCGTCGTGGGGGAAAGTGGGGAGAGTTATCAAGAGAGGTATAAGGTCAAGGATATTTACCGACAGAACAAAGAAGAATAACAAAACAGTAGCTCCGAGGATTAAGGTGAAGATTGTCCGTAGTTACGTAGATAAGAAGATGATGTTTGGAAATGATTTGAAAATCGATAATGGTGAGATAGTAGTCGAAAACGGGCGTAGGAAACATATCGAAAGTGGTGTCGTGGTATTACTTGCACCACAAGTTAGGGCTTAGGGGTTAGGGCTTTGTAACAAAACTTGCCAACAGTACGGCCTTACCGTCAATGATATTATTAAAGGTTTGATTTTATCAGCGTTAATCTATTTGACCCTTGAAATGGATTATATTAAAACAGAAGTACAAATTAGACCAGTTTTCTTCAAAGATTTCTAATACACAGTCGTTTTATTTAATAACTAAACGTCTAAACCAATTACTTAAATTGAATGATCCACCAACAAAATATCAAAGTATTGGCTCCTTCTTCTCCATATCGCAACTCCAGTGCTCCGTTAAAGCTTTTTGAGGTGGCTCCTGGTCTCACCGACCTTGACTCACTGTGGTCTGCGACCGTGCTCTCCTACCCACCGTGGCTCTTCCTCCCAGGGCCGGCTGATGAGAGGGACAAGCGGTGTGACCGCCCCGGGCCCAAGCCTGTGTCCCTCCATATATTAATAGTTAAGAGGTTCAATTTTTTTATAAATCTTTATTTTTATATTAAAAAAATTATAATTATAATAAATAAATTTGAAAAGGGTCCAAAATTATATGATACATCTATACTTTTATTTTCATCACAAAATATACAACATATTACTAATTTAATTTTTAAAAATATTTTAAATATTATCTGAATATAAATTTTAAGGGGTAAATTTTTTTTTCTTCGCTAGGACCCATATCAGTGTTAAGCGGTCATGCTTCCTCCATGCCCTCCAGTACTCTTCATATCTGCAGCTTTGTTGCGTGACGCGTCTTAAGTCCACGACCTCTCTATTCCGTGTCTCTGCTCCGTTTATCCGTCGTGGCCTTCGTCGTCATGGCTGCAGGCGTCACCAAGCTCCAGATACAGCGAAGAGAAAGCTCGATCCATTACTATAGCTGGCTTCTCCGTATTTGCACTTTAGGTCCCTCACATTTCTGATTATTTTCAAATCAGCCCAAATCTTTGTAAATAGCAGAAACTTCCTCTCGAATCAACCCTAGTCTTTCAATTGTGTTATCTAGACCCGTGAATATTCCATTCGACGGACCCAATTAGCATTTGTTTACTCTGTTTAATTTTCTGCTGCGGCTAGAATTTCATTTTTTTAAACATGGCTACAAATTTTTAGAATGGAATATTTACTGAATCCCCATGAATAAGTTAAAACCTTATTTCATGGTATTTACATGAGATTACTCTTTCTTATTCTTAAGCAAGTCTCCGAGAGGGCATAGTTGATCCATGATTTATGTTTCGTCTTTTCTTTTCTTTTAGTTTGTTTCGAGAAAGAGATCGATCAATTCCGATTTTTTCTTTTTCTATTGATTCTTTTCGGATCGAGATGTATGGATCCACGGATCTATGTGTCTATATAGATCATGTTCATGGATTAACGAAAATGTGCAAACGTTCTATTTGCCTCTGCCATTTCATTTATTTATCTACATAAAAAAGGTTGACATCTATTAATCAACCGAGTGTATTAAAATCGAGTGCATAAATTATGTCGGTATGTCTTTGGTTTTGTGTATACGTTCAATTGTCATACGTCTTTGGTATAAACCAAACCAAAAAAATCTTTGGGAAAATATACAAAATATTAATATACACACAACTTTAATTAAGGCAACCAAAAATCATATTGTCGAACAAAATACCCGAAATTAACTATACACACTGATTTTGACATATTTATGCGGAATGTTAGTAAGTATTCAATTGAAGATATATGAAATCTTAATCAGTTCCATAAAATATTTGTCAAAATCAACCACTTTACTTATAACTTAGCTTAACAATATCCTTCTTCTTTGCTATCACATTAACCAAAAATATTTTGATCTTTTACATACAATCTATAAAGATCTATAAACGAACAACTAGAATATTTATTTTCTATATAATATCACATACATCGAAAAAAGTTTTGGAAATATTTAAAGAAATTATATTTCCTTTAAAATATATATATTTCGACATTCCTATTTATTCTGAGATAATCTTTTAATTTTAATAGGAAACAAAAAAAACAAATATTCTTGGACTAAACCAATCATAATCGATTTTATAAACTATGTATTTAAATCAAAGGGTCTAACTGGTGACCAAGGAATAAAAATGAATCAATGCATTCCTTAATATTCCTAATTTTTTTACCATTTATAAGGAATAGTTTTTTTTCATTCATTTCTATTTCTTTAATTCTAGAGGAATATAGAATAAACTTGGTCCTCACCAAAATTGATAAGGAATAATATTTATTTTCATTCCTATATTTTTTTTCCTATTCATTCATAATGTTCTTATAATAGTCACCAGTTAGACTCTAAATATCTAATCCTAACAGAGGAAATATGATCAATTTTAAAAATATCAGAATTGACAATTATTTAATTTCTTTTTATAAAACTTGCAAATTACACTGTTGAGAATATTTTGTGCTGATTATTTCCATATTTCACAATCGCACAAACCATATATATACCATATATTACGTGAAACTATTTTTATTCTGAAAAATAAACAAATCATGTCTAACAAAAGAGTTAATATCACTATATATATGTAATGTTGTTAAGATACGGATGATGAAAAAAATGAATCAATATCACTATATGTAATGTTGTTATGAAAAGAAAATTGATTACAAGTGTGTTAATTACTTAACGAATATTTTGTATAACTTCTATTCGAATGCAATCTAACAATACAAATATTTATATAAACTACTATAATCATAAACTCTATAAGACAATATATAAAATTACTGTAAATTTCTGGTATAAAATTATGTTGCTGAAAAGTTCATATTAAACAAATATTTTGATGGTAAGTGCATAAAGTATATACAATCTATAATATAGAACAAATTAAAAAATCCTTAAAAATATCAAAATGAATGAAAACATATGACGTGATGACGTAAAATGCCATGCAGGTAAAAAGAAACAACAACTGTACATAATAGTGAGCAACCCGGAGGTGCAACGTCTCGGATGGTGTGCTTGGTCTTTCCAAATTGCCACATGGCATGACCGATCAACCACCAAGTGGTGAAATAGGAGCGGATGCATTGGTTATTCAGTTAGCCACAGGTTTAGCAGACGTCACACCACCAATCCAGCTTTAACCGAATCCTTGTTCAAATCTGAGCCACCTTAATACCTTATAACGTCGAAGGAAACCACAGCTCTTGGTGTATATAAAGGACCCTGCAACCAAGTACATTCGGTTTCGGATCCGGAGCTTTTCCACGTTTTACTGGAAAATTCGGGTTGACCCGGTTACTGGCGGAGCATTCAATTCACATGAAATCAACCACTTGAAATTCTTGATTCCATTCTGTTTGGGATCCTAAGACCAAATCTCGCTGGAGTCCTATGTAACCATTGTTATTATTGTATATGTCAATCAGTTTTCATCATTTTGGCAATTTAAATTTAAACTTCTTTTATCTTGATTTTTATGAAGGATGTTTATATGTTGTTGGAAATATTCAATACTAGCATACAATGGGAAGTTTTAAACGGTTAAACCGGTCAATGGATAAGAGGTTAGAAAGTCTATTTTGAACTTACGTTAAATAAGGATCGTTACAGAAATAGTTATCTCATGGTTATTTTATAATTAAATCATATGAGTGAATATATTATGATTTTAGTACAAATATGATATAATATTTATATCTCAATAAATTTAGTTCAATTCAATTTTAAATAACACTTTATGGAGGTAAATGGTGTCTCAGCAACTAATATTATTAGACATATGTATTCATTGTATTTGTAAAAGAATACTGAGCTCGAAGCAGAGAGCACTGCAAGCTGGAGGTTGCTTTAGCTGAGGAATAACCAAGCCTGCGGTATTCATCAAAGTGATATATTCGTTTGAAGCTTTAGGAGTTTGTGATGGTGAACATTTGTTTTACCCACATAACACAATGTAAGATGAGCAGAGGAGTTTAGTGGATGAAACTCGGACAGTGAAACATAACCGAGGCTATGTTTTCTTCTTTTGATTGTTTTAAAGTGTCTGCTTTGTCAAATTATAATAAGATTAAACTAATTTTCTTTATTGCCTTGGTTCGAAAGGTTTCAGTTGCTCGATCTCACTTAGCTCCGGAAGTTCGGTTTTCGGTTCGGTTTCGGTTTCGAATCTTTCGGTTTTTCGGTTATAGAGATATAGGAACCATTCGGTTATCTATGAAATTTGGTTCGGGTCCGGTTCGGTTTTTTCGGTTTCGGGTCGGTTCAGATAACAATTATAAGAACCGACTAATATCCGATAAATTTGTGGTTTCAATTCAGTTACGGTTCGGTTCCGGTTTTTCGGTTAATTTTGGATGATTCGGGGTAAAAACAATTTATTGGGGATATTTTTGGATATAAATAGGGTAATTCGCATAAATTTTAATATTTTGGATAAAAACTCTTCGGGTAGTTCGGCTCTTTAGGATAATTTGGATAATTTAAAATACTCTAGATAAAAAAATATTTGAGTATTTTGATTTTTTCGGATAGTTCGGTATATAAGTAGTAAGCTTTGAATATTTAGTATTTTTAATACAAAATATAATTAATATTTTTAGATATATAAATTTTATTTCGGATATTCGGATACCCATTCGGTTTTTGGTTCGGTTTTGGTTTTTCGGTTATAGAAATATAGGAACCGTTCGGTTATTTTTGAACTTTGGTTCAGTTTTTCGGTTCGGTTCCGGTTCGATTTTCGGTTTTTATGCCGATGCCTAATCTCACTTATGGTGTGTGGGTGTTTCAGATGTAGTCTACTTTTGTTGGTGCGGTTTCTATTTTTGTCCCCGACAATATTTCTTACGAGTGTGATTGAATATTTCATATTTCTCGAAATCGTAATCCACAAGCAAATCTCAGTGGAGATTTTTGGAAATAATTAATTATTAAAAAAAAGAATAATGCGACCGACTAGCCAAATAGGCTTTAATTATAGTCTAAATGTACAGGTTTCTACTTTCTTGAGAATAGTTTAACCAGCATTAGTGTTAGTATATTACTACACGTTTCTTCGTTTTTGATTCCTGTCACAATCTTTATCAAAGAATAAGCTTGAGTGTTTAATTTGAACTATGTATTGTAATGTCAACTTTTGCTTTGACTATAAAGTTTTTTACTTAAACTAAACATTTGTTCTTATAATATATATCACAAAATATTCCACCCCCCCCCCCCCCCCCCCTCAATAAAAGCAGAGGCAGCTTTATCGGAAATGTGATACATTGGTTGATGCAAATCATATTTTCTGAACTGAATCAGACTGAAAATAAACGTGTGTAATTATATAAATTCTGCTTAATTATATAAATAAAAACCAAAATGAATTTAATTAAACTTGATTGTCTCTGTTAAACCAAAAGATCCCCTCAGTGCTAAAGAATCTATATGTAAATGCTAAATACGATAGATTTCAAATTTTCAGATATGATGACTATATGCAAATTAGTTTAATTCATTGTGAATTTTGTGTTATCAATATAATTCATTCCCTTCGATTAGTTTCGCAGTATCCTCATTGAACGCACTAATAGTATTTGTATATGTGTGTCGCGCCTAATCACTCGAGATTTGAAATGAAATATGTTTTGTATATACGTACATTTTTGAAATTCAGATGTGGCCACGATATGAAATCTTTATGTTACCATCTCTATTTATTATACCTGTACATCTCATTTGTCTCCTCTTAAAGTTAAATAAAACTAGGATGGTGTCACTTTCAAGGCTTTATTAATTCACTTCTTCTTAACCATCCCCAACTAAATTTGAAATTCAGAGAAATAAAAGAAAATTTGATCTCTAATTTAAATCAACAAACATTATCTTGATGGCCATTTCAATCATGAATTAATTTATCTCTTTTAGAGGTGTAAGCTCGTATGCATGGTGAATTAGTACTAATCAATACATATTTCCCAAAAAAATTACAGAAAATAATACAAACGTATGATAATCAGTTTTGTACAGTATCAATGTTTTGTATACATGGTCGAAAAAATAAGAAAGAAAATTTAAGACATGTGTGTTTATCTCGTCTCTATTCACGGAATGGCCAAGGCTCTGAACAAGTTTGCCTGCAAAATGAAAAAAAAACACTGTTAATAACTCCTCGACATTCAGCAATTAAAATATCAAATATATGTGTGTGCAAATGTTTAGGTTATCTAACTTACTCTATGATTTCTTTCCAAAAAGAATCACTTGCTTCATCATCAATTATGTCACACCATGGCTGATGGTCTTGTGTGAACGTTGAGGTCGATGAAGGGTTTGAAGTATGATCACTATGCTTTAAAATCTCCTTGTTCTTGATCATCATTTGGGTTTGCTTAGACTCATCAGAAGAGGCCGAAATCAATGGAGGAATCATATCTTGATCATTTTGATGAGGAAATAATCCATGCAGGCTAGAAAACGAACCCAAAGGCTGGTGATCAATGTGAGAGAGGCTTTCGGTTGGATCATAGAGATTTTCACTTATATTTGGTCGGTTCTCTAAGAAAGAAGATTGACCAAAGTTGTTATTGTTGGTGTGATGAATGTTAAAGGAAGAAGAAGAGGTATGGTTGTTGATGTTGAGGACTTGAATCATACTATGTAACAATTGGGCTTTTGCAACACTTGTTGCATCCAATTGTATGTTTTGATTTAGAGTCAAGAGGTTATTGAAATTTGCGGCGGCTAGAAGTTGCGGTAAAGCGGCTAGAACGTTTAGATGGTCGGTTCTTGGCCTGTGGGTCACCGGATCGATTCCCATCTGAAGAAGTTTCTTTCTAATATGCGTGTTCCAATAATTTTTTATTTCGTTATCAGTTCTTCCAGGAAGATGACCAGCTATGGACGACCACCTTCAAGATATGTGTAAAAAATTAAATTAGTTTTTTTTGGTAAAATAAAAATATAAATCAGTTAAGTCATGATAAAATTATTTGGTGGGTTAGTTAAGCCTTATACGTATGCATGCACCTACAAAAACCCAGTGTAGTAGGTTTTCATATGTATGATTTTATACCTCAACTAGCCAAAGCAGTGTGCTATCGCATATATACGAATATAAAACATACATTTTTAGACTATATAGTAGTGACAAATAGATTAAGGATTTTGAAAGCATTAAAATATTAAACTTAGTTAATTATTTAGCAAAACAATAATTCATATATAATCAAAGAGACGTTAGAAGAATATATAGTATCCACACTACCATATTAATGTTTTTCTTTCTTTCTTTTCATTTATTTCATATGAACTTGTTTCAAAATATAATAAGTTTAGCCAAACAAACAAAAAACGTATTAACACACAAATTTCTCAAAGAAAAACTTATAGAACACATATTTGGTAAAACTCGTTTGGTATAGAAATTTTGATATATTTCTGTGTTATTTTTGCTCTTGATCTCGTATATGATAATTAAAGCAGTTAAAATATGAACTTAAAAAATTACTTGTCTTTCTTTTTGAGAAAATTAAATTTAGTTACTTGTTTCCAAGAAGAGAATGAAGGTTAATGATAGTTTGGTCTTCTTCAGCAGTGAAGTTTCCTCTTTTGATGTCTGATCTCAAGTAGTTAGTCCATCTCAATCTGCAACTCTTCCCACACCGGTTTAAACCGGCTTGCTTTGGAAGAGCTCTCCAGCTTCCATGACCGTGCTTTCGTATGTGATTTATCAGTTTCTGATCTTCTTCTGGCGTCCATGGCCCTTTCTTTAGCCCACTCTCATCGCAACACGGCGATCTTCCCATTTTACTATAGCTTGTATTATATGAATCTGTAAAATGAAAAGCATTTTGACATCAATTAGATAACCAACGAGTAGACTTAATATACATTGAAACTAAAGTCTTGTTAACAAATAAATTTTTTTTAAAAAAAATATAATCTCCTTTATAGTATATCAAGTTAGTAAAAAAAAAAAAAAAAAAAAAAAAAAAAAAGTTAGTAAACACACTTTTTATAAATAAAAAAAAAATCGGATTTATGATTACATAGGAGACATTAAAGTAAGTATTAGTATGTATATGTGTATGTAAAATACCTGTAAGAATGAAAGAAATTTGAAAAGAGGGAGAAGAATGGGGAAGGCTTGGTTAATGAGGGTAACTGCTTTGTTCTTTGATTTATATATAAAAACATGCATGGAAGAGGCTTTCGTCTTCGTCTTGTGTCTTGTCGGAACAAGGAGATCTTACATAGCTTTCATGACTTGTCCTTTTGACTTTAATGATTTAATCCTATCAAAGAACAATATAACGAAAATGCCCTTGGTGAAAGCTAGAAGAAAGAACGAGGAGGAGAAGAATAAGATGTTTAAGTTTGTGAAGCAATGTGTGGGATAAAAGTTGCTGCAACTAATTCTTGTTGACAATGTAAATCATCAACTAAATATTCAAATAAGGAATAGACTATAACTTTCGTATTCGTTCAAATGGCAATAGATATATTTAATAGTAGAATTTTAATATTAATACATACACTAGTCATAAACTTTGGCCTAAATGTCACTGACATATATTTTCTATTTACATTTCACTCCGATTTTTACAATCTTATTATATATAGTTCTCGACTTCTCGTTGTTGGTTTTGAATTTTGTTATAAAAAACGAATTATATAAGATCAGGAGTTACTATATTTTGTTATTTTGTTATTCTACTATTTTCATATATACCGTTTGATCGAATTTCCGTGGAACTCAGTTCGAACCACTATCTTGAGTAGGTTTCCACAAGAAAACATGTGTCCTTATTTGTCATGGAATAACTTATGTTGAGTAACACATCATATGAGACTTTTGAATCGTGTATGTTTATGCGCTATTAGTATAATTATTTAAATATTCAAAATATAATTTGTAAAGTATAATTTATAATGTTACGTTGACCCAATTATATATGATAGAACAGACAGTTCGATATACAATAGTATGGAGGTCATTGGTCAATTATTTACACATCTGAACTATTAGGTACACAACTAAATTTAACCAAGTCTCGATATGGTTGTTCATTATTGGTATAATTCTAGTTTTAAGCATACTAGGACACGCAAATTATTTTGTTTGAGATCATACAAGCCCGAGACCCTCAAAACCCTAACCTTTCTAACTACTCATTTTTTCTTGATCTTTCATCTTTGTACGTAAAGTTTCGTACGTGGCTTAATAGTATTATATAGATTTTGCTGACATCAGTTCTGAAGATGTGCAGGCCTGATATATACACACTGTATATAGCATCCTGAAATTTAATCAAACGTTTAGCATCCCGAAAGTAAATATTTTTTTGATTAAACGAGTACTTATAAAACGTGTTTTAACTGAAGAGCCCCATCATATATACCGGCTTTTGATCATGGAGGTTAATCTAGTTTTCTTTTTGAACTAGGTTAATCTAGTTTTAACATAATAACATCTCCAAAAGAAACTCTATAACTTTAAATATATAATTTTTTGCTCTCCAAAAAACTTCAAAACTTCAAATTTAGAGTTTTAAAAAGTAAAATTTCATGTTTGAAGTTTCACTACTCAAAACTCTAAATTTGAAGTTTCATCTTTTTATTTGCATGTTGGTCCTTATAATTAATTATACATCACATTTATGATTCTTAAGTATTTTCTCATTCATAGTTTTAATCTTTAAAACTTTTGTATATTTTAAATATTTTAAATTTATTTTTATAAATTAAAATTTTACACATAAAAGTTTTTTTTATAAATAAAATTTTACAAAATAAACTTACTAAATTTTTTTAAGAAGATATATACATGAAGACATAATTATTACACAAATTTAAATATACAACAACACTAATAGTCTATTAAATTTTCTCCGGAACTTCTAAAATATTGTCCAAACAAATTTTGTATAACCGAAAATAGAGCATTAATAAAATAATTTTATGTAATAATGTGGTATTTTCTTGTAGTTTGATATTTAATTATGTATTTCTATTTATAATTTTATATTTTCGTGTAAGATTTTATTAATTAATATTACTATAATATTTTTATATATTTGCTAGTTATCTACAAAAGTTTTATGGATTTATATTAATTATGACAAATATAAAAAACATAGTGTAAATTACAAATAATTTTGGAATTAAATTTGAAGTTTTGTTTTTGGAGAAAAATACCTTGAAACTTTAAATATTTGCAAACTCTATAATAGAGAATTTTTTTTGGAGATGCTCTAGTAGCCCTTTACAATCCAACTATTTTCATTATGTACTCGACTAAGACTTTAATTAGTAAGCTTTGAGAATTTTGATAGAAAAATTGTATGCTTTGAAGTTTGAAGCTACATTTTCACAACAAGAATGTCCTTTTGTATGTTAAAAAAAAGAAGAATGTCATTTGTAATTCACAATGAAAAAAGGATTCCAAAATAATCAATGCTAAAATTAAGATATCCTCAATTTTTTTCTTCCTTGAAATAATAAAATGACAAAATAAATTATCCTAATCCCTATAGTAATTTTCTCTCTAATGCACAAACGAACACCAAAAATTATAAATACGGACGTTAGCTCTTTTTATATGCTTTAAAATACGTACATGTACACGGCATATATATATATATAATCAAGTATAATTTGTGTATTATTATATACGTACACACATAATTGGGCCTTCAATATTTGCTAAAAGACAAAAGGGAAAAAGAAATAATACGCTCACGCAAACTAAAACTTGACTGTATTTTTGCTACAATGCTCGTAGTTCCCAAAGCATAACACAACATAGCTTAAATAGTAATCTCTCTGTTCTTCAACGTAGAATTTTCTAGATTTATTTTTTGTTCCAAAATGATAGATTTTCTAAAATTTTAAGATATTTTTAGTAGTTAATGTTGAAAAGTTGTATACTTTTGAAAAACATTAATTGAAAATATTTGAATTGGTTGAATACTATTAGTTGATATTTATTGGAAATGTATAGTAAAATAAATAATAAATTCAATTATAAAAAAGTTAATTGTTTTCTTAATATGCGTGAATACTCTAGAAAATCTTTTTTTGAGGAACATAAGGAGTAATTAATAAACTTAATTATCATAAAATGTTTAATTATCTCTTACAAGCCATGCAATGTAACGTCACGTTAAAGATTTAGAGAACGATTTTTTCATGCACTGTCACCAGTGGACGAAACCAGACTGAAGTTATGACGCTTATATGTTTTTGGTCATTGAAATGAATTCAAAGCAATAAATTCTTAAGCCACTATATGAATTCATTTAACGTACCCATGCTTAAAAGTTTACATTAAGATGATTTTGGTTCAAAACCCCTAAAGGTTATCTCTAATCTCCATAAGAGCAGAAGTAGTAGCTTTAAAAATTGTATAGTAATGTATATCCATTACTTCTGTTCTTAGCGAGAAGTACAAATTTTGGCGTACGTAATACTGTCTGGAGGTTGCCTTTTTGTTCATGGTAACCTAACCAGGACCAAGGACGTACCTTATAAGTAACCGAACTCAGTATTGTTTTCTGGTCGATCTCATGATGATCTCATCATTATAATCAAATCAGATTTCTATTTTTTTAGTTATAGCTTTTTTTGGGCTGATCAAGAAGTTATAACTAACTAAAAAATAAAGTGAACAAAATTCATGCACTTAGTAACCAAAACACATTCATATGTATCTGATTGATGACGCAACATCAATAATAATGAGTCAGTCCAGTTTTATTTTTTAATTATAAGAACCAGATAATAGGTAAACCAACGTTCCTTCATTTATATAGCTAGGGGATGATTGGTAGTTGTTGTATGTATTGTCCATAGTCTTATTGGTAGTTGTTGTAGGTTCTGTCCATAGCCATATTTATTTCTATAACACCAAATTCAGAGGAATCAAGCTTTAAATTTTTTTTGAAACTACAGTTTTTGAAATAACCTACAGCTGTACAAGTGCTCTGCAGTAGTGTTTTCCATAAAATTCTACAACAATAAAATCTAAAACCACAGCAGAAAGTCTATATATTTTTTTCTACAGCAAAAAAATTAAATCTACAGCCATTACCAATCGGATCCTTAAATTCAAGATTAACGGAACAGATGAACAATCATATCTCTTTTACCTTCTAAGTATATTTTAGTCAGTAACAACGGTTTCGTTAAACTAGAGACTTGCCCTATTTTGAAGCAAAACTACTTTTACCTTTCTCCACTTTGTTATCCGTTTGAAAGTCAAAAGATTATGAAACATATAACTTTAAGACCACATTCAAAGTTAAATCAATTTTGCTAACCTTTGAGAAACTGTAAGTTTTGTTCAGTCAAAAAGGAGTCATAAACTCTTATCAAAAAGTTACTTAACGTGAGAAACTTGCATTTCAAGGTACCTAAGAAAGTACCAGTTTTTTTCAAAAACCAAAGAAAGTTAAGCCTATTTCAAGGTACCAGTTTTTTCAAAAACCAAAGAAAGTTAAGCCCTTTGTAATTAAGTTCTTCAAAGTAAAAGAAACAGGGACTCGTCTAGAAGAACTCTAAACAAAAAAAAAAAAGATTACGTCGGTTTCTGGTTACTAAAATGACAAAGAATAAGGGTTTATATGTGCACAAACCTGTGCTTCATTCCACATAATGTTATGAGAATAAAGGTTTATATGTAATGCAAAAAAGTGTGTATTTCATGGGTATCCAATGAGCACGAAAAAAACACGAACCGTTACATAAACAGAGAATTTGTTCCAGAGTTTGTTAATAACGCAAAAACAAAGAAAACAGTAAAGCCAAAATAATCGAAAGAAGAAAACAATCATATTAGTCCAACTAAACAAAAAAAAACCTATTTCAAAAGCCATAACAAAAAGACAGAACACTTATGGGGAGTCAAAAACGATAAAGAGTGGTGTGTGTGCCTCTGTACATGTAATAAGCCAGATTCCACAGCACCGCCAACAAAAAAACTGCAAGTAATCAAAGAGTGATGTTTTATTTCCCCTTGTGGAAACCTTCTTTCTTCCCGGTATGATAACTTTCCCACATACTATATTCAACTTCAACTGCATCGTCATCATCATTACCATCTGAAGAATCTTCCTTCAGATCTCTCTTCTCCTCAAGTTTCACGTTCATGCCATCAAGGGTTTCTACTAAATCATAGTCTTGTTCGCTCTCACTGAGCTCACTATCTTTCTTGGCCAATGCTTCCTCTAACTCCTTGATCTTCTTCACGAGTAAATCATTCTCATGAATAACGCTTTGAAACTCGGTTTCTTTATCCAACATCTTCGCATTTAGTTTCAAGCTTTCACCCCTCGCTTCTCTGAGAGTCTCCTGAAGATAAATCACCTCATCTTCCACTTCTTTAAGTTCGTCCCTCATCTCAGATTCTTTCTTCAACGCTCCATCAGCTTCTTCCTTAGTCCTCTTAACCAAACAACCCAACCTATTAATCTCTTTCCCCATAGAACAAACCTCTTCCTCAAACTTCTTCACGTGATTCACCAAACCAGCTTCTCTCATCTTGGTCTGCTCCAAGGCACTGACGAGTACATCAATCTCAAGCTTCGCCTCGTCAAGCATCTTCTTGTAATGTTCTACTTGCGTCTCGTAATCTCGACCACCTAGGCTCAACAACTTCTCTTTCGACCTCTCCAGCTCTGACGAGATTCTACTGTTCTCTTCCAATAGCATTTGTTCTCTCGTTAAACTCTCTTTCTTCTCCTCCGTCACAGTTTCGACCTCACTCTTCAGTTTCATAGCCTCTTTCTCAACCTTAGATAATAACTCTTCCACAGCCTCCAGCATATGCCCTGACCTCTCGAGATCCTGACTTTGCCTAAGCCCCACCTTCGCCATCAACTTGGCCTTATCCTTGAGATCAGCCACCTCAGACTCCACAGCGCGCAATTTTTTATTGCTTCCTTCCAGCTGTTTCGTCAGAGACGCCAGAGACGCCGAGGCGGTTCTCTTCATCGTATTGGCTTCCTCCAGCTGTCTCTCTAATACTATGGTTTTGTTGCACCACTGGTCAGCAGACCCGTCCGCGTAAGACTTGTCCATCTTCAAAACTTCTATCTCGCCGTCAAGCTTCTCGATGATCTTATCTCGTTTTTTAACCTCAGCTTTAAAACACCTCGCATTCTCAAGCTCACTTTTCAAAATAGCAGCCCTCTTGGTAGCATCATCTGCTTGACTCAGAAGCATCTTCTTGGCATCGTCAGCTTTAGCCAATTCTAAGCTAACTTTCTCTAGCTCCCGGGTTACTAAAAGAAGAACGGCCGAGTCTGAAGCGTGCTGGTTCCTGACGATCTCGAGTTCTTTCTTTAGTTCTTCTTCTTTTAAATGAAAAGCCTCTACTCCTGCCTCGACGGCTTTAAATTTTTCAATCTCAAAACTCTCCTTAGCCGTTTTTTGAGCTTCTAAAGCCTCGTAGAGTTTCTCGAGTGACTCTTCCCGCACTTGTTCAAGTTCATTCTCGAGGGATGCTATCAGCTCATTAGCTTTTCTTAGATCTTCCTTAAGTTGGATCGACCGAGGTTGTGATGATTCTGATGATCCATTCACGTTCCGTGTACGAGTTTTCTGCAAACAGTCATTAGACAATGAACAATGGATATCAACAGTTCTTCTTGAGTTCAAGATATTGAGAAGATGATAGATACCATTGACAAACTTACTTCTGGTGGGGTTGGAGCCTTACGAGACCTGTTAGCAGGAGAGCGGTCAAGTGAAAGACGGGTCGGTGTCGGTGAAGGAGAGTTAGGTTCAGATTTTGTCATTATCCGACTCAGTTTAGGCACTCCTAAAGATCCTGGAGATGATTTGCGCAGAGAGCGCAGAGTGGTTTCGGATAGACCAGTTCTGCTTCAGAATACAAACCAAAAGTATCATCAGGCAAGCAAGAGCAGAGACAGCTGAGAATGAACTAAACTTGGAAAAAAAATCTCAATAAACACACTAACAGAAACCTCAACAGTACAAGCATATAGTTATTGCTATACAGGAAACATATAGTAATAAACTATACAAGCATCACCAATTAAACCAGTGATTGTAGCTAAAATAAAATATATTCCGCTTTTGAACCAAATTTAAAAAAAAGTCTATAACCAAAATACACTGATTAAAAAGAAACGCAATTAAAAGTGTTAAAATACTGTCTACTTTTGTATATCTGGATTGAAACAAGAACTAGTGTTCATGTCTCTCTATCACACACACACACACTCTAGTAAAGCCTTATGTTAAAGCAGCTGAATCAATGGAGGCAACAACTAACAACTCAACATACAATCGTGATTAAAAATATAGATGAAGCAGCAGAGAGTTAGAACAATCAGACGAATACCGGGGACGCTTACTTAATCTTAATCTTAATCTTAGGATCCATAGCCACGGTCTAAGATTGGTGCTGTTGCTGCTGCTAAGGATCGGTGATCAACCTGAAAAAAACAAAATCAAACTTGCTCAAAGTTAGGTTTGAGAAGAGAGATCAAGAGATAAAGACATATAAAGGAAACGATTGATGAACCACAACAGAGAGAATGATAGAAAGCTTTGCTTAGGTTTTGTCTAGCCACAGATAATGCTAAGATCATCATGCCTATATATACTCACATAAAATTTAACCAAAATCCCGATTGGGACTCATATGCTCCGATAAATACGCAGAGGATAACGACCAAACAAATTAATTATATATCATTAAATTATCGATAATCAATACTATTAAAACTAAAGTTTTAAACATTACTTACATAATTCTAATTGATTTCTTACATCGGATTCATTTTTAAAATTAATTTTAACTATTTCGTTTATTGTCTTTTCTAAAAATTTGACATTATTTATTACAGAAATAAAAAACACAGTTCACCTGTTATAAATATTTTATTATATATTTTACATTTTTTCCACTCTTTCGAACTATTTTATTAATTGTATTTACCATAATAATTCGACGTCATTGATTTTACGTGTTAACTATAATAATTTTTACATGTTTAAATGATATTATTCCGTTAATGGCAAGAATTCAAGCCCTTTAACAAATTTTTTTTGTTGTTTGCATAATCATTTAGAATGTGGTATGTACAAGTTCAAATACAAATCCATTTTTCAAACAGGATTTGAGTAAGATTCTTCATTGTCTGGGGAGGTTCGTAGAACCTAAAAATATCAAAATAACTTATATATATGTTTAAAAAATATAATTCAACAATTTATAAAAAAAAATAAAAACCAATTTTACAATTTTACAAAAAAAATAAATAGATATATTATCAATTCAACAAACATTAGAATAATTAATTAAATATTAATTTTTTATATACAATAAAATAATTTATAAAAAAAATAATTTTATTACATAAAATTGAAAACATTCATATATACATAAAACCACAAACATAGATTTATATTTATTTTCAAAATATTATGATGTGGAATATTTTTGGATAGCATAATATAGAATATTTTTAGATAATACATCAAATTAATGAAATTTGTTTTTAATTTATAGGTAATATATATTAACAATTCTAATTTAGCTATTTATTAAGGGTAATAAAGAATTTAAACGTTCTAATTTTTTTAACGTGAGAGCAAAAGAATTACTTCACAAATAATAATATAATTATTTTTGGATTTTTAATAATTTTTTCAAAAATTATCATAATGAGTGATTTTGATTATCATAAGAAAATTACCTTAAAAAGATGATTCATTCCATTTTATGTAATATATATATATATATATTAAAATAGAGCCGATTTAATATTATTAAACCAAATAAAATATAAACATATATAATATTAGGATAACTAAGATATATTATTTGAATTGGTAAATATTATTAAACCAAATATTCCTAAACCAAGTTCATATTCTGAAAATAATGATAAATTATCAGCTAAGTCAATAAAATTATTTATTAAAATTACTAATTGAGCATAGAATATGACTAAGCCTAAAAACATTACAAATAAGTAAATTCACTTCTCAAATAGTATTAGGATAATTGAGATGTATTATTTGAATCAGTGAATATTATTACACCAAATATTACTAGATCAAATTAATATTCTGAAAATAATGGTAAATTATCAGTTTGATCATTGTAATATTTATTAAGAATAATAATTGATCATAAAATATGGTTAAGCCTAAAATTATGGAAAGCATGACAAATAAGTGATTATGGAGAGCATGACAAATAAACAAATTCAATTTTTAAATAATTATATATATATGTGATTCACATTAATTCTAAATAGTTAAATTAACCATCAAACTAATATAACACCCGTACTCATCGAACATCACAAAGCTGTGGCTATCCTAAAATCACGTCATACAAATTTTCTTTTCAAACACAAATATATTAATAATTTCGTTAGCAAAAATCTAGGTACCCAAAAGTTGTTGCGTAATATAGGGTGAAAAAACACAATGTCGTGCAATCAAATGAATAAAATGAAACAATAAAGGTTAGTCATGACTCGTGCGTCAATCAACAAATCTCTTGAGATATTTTGGAAAACTAAATAACAAAAGACTTGAATACAGAAGTTGTTAAATCACGTTTTGGGGAATAAGTTTTAAGTATTTCCAAAAATAATACAACCACGGATACAGTCATTGAGTGTCTACGATAATATTAAACCTATCACCCTATTTATCATTACATGTATACATACTATTATACAATGGTGGTCCCGGTAATTTTTTTATACTAGGGTCATAATAATGCAAATAAAGTTATGTTTAAATGTAATAAAAGTGAATATGGTGTCGCCGAGGAGTTTTGAACCGGTGTTTGTGGGCTCAAAAGGATACTATCGAACCAATTGGGCTATAATCAACTAACAATTTTAACTTACAAATGATATTTATATTTTCTGTGGTGACAACTGACCCCACTCCCTCTCAAATGGGTCCGTCTCTGTGTGTATACAACATGACTACTAACATAAGTGACTCTAACAAATTCAATTTTTATTCATAAACCACAAGAGCAAAACAAAGAATCCTTGATTCTCAAAATCACGTCTACGAAATTCTAAAAATCTAAGTATATATCCCTAAGAACAGAGAGTAACTTATATGGATCAAGTCATTAACACATTATTTAGAGTTATAAACTTTTGAGGAAATACACAATAAGAATATAGTGCTACAAATTGAGAAAAAACACAATGAGAAAATGAAACCAAATCAAATACTTTTAGCTTGATAACTTGATATTATACATTATAACAACTTGATAATAGAAATGGAAAACATAAATGGATGGATACGCAGATCAAAATCTAGTTATCATTAATATAAACCAATACAACGTGACATGAATGATTGATAAAACTACCATTTATAAAAAAAATAAAAGAATAAAGCAACACATAGATAATTTTTAACAAACCCAACTATATACAACAAATTAGAAAATATACATCTGATTGATTGATAATGTTCAAACGATATGTTGTATATTATTAATTTGAACATAATATTACGAGTTTACGAAAAAACATAATATTACAAGTGATTAGTTACCACCAATATAATTAACCTCTAAATGCTCAGATTCGATTGGCAGGGTCAAGTCCATAATCATCTATTCCAAACCGCATCTAATGATTCTAACCATTTGTTATGTATAAACTTCAAATTACACTTGCTAAAACATGTCTATTTTTCCAATTTATGTCAGATATATAATTATGATAGCTAAGTAAATTGAATATAATTATTTTTTCTAAACAAAAATTGAATATAATGATATTTTAGGGTTTTAGACAAATACACTTTAAAAAAAATCACTTGGAAAATATTCAAAACCGATGCAGGAAAATATTGATGGAAATTTTAGCGAAGACCGTCGTACTATATACTATCCTAGATCTAAACAAAATCCCCATTACCATTCTCATCCTCTTATATATACACAATCGATGACAACCAAACAAATTAACGTAGTTGACAAAAAAAAAACAAATTAACGTATAAATCAAATCATTAAATCATTTATAGTTACAATTTATAAAACTATAAACATTGGATTAGGGGTTAAAGATAATACTAAGTGCTAACTAAGTTTTATCAAAATAAAGAAATAAAACAGTGAAGCAACAAACAAAGATATCGTTTAACAAAAAAAACAATATAGCTCAAACTTTTTGGTCAAATCTAATTATTTTTAAAAAAAAATCAAATTTGATATAAATATTTAAATCCGCTTTCTACAGTCTAAAATAATGCTCAAACTATGTTGTATATTGTCAATTTGAACATATTATCACAAGTGATTAGTAACCACAAAAATTAATTAACCCACAAAATATAATTTATCATGTTTAAACTTCAGACTGCACTTACCACTCGGATTGTATATTTTTCAAATGTACGTATTTTATACATATATGACTTTTAAGTAAATTGAAAATAATAATATTCACATTACTATACAAATATGTTTCTCAACAAAAAAAAAAGAAACACTTGGGAAAAAAATTCAAAACCATCGCGGGAAAATGGGAATTTGTTTTGGCGGGAACAATACACACAATTTTCCATTAATTAGTTGATATAATATAATTATTTTTTTTTTTTAACGACATATAATATAATTATTTAAAAGACTTAAATATGCACTGAATTTTTCCAGTGTCTTCAAGCGCTGGTTCGAATTATTTCCACCGAAGCGACGAGGCCGTTCCATTAGGGTTTCGAGAGAGAGAATCTAAAATCATGTACGGAGGCGAGTTCGACGGTAACGCCGCTTTCGCCGGCGGCGGTTTCATGCCTTCTCAGGCCACTACGCAAGCGCCTGAATCCTCATCTGCTTTCAAGGTATCGCATCTCTAAATCTTCTTCGCCATCGACTAGTTTGATCAATCGTTTCCTCGCTTACGATTATCATCATCCGATCCTTTCGGTTTCCAGTGGTTTCTCGGGAAAAATTAGCTGCGATGTATTGAGTTTTCATATGTTTTTGCAGAATCGAGATGCGCGTACCTTGCTTCCCCTGACGCTGAAGCAATTGAACAGTGTTTCAACCAATGGTGAATCGAATTTCTCCATAGACGGCGTTGATATCAACACTGTAAGCTCTTTTACTTCTTCTTCAGCACTTAGACTGATGTATTTAAGCTCTCTTGCTGTGTTTTTGCTGCGTATTTGGCTATTAACGGTTAAGTTTGAATTCTATTGAGTCAAGTTCTCAGTCAAGTATGTTGAACAGCTATAGATTCTTTACTTTGGTGATCTTGACCTTGCTGCCAAATATGTTTATGCTATAGATTTGATGTCTACTGAGTTAAGTATTAACAGTTATGAAGATTGTTATCAATAAGCAATTTCGATTACATTTGCTGATATATTATGCGTCTTGCTGTTTTTGCTGCATGTTTGGCTACTAACTGTAAAGTTTGGAGTCTATTGAGTCAAGTATGTTGCACATCTGATTTTTTACTTTGGTGATCTTGAGCTTGGTGTCAAATATGTTTCTGCTATAAATTTGATGTCTAATTAAGTATTAAAGGTTATGAAGATTGGTATCAGTAGGCAATTTCGATTACATTTGCTGATATATTGTGCCGTCTTGGTGTTGCTGCATATTTTGCTATTAACGGTTAAGTTTGGAGTCTACTGAGTCAATTTCAGTCAAGTATGTTTTACATCTATAGATTATTTACTTCGGTGATCTTGAGCTTGCTTGTGTGTTTATGATATAGATTTGATGTCTACTGAGTTAAGTATTTTGAGCCTTGTGTTGTCTTTGTTTAGGTTGCAATTGTTGGACGAGTTTCTAGGATTGAGAACAGAATCACCCAGGTCGATTTTGTTGTAGACGATGGTACTGGCTGCGTTGAGTGCATCAGATGGTATGTTCTTCATATATTTTTCTAGTTTTAATAAAACCTCAACTTGAAAATGCTCTTATAAGGGCTCAATTATGTATTGCTAATTTATAGTGAACAATGATCTGCAGGTGTCATGAGCGTCAAGAAACTGAAGAAATGGAAGCAGTCAGGTATATTTTTGCAGAACATTTGTAGATTCTTTGATTTGGTATAGTTTTTGATTCTGATAGTCTACATTTGCTGCAGGCTGGGAATGTATGTTCGCCTACATGGTCACCTGAAAAGTTTCCAGGGGAAGCGATCTATGAATGTTTTCTCAGTCAGGTATCTTTGTTCCCTTGACATAATCGAGCAGTCTATGATACTTTGGTTTAACAAACCATATCACATTGGCTTTCTAGCTTTGAGATTTATATTTATATCTATATGATATTTCTTTGTGGTTTAAAATGTTACATGCTCAATATTTCTTTGTCTTTAAGTAAATGAACTTCCTGAATCTGAATATTTGAGTCTAATTATATGCTTCCAGGCCTATCACTGACTTCAACGAGATTGTACACCACTTTACCGAGTGTATGTATGTTCACATGTACAACACCAAGCCACGGGTATTAGCCTATCCTTTACCATTGTTTAAAGCCTTGTTCCACAGCCTAAAACTTGTTATATACTAACCTCAATTACTTCAGGGTGGTTCTATTACTCAGGCTACTGAAACTCCTAGGCCTCAGCCATATTCAACAATGCCAACGCCTGCAAGGCCATTCCAAACCGGTCCATCTAATCAGGTATAATATAGACAGATCCAATCTTGAAGTCAAAATTTTATATGCTCTTGTGGCTCTCTTTAATCATCGAAGAATATTTTTTCAGTTCTCGAACCAGTTCAATGATCCAATGCATGGCGTAAGGCAGACAGTCTTAAATTACCTGAATCGACCTATGCACCTGTAAGTTCATCTATCTCCCCAAAAGTAATCATCCATTCAACTTTCAATACTCATGATTGTACTTTGGTTAATAAACGAGAGTATATCAAACCACTAAAGTCTCTATGAGCCATCCTTAGTTAAGTGTTTTAAGTAAAACTCATTTAACATACCACAGTTATATAAGCCTTGTTGCCGATGTTTGAAACTGAGTTGTTGCAGAAGATGAATGTTTTTGTACTAGTGTTAATTATATTACGATTTGAAACTCAACTTCTTTCGTTTGATATTTGGTTATATATATTTTGAATACATCAGGAGATCTGAAGCTGGAGTTCACTGCGACGTGATTGCACGCGAGTTGAGGATTCCGCTGCAACAAGTCAAGTATATCTCTCCATTCTTTCTCACATATTTTTCTCACTGACAAAGTTGCAACATAAATAATGGAATCTTTCTTGACATCTCAACTGCTTGGTCTCTGTAAATATGTAATGGCAGGGACGCATTGGAACAGCTCTCGAACGATGGCTGCGTTTACTCTACCAGCGATGAGACTTGCTTCAAATCAACCGCAAACGCATGATCAAAATGGAGTTATCTACATACCAATCTTCTTAAGTGCGGAAAAAGCCTTTTTGTATAGACCCTTTGGTACGACAACCTGTGGCTTTAGGCATCTATCTAATAGCTTTTGGATTTTTTAAAACCAACTCAAAGGTTCAATCAAAATGCTCTCGGCATACGATACTTTTTTTGTCTACTTGCTATAAACCTGTCGTCTTTAGGAGGTGTCGTAGCTGGGTCGGACCGGATTTTAAGTCCCAATCCGATCCGAATTTTGGGCTGGGCCGTTTATTTTCAGTAGCTATTACTCATTCACTAGTTACTAACAGTTAGAAAAACTTATTTATATCTGGCACATCTCTTAATGAAAATACATTTTGATTAGAAAAAACAAATGTAATTAAACAGCATTTGAGGTTAATAATATTCTACGTTGCATCATGAACTAGTCTCGGAATTGGTATACTGGTCAAGTAACTGGAGTTGGTGAAGAGTTTGAAAAGGATCTAAAATGACTAAAACTCTTTGTATTTAGTCAAACAGAATTGTTCAGTTTTTCTTCTTTTTGCAATTTCGTATTGTCAAACAAAATTGTTCAGTTTTTCTTCTGTTTGCAATATAGTGACGTGACCAAGGTTTGTTGTTTCTTGATGTATCTGAAATCTTTGGAATATGTTATGTTTTAGTCCATATGAAAAGGCAAATGGTAGTTTAGTATTAAAAGGTCTTAAATTCAAATAATTGGGCTCTTCAAATATTATTAACATTGCCATTGTCGTCTTGTCACGAGTCACCGAGAGACTTTACACACCTACATACATTAGTTGTTTAATTAAATATATTTATTTTCTCATTTGCAAGTTGGTTTCTTGCGTAGTGAATGACATCAAAATTTACAACGCACGTAGTAGTTTAAATTCCAATCTATAATTCTATAGATCCCCTAAAAAAACTGTTAATCAGATTATTTGATTACAAAATTTTGAGTTTTGTGACGGAGAACAATCTATGTCTGAAACCACTCAAGGTGGGCTAGTGGCAGGAGGGATTTCAGGCTGAGGGTGCAATTCCCAATACTCCTGGGTTCGAATCCCCGCGGCTGCAAACAACTTGAGTGGCCACGAGGGGATTTACATGGGCTCCTCTCGCCCTCCAGACCGCTTCGCGTAAACAGGAGCCCTTAAGTGGACGCTTAAAAATTCTGTAATGGCATGGACTTAGGTCCGGTGGGTTAGTCGATCGCGCTTAGCGGTCGGATACTGGATTATCAAAAAAAAAAAAAAAAACAATCTATGTCTGATAAGTGATAACAAACAGAGATTCGATTCGGGTACAAAACATAAGACAACCTGAATCTAGACTGACCGACTTCTTATTCAGCAGAGGACTAACGATTATAAAGTTAACAAGAGCGACCAAAAGCTTATTAAGATAGAAGACTTATATTGTTTTACATCCGAACAACAATCACAGAACCTAATCAAAGGACAACCGTAGTACGGATACGAAGGACCGATGGGACCCTTACAACATGTAATAGTAACTATTTTTTTTTTTCTTTTTTCATTTTTCCCCGAGAGAGAGAGAGGGAAAATTAAAATCAGTCACATGGAGAAGAAACGAAAATACGGATATGATCCAAGAAGCTAAGATGCTGCGGCCTATCGTTCCGCTTCACATACCCACGCGCTTCCTTCTCCGTGTACGCGCCGAACGACCTCCTCCTGTTCCTCTCCCAGAGCTCCTCCTCGTAGCTCTTGTGCGCGTAATACGCCTCCACCACGCACGACGACGAGACACGCTCTGTTTCAAGATCTCCTCCCTCCTCCTTCGCGGCGAGACGGATCGGTTTTCTGACGTAATGGCCCCGGCTGATCCCTTCGAGCTCGTCGAGACGCGAGAGGCCGCGGGGAGAGACCGAGTAAAGCTCTCCCGTGACGCGCTGACCCGATCCAGGCTTGTTGAGGAGGAAAGGGACTCGGTATGGTCCGCAGACGAGGGGGTAGTTCTCTAAGGTTTGGTAGACTCCTTTGAAAGACGCGTCGCCGGATCGGATCAGATCTTGCATCAGGACGTGGTTCGAGAAGCCTCTCTTCAGAGTTCCGTAGGAGAACACGAGGGTGGTGGTGGTCTCCGTCGTCGCCTTTGTTTCGTGGCCCATTGGTTGAGAGAATAGAATCAGAATCGTATTAACAGAGAGAGAGAGAGAAGTAGTTATTGGAATCTCTGCTTTTTAGGGCGTGAAATTTGGTTATGCCGATGACGCGTTTATATAGTAGTGGCTTTCCTCCTGATTGTATTATTTTATTTTTTTATTCCTCCAATTTTTTTTTTTTTTTTTTTGTATAAATTAATAAACATATATTTTCCATGATTTATAAAATTGATGGTTAAACTTACAAGTTATCATATGATTTCTATTTTCTGTTGTTGAAAGTATAATAATAGTGTAATCCCAAAATAAGTATGTTTATTGACTACATTAAAAACACGGCTAATCATAGTTATAATTTTGGTTTATAAATATCAATAATTCGTAGATATTAATTTAAATACATTTTCTATAAATATATACATGCTAATTAGAGTGTTTCATCATTTATCATGTTTTATAAATATCCAATAAGGAAAAAAAAGTATCTAATAAGGGGCCCTTTGACACCAAATTCTTACTCAAATATTTTGGTTATGATGGAACTTGAATAAAGAGTTGTGTTTAGCTGGTTACCATATGTGAATGGATGATAAAGTAATCAGAGAGAGACCCACTCGGCTCACTAATGGACAAGTACAGCACCCGTCGTATCATATACATCATACAACATATCATATGTCAGAGACAAAGAAAAATCTTTTTTTAAAATGTAATATTTTTGCTTTAACCTATTCACTTCTTGGGATATAAAACCAAAAATATAGCAATAATTGGCGTTAGAGGTTGGTGTGTTTGGGATTACGTGTAGATGCAGAACGTAGCATCACCACACATTACAGCCAAGTTGCCATTCTTTATTTCACCTTTATTATTTGTAAAGATTTTAAGAAGTTCCATATTTTAATATCATTTAGAAAAATAAATTATTAATGTATAATGTAGATTTCGAAAAAATTTCAAAAATTTAACAATATTATTTTAATGCATAGTTGATTCATGTACTAATATATGATGATGGTCCAAGAATTTTGGAACCTTTGTTATCTCTATTTCTCTAGAAAATAACGATTTTATAAAGGTTAATCAACTAATTTAGAGAGTATATGAAGTTTCACTAAACTAATTTCTAAAAAAAATTGAACGATGTTCATGTACCATGAAAGAGAGTTTTGAATACATTAATATAAATGTGGAATGTGGTTAGGAATTTTAAAACAACACTAAAGATTATAGGTTTCAGTGTATAAAGCATTTACCAAAAACTCAATATATTCGTAGAGGGGTTAACACATAGATTTTGAGAAAATTTTGAAAAATATGACAATATTGTTTTAATGCATAGTTGCATCATGCACAAACATATGATGATGTTCAAACAGGTTTGGAGCCTTTGTTGTTTCCGTTTTTCCAAGAAATTAGCGATTTTATAGCGGCTATTCCATCGATTTAGAGAGTATTATAATGTTTTATTAAACTAATTGATTAAAAAATTATAACGATTCTCATATACACTAATACAAATGTAGAATGTGGCTAGGAATTTTAAAACAACACTAAAAAGTATAAGCTTCAGTATATAAAGCGTTTAACGTAAAACTCAATATTTTCGTAAGGGGGTTAACACATTTCTAAAAAAAATGGAACAATGCTAATGTACAATGAAAGAGAGTTTAGCATACATTAATTCAAATTTAGAATGTGATTAGAAATTTTAAAACAACACTAAAGATTATAGGTTTCAGTATATAAAACATTTACGAAAAACTCAATATATTCGTAGGGGTTTTACACATAGATTTTGATAAAATTTCAAAAATATTAAAATATTATTTTAATGCATAGTTGCATCCTTCACTAACATATCTTGATGTTCAAATACGTTTGGAGCCTTCGTTGTGTCAGTTGTACAAGAAAATAACGATTTTATAGTGGTTATTCCACCGATTTAGGGAGTATTACCAAGTTTTCCTAAATTAATTGATAAAAACATTATAACGATTCCTGTATACCATTAAAGAGAGTTTAAAATACATTAATACAAATGTAGAATGTGATTAAATTTTTAAAACAATACAAAAAAGTATAAGCTACAGTATATAGAGCGTTTAACGTAAAACTCAATATTTCCGTAGGGATTAACACATAGATTTTGAGAAAAATTCAAAAAATATTGCAATATTGCTTTAATGCATATTTGCCTCCTGTACTAATATATGATGATGGTCAAAGAGGTTTGGAACCTTTGTTGCCTCCACTTCTCTAGAGAATAGCGATTTGATAATGGTTAGTCCACTAATTTTGGGAGTATCTGAAATTTTACCAAATTAATTTCTAAAAAAAAATGGAACGATGCTCATGTACTATGAAAGAGAGTTTATCATATATTAATACATATTTAGAATGTGATTAGAAATTTTAAAACAACACTAAAGATCATAGGTTTCAGTATATAAAGCATTTACGAAAAACTCAATATATTCGTAGGGTTGTTAACACATAGATTTTGAGAAAATTTCGTAAAATATGACAATATTGTTTTAATGCATAGTTGCATCATTCACTAACATATCTTGATGTTCAAATAGGTTTGGAGCCTTCGTTGTGTCCGTTTTACAAGAAATTAGCGATTTTATAGTGGTTATTCCACCGGTTTAGGGAGTATTAAAATTTTTCCTAAATTAATTAATAAAAAAATTATAACGATTCCCATTACCAGGAACAAGAGTTAAAATACATTAATACAAATGTAGAAAGTGGTTAGAAATTTTAAAACAACACTAAAAAGTATAAGCTTCAATATATTAAGCCTTTAACGTAAAACTCAATATTTTCGTAGGGATTAACACATAGATTTTGAGAAAAATATAACATAATAGCTTTAATGCATAGTTGACTCATCTACTAATATATGATGATGGTCAAAGAGGTTTGGAACCTTTGTTATCTCTATTTCTCTATAGAATAGCTATTTGATAATGGTTATTCCACTAATTTAGGGAGTATATGAAGTTTTACTTTATTAATTTCTAAAAGAAAATGTAACGATGCTCATTTACCGTGAAAGAGAGTTTCACATACATTAATACAAATGTAGAATGTGGTTAGAAATTTTAAAACAACACTAAAGATTATAGGTTTCAGTATATAAAGCATTTACCAAAAACTTAATATATTCGTAGGGGGAACACATAGATTTTGAATTTTTTTTGAAAAATATGACAATATTATTTTAATGCATAGTTGCATCCTGTACTAACATACGATGATGTTCATATAAGTTTGGAGCCTTCGTTGTCACCGTTTTTCAAGAAATTAGCAATTTTATAGTGGTTATCCACCGATATAGGGAGTATTGTTAAGTTTTACTGAATTAATTGATAAATAAATTATAACGATTCTCATATACCACGAAAGAGAGTTTAACATACATTAATACAAATGTAGAATGTGGTTAGAAATTTTAAAACAACACTAAAAAGTATAAGCTTCAGTGCATAGAGCGTTTAACGTAAAACTCAATATTTTCGTAGGGGTTACACATAGATTTTGAGAAAAATTAAAAAAATAAAAAAATATAGCTTTAATACATAGTTGACTCATCTGCTGATATATGATAATGGTCAAAGAGGTTTGGAACCTTTGTTGTCTCTATTTCTCTATAGAATAGCGATTTGATAATGGTTATTCCACTATTTTAGGGAGTAGATAAAGTTTTACTTTATTAATTTCTAAAAGAAAATGTAACGATGCTCATGTACCGTGAAAGAGAGTTTCACATACATTAATACAAATGTAGAATGTAGTTAGAAATTTTAAAACAACACTAAATATTATAGGTTTCAGTATATAAAGCATTTACCAAAAACTCAATGTATTGGTAGGGGGGAACACATAGATTTTGAGAAAATTTTGAAAAATATGACAATATTATTTTAATGCATAGTTGCATCCTGTACTAACATACAATGATGCTCAAATAGGTTTGGAGCCTTTGTTGTCACCGTTTTTCAAGAAATTAGCAATTTTATAGTGGTTATCCACCGATTAAGGGAGTATTATTAAGTATTACTAAATTAATTGATAAAAAAATTATAACGATTCTAATATACCACGAAAGAGAGTTTAACATACATTAAAACAAATGTAGAATGTGGTTAGAAATTTTAAAACAACACTAAAAAGTATAAGCTTCAGTACATAGAGCGTTTAACGTAAAACTCAATATTTTCGTAGGTTAACACATAGATTTTGAGAAAAATTCAAAAAATATAAAAATATAGCTTTAATGCATAGTTGACTCATCTGCTAATATATGATAATGGTCAAAGAGGTTTAAAACCTTTGTTGTCTCTATTTCTCTATAGAATAGCGATTTGATAATGGTTATTCCACTACTTTAGGGAGTATATAAAGTTTTACTATATTAATTTCTAAAAAAAATGGAACGATGCTTATGTACAATGAAAGAGAGTTTAGCATACATTAATACAAATGTAGAATGTGGTTAGAAATTTTAAACCAGCACTAAAGATTATAGGTTTCAGTATATAAAGCATTTACCAAAAACTCAATATATTCGTAGGGGGGTAACACATAGATTTTGAATTTTTTTTGAAAAATATGACAATATTGTTTTAATGCATAGTTTCATCCTGCACTAACATACGATGATGTTCAAATAGGTTTGGAGCCCTCGTTGTCACCGTTTTTCAAGAAATTAACGATTTTATAGTGGTTATCCACCGATATAGGGAATATTATAAATTTTTATTAAATTAATTGATAAAAAATTTATAACGATTCTCATATACCACGAAAGAGAGTTTAACATACATTAATACAAATGTAGAATGTGGTTAGAAATTTTAAAACAACACTAAAAAGTATAAACTTCTGTATATAGAGCGTTTAACGGAAAACTCAATATTTTCGTAGGGGTTAACACATAGACTTTGAGAAAAATTCAAAAAATATAACAATATAGCTTTAATGCATTGTTGACTTATCTGCTAATATATGATGATGGTCAAAGAGGTTTGGAACCTTTGTTGTCACTATTTCTCTATAGAATAGCGATTTGATAAAGGTTATTCCACTACTTTAGGGAGTACATGAAGTTTTACTATATTAATTTCTAAAAAAAAAAAGGAACGTTGCTCATGTCCCATGAAAGAGAGTTTAACATACATTAATACAAATGTAGAATGTGGTTAGAAATTTAAAAACAACACTAAAGATTATAGGTTTCAGTATATAAAGCTTTTATCAAAAACACAATATATTCGTAGGGGGTAAACATAGATTTTGAGAAAATTTCGAAAAATAACACAATATTGTTTTAATGCATAGTTGCATCCTGCACTAAATACGATGATGTTCAAATAGGTTTGGAGCCTTCGTTGTCACCGTTTTTCAAGAAATTAACGATTTTATAGTGGCTATCCACCGATATAGGGAGTATTATAAAGTTTTAATAAATTAATTGATAAAAAAATTATAATGATTCTCATATACCACGAAAGATGTTTAACATACATTAATACAAATGTAGAATGTGGTTCAAAATTTGAAAACAACACTAAAAAGTATAAGCTTAAATATATAGAGCGTTTAACGTAAAACTCAATATTTTCGTAGGGTTAACACATAGATTTTGAGAAAAATTCACAAAATATAGCAATATAGCTTTAATGCATATTCGACTCATCTACTAATATATGATGATGGTCAAAGAGGTTTGGAACCTTTGTTGTCTCTATTTCTTTATAGAATAGCGATTTGATAACGGTTATTCCACTAATTTATGGAGTATATGAAGTTTTATTGTATTACTTTCTAAACAAAAATGGAACGATGTTCATGTACCATGAAAGAGAGTTTAGCATACATTAATACAAATATAGAATGTGGTTAGGAATTTTAAAACAACACTAAAGATTATAGGTTTCAGTATATAAAGCATTTACCAAAAACTCAAGATTATAGGTAACACATAGATTTTGAGAAAATTTCGAAAAATATGACAATATTATTTTAATGCATAGTTGCATCCTACACTAACATACAATGATGTTCAAATAGGTTTGGAGCCTTCGTTGTCACTGTTTTTCAAGAAATTAGCGATTTTATAGTGGTTATCCACCGATATAGGGAGTATTATAAAGTTTTACAAAATTAATTGATAAAAAAATTATAACGATTCTCATATACCACGAAAGAGAGTTTAACATACATTAATACAAACGTAGAATGTGGTTATAAATTTTAAAACAACACTAAAAAGTATAAGCTTCAGTATATAGAGCGTTTAACGTAAAACTCAATATTTTCGTAGGGATTAAGAAAAGTTCAAAAAATATAACATAATAGCTTTAATGCATAGTTGACTCATCTACTAATATATGATGAAGGTCAAAGAGGTTTGGAACCTTTGTTGTCTCCATTTCTCTTTAGAATAGCGATTTGATAATGGTTCTTCCACTAATTTAGGGAGTATATGAAGTTTTACTATATTAATTTCTAAAAGAAAATGTAACGATGCTCATGTACCGTAAAAGAGAGTTTCACATACATTAATACAAATGTAGAATGTGGTTAGAAATTTTAAAACAACACTAAAGATTATAGGTTTCAGTACATAAAGCATTTACCAAAAACTCAATATAAAGCATTTACCAAACAACACATAGATTTTGAGAAAATTTTGGAAAATATGACAATATTGTTTTAATGCATAGTTGCATCCTGCACTAACATACGATGATGTTCAAATAGGTTTGGAGCCTTCATTGTCACCGTTTTTCATGAAATTAGCAGTTTTATAGTGGTTATCCACCGATATAGGGAGTATTATTAAGTTTTACTAAATTAATTGAGAAAAAAATTATAACGATTCTCATATACCACGAAAGAGAGTTTAACATACATTAATACAAATGTAGAATGCGGTTAGAAATTTTAATACAACACTAAAAAGTATAAGCTTCAGTACATAGAGCGTTTAACGTAAAACTCAATATTTTCGTAGGGGTTAACACATAGATTTTGAGAAAAATTCAAAAAATATAACAATATACCTTTAATGCATAGTTAACTCATCTACTAATATATGATGATGATCAAGAAGGTTTAGAACCTTTGTTGTCTCTAATTCTCTATAGAATAGCGATTTGATAATGGTTATTCCACTAATTCATGGATTATATGAAGTTTTACTATATTAATTTCTAAAAAAAAAATTGAACGATCCTCATGTACCATGATAGAGAGTTTAGCATACATTAATACAAATGTAAAATGTGGTTAGAAATTTTAAAACAACACTAAAGATTATAGGTTTCAGTATATAAAGCATTTACCAAAAACTCAATATATTCGTAGGGGGTAACACATAGATTTTGAGAAAATTTCAAAAAATATGAAAGTATGTTTTAATGCATAATTGCATCCTGCACTAACATATGATGATGTTCAAATAGGTTTGGAGCCTTCGTCGTCACCGTTTTTCAAGAAATTAGCGATTTTATAGTGGTTATCCACCGATATAAGGAATATTATTAAGTATTATTAAATTAATTGATAAAAAAATTATAACGATTCTCATATACCACGAAAGAGAGTTTAACATACATTAACACAAATGTAGAATGTGGTTAGAAATTTTAAAACAACACTAAAAAGTATAAGCTTCAGTATATAGAGCGTTTAATGTAAAACTCAATATTTTCGTACGGGTTAACACATAGATTTTGAGAAAAATTCAAAAAATATAACAATATAGCTTTAATGCATAGTTGACTCATCTACAAATATATGATGATGGTCAAAGAGGTTTGGAACCTTTGTTGTCTCTATTTCTCTATAGAATAGCGATTTGATAACAGTTATTCCACTAATTTAGGGAGTATATGAAGTTTCACAATATTAATTTCTAAAAAAATGGGACGATGCTCATCTACCATGAAAGAGAGTTTAACATACATTAATACAAATATAGAATGTGGTTAGTAATTTTAAAACAACACAAAGATTATAGGTTTCAGTATATAAAGCATTTACCGAAAACTCAATATATTCGTAGGGGTACGTACACATAGATTTTGAGAAAATGTCGAAAAATATGACAATATTGTTTTAATGCATAGTTGCATCCTGCACTAACATACGATGATGTTCAAATAGGTTTGGAGCCTTCGTTGTCACCGTTTTTCAAGAAATTAGCGATTTTATAGTTGTTATCCACCGATATGGGAAGTATTATAAAGTTTTACTAAATTAATTGATAAAAAAATTATAACGATTCTCATATACCACGAAAGAGAGTTTAACATACATTAATACAAATGTAGAACGTGGTTAGAAATTTTAAAACAACACTAAAAAGTATAAGCTTCAGTATATAGAGCGTTTAACGCAAAACTCAATATTTTCGTAAGGGTTAACACATAGATTTTGAGAAAAATTCAAAAAATATAACAATATAGCTTTAATGCATAGTTGACTCATTTACTAATATATGATGATGTTCAAAGAGGTTAGAAACCTTTGTTGTCTCTATTTCTCTATAGAATAGCGATTTGGTAACGGTTATTCCACTAATTTAGGGAGTATATGAAGTTTTACTATATTAATTTCTAAAAACAAATGGAATGATGCTCATGTACGAGAGTTTAGCATACATTTGTACAAATGTAAAATGTGGTTTGAAATTTCAAAACAACACTAAGGATTATAGGTTTCAGTATATAAAATATTTACCAAAAACTCAATAAATTCGTAGGGGGTAACACATAGATTTTGAGAAAATTTCGAAAAATATGATAAAATTGTGCAAATACATAGTTGCATCCTGAACTAACATACGATGATGTTCAAATAGGTTTGGAGCCTTCGCTGTCGTGGTTTTTCAAGAAATTAGCGATTTTATAGTGGTTATCCACCGATATAGGGAGTATTATAAAGTTTTACTAAATTAATTGATAAAAAAATTATAACGATTCTCATATACCACGAAAGAGAGTTTAACATACATTAATACAAATGTAGAATGTGGTTAAAATTTTTAAAACAACACTAAAAAGAATAAGCTTCAATATATAGAGCGTTTAACGTAAAACTCAATATTTTCGTAGGGGTTGTTAACACATAGATTTTGAGAAAAATTCAAAAAAATATAACAATATAGCTTTAATGCTTAGTTGACTCATCTAATAATATATGATGATGGTCAAAGAGGTTTGGAACCTTTGTTGTCTCTATTTCTCTATAAAATAGCGATTTGATAATAGTTATTCCACTAATTTAAAGAGTATATGAAGTTTTACTATATTAATTTCTAAAAGAAAATGTAACAATGCTAAAGATTCACTTACATTAATACAAATGTAGAATGTGGTTAGAAATTTTAAAACAACACTAAAGATTATAGGTTTCAGTATATAAAACATCTACTAAACAACACATAGATTTTGAGAAAATTTCGAAAAATATGACAATATTGTTTTAATGCATAGTTGCATCCTGCACTAACATACGATGATGCTCAAATAGGTTTGGAGCCTTCGTAGTCACCGTTTTTCAAGAAATAACGATTTTATAGTGGTTATCCATCGATATAGGGAGTATTATAAAGTTTTTGTAAATTAATTGATAAAAATTATAACGATTCTCATATACCCCTAAAGAGAGTTTAAGATACATTAATACAAATGTAGAATGTGGTTAGAAATTTTAAAACAACACTAAAAATTATAAGCTTCAGTACATAGAGCGTTTAAAGTAAAACTCAATATTTTCGTAGGGGTTAACACATAGATTTTGAGAAAAATTCAAAAAATGTAACAATATATCTTTAATGCATAGTTGACTCATCTACTAATATATGATGATGGTCAAAGAGGTTTGGAACCTTTGTTGTCTCTATTTCTCTATAGAATAGCGATTTGATAATGGTTATTCCACTAATTTAGGGAGTATATGAAGTTTTACTATATTAATTTCTAAAAAAAAATGGAACGATGCTCGTGTACGAGAGTTTAACATACATTTATACAAATGTAAAAAGTGGTTTGAAATTTTAAAACAACACTAAAGATAATAGGTTACAGTATATAAAACATTTACCAAAAACTCAATATATTCGTAGGGGCTAACACATAGATTTTGAGAAAATTTCGAAAAATATGACAATATTGTTTTAATGCATAGTTGCATTCTGCACTAACATACGATGATGTTCAAATAGGTTTGGAGCCTTCGTTGTCACCGTTTTTCAAGAAATAGCGATTTTATAGCGGCTATCCACCGATATAGGGAGTATTATAAAGTTTTACTAAATTAATTGATAAAACAATTATAACGATTCTCATATACCACGAAAGAGAGTTTAACATACATTAATACAAATGTAGAATGTGGTTAAATTTTTTAAAACAACACTAAAAAGTATAAGCTTCAGTATATAGAGCGTTTAACGCAAAACTCAATATTTTCGTAGGGGTTAACACATAGATTTTGAGAAAAATTCAAAAAATATAACAATATAGCTTTAATGCATAGTTGACTCATCTACTAATATATGATGATGTTCAAAGAGGTTTGGAACCTTTGTTGTCTCTATTTCTCTATTGAATAGCGATTTGATAATGGTTATTCCACTAATTTAGGGAGTATATGAAGTTTTACTATATTAATTTCTAAAAAAAATGGAACGATGCTCATGTACCATGAAAGAGAGTTTAGCATACATTAATACAAATGTAGAATGTGGTTATAAATTTTAAAACAACACTAAAGATTATAGGTTTTAGTATATAAAACATTTACCAAAAACTCAATATATTCGTAGGGGGTAACACATAGATTTTGAGAAAATTTCAAAAAATATGACAATATTGTTTAAATGCATAGTTGAATACTGAACTAACATACGATGATGTTCAAATAGGTTTGGAGCCTTTGTTGTCACCGTTTTTCAAGAAATTAGCGATTTTATTGTGGTTATCCACCGAGAAAGGGAGTATTATAAAGTTTTACTAAATTAATTGATAAAAAATTATAACGATTCTCATATACCACGAAAGAGAGTTTAATATACATTAATACAAATGTATAACGTGTTTAGAAACTTTAAAACAACACTAAAAAGTATAAGCTTCAATATATAGAGCGTTTAACGTAAAACTCAATATTTTCGTAGGGGTAGATTTTGAGAAAAAATCAAAAAATATAACTATATAGCTTTAATGCGTAGTTGACTCGTCTACTAATATATGATGATGGTCAACGAGGTTTGAAACCTTTGTTTTCTCTATTTCTCTATAGAATAGCGATTTGATAATGGTTAGAAATTTTAAAATAACACTAAAGATTATAGGTTTCAGTATATAAAGCATTTACCAAAAACTCAATATATTTGTAGGAGGTAACACATAGATTTTGAGAAAATTTCGAAAAATATGACAATATTGTTTTAATACATTGTTGCATCCTGCACTCACATACGATGATGTTGAAATAGGTTTGGAGCCTTCGTTGTCACCGTTTTTCAAGAAATTTGCGATTTTATAGTGGTTATCCACCGATATAGGGAGTATTATTAAGTTTTACTAAATTAATTGATAAAACAATTATAACGATTCTCATATACCACGAAAGAGAGTTTAACATACATTAATGCAAATGTATAATGTGGTTAGAAACTTTAAAACAACACTAAAAATAATAAGCTTCAATATATAGAACGTTTAACGTAAAACTCAATATTTTCGTAGGGGTTAACACATAGATTTTGAGAAAAATTCAAAAAATATAACAATATAGCTTTAATGCATAGTTGACTCATCTACTAATATATGATGATGGTCAAAGAGGTTTGGAACCTTTGTTGTCTCTATTTCTCTATAGAATAGAGATTTGATAAGGGTTATTCCACTAATTTAGGGTGTATATGAAGTTTTACTATATTAATTTCTAAAAAAAAATGGAACGATGCTCATGTACCATGAAAGAAAGTTTAGCATACATTAATACAAATGTAGAATGTGGCTAGAAATTTTAAAACAACACTAAAGATTATAGGTTTCAGTATATAAAGCATTTACCAAAAACTCAATATATTCTTAGGGGGGGGGGGTAACACATAGATTTTGAGAAAATTTCGAAAAATATGACAATATTGTTTTAATGCACAGTTGCATCATGCACTAACATACGATGATGTTGAAATAGGTTTGGAGCCTTCGTTGTCACCGTTTTTCAAGAAATTAGCGATTTTATTGTGGTTATCCACTGATATAGGGAGTATTATAAAGTTTTAATAAATTAATTGATAAAAAAATTATAAAGATTCTCATATACCACGAAAGAGAGTTTAACATACATTAATAAAAATGTATAATGTGGTTAGAAACTTTAAAACAATACTAAAAAGAATAAGCTTCAATATATAGAACGTTTAACGTAAAACTCAATATTTTCGTAGGGGTTAACACGTAGATTTTGAGAAAAATTCGAAAAATATAACAATATAGCTTTAATGCATAGTTGACTCATCTACTAATATATGATGATGGTGAAAGAGGTTTGGAACCTTTGTTGTCTCTATTTCTCTATAGAATAGCGATTTGATAAAGGTTATTCCACTAATTTAGGGAGTATATGAAGTTTTACTATATTAATTTCTAAAAAAATGGAACGATGCTCATGTACCGTGAAAGAGAGTTTAGCATACATTAATACAAATGTTGAATGTGGTTAGAAATTTTAAAACAACACTAAAGATTATAGGTTTCAGTATATAAAACATTTACCAAAAACTCAATATATTCGTATGGGGTAACACATAGATTTTGAGAAAATTTCGAAAAATATGACAATATTGTTTTAATGCATAGTTGATGTAGAAATAGTTTTGGAGCCTTCGTTGTCACCGTTTTTCAAGAAATTAGCGAATTTATAGTGGTTATCCACCGATATAGGGAGTATTATTAAGTTTTACTAAATTAATTGATAAAAAAATTAGAACGATTCTCATATACCACGAAAGAGAGTTTAACATAAATTAATACAAATGTATAATGTGGTTAGAAACTTTAACACAACACTAAAAAGAATAAGCTTCAATATATAGAGCGTTTAACGTAAAACTCAATATTTTCGTAGGGGTTAACACATAGATTTTGAGAAAAATTCAAAAATATAACAATATAGCTTTAATGCATAGTTGACTCATCTACTAATATATGATGATGGTCAAAGAGGTTTGAAACCTTTGTTGTGTCTATTTCTCTATAGAATAGCGATTTGTTAATGGTTATTCCACTAATTTAGGGAGTATATGAAGTTTTACTATATTAATTTCTAAAAAAAATGGAACGATGCTAATGTACCATGAAAGAGTGTTTAGCATACATTAATACAAATGTAGAATGTGGTTAGAAATTTTAAAACAACACTAAAGATTATAGGTTTCAGTATATAAAACATTTACCAAAAACTTAATATATTCGTAGGGTAACACATAGATTTTAAGAAAATTTCAAAAAATATGACAATATTGTGTAAATGCATAGTTGCATCCTGAACTAACATACGATGATGTTCAAATAGGTTTGGAGCCTTCGTTGTCACTGTTTTTCAAGAAATTAGTGATTTTATGTGGTTATCCACCGATATAGGGAGTATTATAAAGTTTTACTAAATTAATTGATAAAAAAAATTATAACGATTCTCATATACCACGAAATATAGTTTAACATACATTAATACAAATGTAGAATGTGGTTAGAAATTTTAAAACAACAGTAAAAAGTATAAGCTTCAATATATAGAGCGTTTAACGTAAAACTCAATATTTTCGTAGGGATAGATTTTGAGAAAAATTCAAAAAATATAACAATATAGCTTTAATGCATAGTTGACTCATCTACTAGTATATGGTGATGGTCAAAGAGGTTCGGAACCTTTGTTTTCTCTATTTCTCTATAGAATAGTGATTTGATAATGGTTATTCCACTAATTTAGGGAGTATATGAAGTTTTACTATATTAATTTCTAAACCAAAAATGGAACGGAATTCATGTACCATGAAAGAGAGTTTAACATACATTAATACAAATGTAGAATGTGGTTAGAAATTTTAAAACAACACTAAAGATTATAGGTTTCAGTATATAAATCATTTACCAAAAACTCAATATATTCGTATGGGGTAACACATAGATTTTGAGAAAATTTCGAATAATATGACAATATCGTTTTAATGCATAGTTGCATCATGCACTAACATATGATGATGTAGAAATATTGTCACCGTTTTTCAAGAAATTAGCGAATTTATAGTGGTTATCCACCGATATAGGGAGTATTTTTAAGTTTTACTAAATTAATTGATAAAAAAATTATAACGATTCTCATTTACCACGAAAGAGAGTTTAACATACATTAATACAAATGTATAACGTGGTTAGAAACTTTAAAACAACACTAAAAAGAATAAGCTTCAATATATAGAGGGTTTAACGTAAAACTCAATATTTTCGTAGGGGTTAACACATAGATTTTGAGAAAAATTCAAAAATATAACAATATAGCGTTAATGCATAGTTGACTCATCTACTAATATATGATGATGGTCAAAGAGGTTTGGAACCTTTGTTGTCTCTATTTCTCTATAGAATAGATTTGATTATGGTTATTCCACTAATTTAGGGAGTATATGAAGTTTTACTATATTAATTTCTAAAAAAAAATGGAACGATGCTAATGTACCATGAAAGAGAGTTTATAATACATTAATACAAATGTAGAATGTGGTTAGAAATTTTAAAACAACACTAAAGATTATAGGTTTCAGTATATAAAACATTTACCAAAAACTCAATATATTCGTAGGGGGTAACACATAGATTTTAACAAAATTTCAAAAAATATGACAATATTGTGTAAATGCATAGTTGCATCCTGAACTAACATACGATGATGTTCAAATAGGTTTGGAGCCTTCGTTGTCACTATTTTTCAAGAAATTAGTGATTTTATGTGGTTATCCACCGATATAGGGAGTATTATAAAGTTTTACTAAATTAATTGATAAAAAAAATTATAACGATTCTCATATACCATGAAATATAGTTTAACATACATTAATACAAATGTATAATGTGGTTAGAAATTTTAAAACAACAGTAAAAAGTATAAGCTTCAATATATAGAGCGTTTAACGTAAAACTCAATATTTTCGTAGGGATAGATTTTGAGAAAAATTCAAAAAATATAACAATATAGCTTTAATGCATAGTTGACTCATCTACTAGTATATTGTGATGGTCAAAGAGGTTCGGAACCTTTGTTTTCTCTATTTCTCTATAGAATAGTGATTTGATAACGGTTATTCCACTAATTTAGGGAGTATATGAAGTTTTACTATATTAATTTCTAAACCAAAAATGGAACGGTATTCATGTACCATGAAAGAGAGTTTAACATACATTAATACAAATGTAGAATGTGGTTAGAAATTTTAAAACAACACTAAAGATTTAGGTTTCAGTATATAAATCATTTACCAAAAACTCAATATATTCGTATGGGGTAACACATAGATTTTGAGAAAATTTCGAAAAATATGACAATATCGTTTTAATGCATATTTGCATCCTGCACTAACATAATATGATGTTGAAATAGGCTTGGAGCCTTCGTTGTCACCGTTATTCAAATAATTAGCGATTTTATAGTGGTTATCCACCGATATAGGGAGTATTATTAAGTTTTGCTAAATTAATTGATAAAAAAATTATAACGATTCTCATATACCACGAAAGAAAGTTTATAATACATTAATACAAATGTAAAATGTGGTTAATGTGGTTGGAAACTTTAAAACAACTCTAAAAAGATCTAGCTTCAATATATCGAGCGTTTAACGTAAAACTCAATATTTTCGTAGGGGGTTAATACATAGATTTTGAGAAAAATTCAAAAATATAACGATATAGCTTTAATGCATAGTTGACTCATCTACTAATATATGATGATGGTCAAAGAGGTTTGGAACCTTTGTTGTCTCTATTTCTCTTTAGAATAGCGATTTGATAATGATTATTCCACCAATTTAGGGAGTATATGAAGTTTTACTATATTAATTTCTAAAAAAAATGGAACGATGCTCATGTACCATGAAAGAGAGTTTAGCATACATTAATACAAATGTAGAATGTGGTTAGAAATTTTAAAACAACACTAAAGATTATAGGTTTCAGTATATAAAGCATTTGCCAAAAACTCAATATATTCTAACACATAGATTTTGAGAAAATTTTGAAAAATATGACAATATTGTTTTAATGCACAGTTGCATCATACACTAACATACGATGATGTTCAAATAGGTTTGGAGCCTTCGTTGTAACCGTTTTTCAAGAAATTAGCGATTTTATTATGGTTATCCACCGATATCGGGAGTATTATAAAGTTTTACTAAATTAATTGATAAAAAAATTATAACGATTCCCATATACCGTGAAAGAGAGTTTAACATACATTAATACCAATGTAGAATGTGGTTAATGTGGTTAGAAGCTTTAAAACAACACTAAAAAGAATTAGCTTCAATATATCGAGCGTTTAACGTAAAACTCAATATTTTCGTAGGGGTTAATACATAGATTTTGAGAAAAATTCAAAAAATATAACGATATAGCTTTAATGCATAGTTGACTCATCTACTAATATATGATGATGGTCAAAGAGGTTTGGAACCTTTGTTGTCTCTATTTCTCAGTAGAATAGCGATTTGATAATGGTTATTCCCCCAATTTAGAGAGTATATGAAGTTTTACTATATTAATTTCTAAAAAAAATGGAAGGATGCTCATGTACCATGAAAGAGAGTTTAGCATACATTAATACAAATGTAGAATGTGGTTAGAAATTTTAAAACAACACTAAAGATTATAGGTTTTAGTATATAAAGCATTTACCAAAAACTCAATATATTCTTAAGGGGGTAACACATAGGTTTTGAGAAAATTTTGAAAAATATGACAATATTGTTTTAATGCACAGTTGCATCATGCACTAACATACGATGATGTTCAAATAGGTTTGGAGCCTTCGTTGTCACCGTTTTTCTAGAAATTAGCGATTTTATTGTGGTTATCCACCGATATCGGGAGTATTATAAAGTTTTACTAAATTAATTGATAAAAAAATTATAACGATCCTCATATACCGTGAAAGAGAGTTTAACATACATTAATACAAATGTATAGTGTGGTTAGAAACTTTAAAGCAACACTAAAAAGAATAAGCTTCAATATATAGAGCGTTTAACACATAGATTTTGAGAAAAATTCAAAAAATATAACAATATAGCTTTAATGCATAGTTGACTCATCTACTAATATATGATGATGGTCAAAGAGGTTTGGAACCTTTGTTGTCTCTATTTCTCTACATAATAGGGGTTTGATAATGGTTATTCCACTAATTTAGGGAGTATATGAAGTTTTACTATATTAATTTCTAAAAAAAAATGTAACGATGATCATGTACCATGAAAGAGAGTTTCACATACATTAATACAAATGTAGAATGTGGTTAGAAGTTTTACAACAACACTAAAGATTATAGGTTTCAGTATATAAAGCATTTACCAAAAACCCAATATATTCGTAGGGGGTATAACACATAGATTTTGAGAAAATTTCAAAAAATATGACAATATTGTTTTAATGCATAGTTGCATCCTGCACTAACATCTGATGATGTTGAAATAGGTTTGGAGCCTTCGTTGTCACCGTTTTTCAAGAAATTAGCGATTTTATAGTGGTTATCCACCGATATAGGGAGTATTATTAAGTTTTACTAAATTAATTGATAAAAAAATTATAACGATTCTCATATACAACGAAAGAGAGTTTAACATACATTAATACAAATGTATAATGTGGTTAGAAACTTTAAAACAACACAAAAAAGAATAAGCTTCCATATATAAAGCGTTTAACGTAAAACTCAATATTTTCGTAGAGGTTAACACATAGATTTTGAGAAAAATTCAAAAAATATAACAATATAGCTTTAATGCATAGTTGACTCATCTACTAATATATGATGATGGTCAAAGAGGTTTGGAACCTTTGTTGTCTCTATTTCTCTATAGAATAGCGATTTGATAATGGTTATTCCACTAATTTAGGGAGTATATGAAGTTTTACTATATTAATTGCTAAAAAAAATGGAACGATGCTCATGTACCATGAAAGAGAGTTTAGCATACATTAATACAAATGTAGAATGTGGTTAGAAATTTTAAAACAACACTAAAGATTATAGGTTTCAGTATATAAAACATTTACCAAAAACTCAATATATTCATAGGGACACATAGATTTTGAGAAAATTTTGAAAAATATGACAATATTGTTTTAATGCACAGTTGCATCATGCACTAACATACGATGATGTTCAAATAGGTTTGGAGCCTTCGTTGTCACTGTTTTTCAAGAAATTAGCGATTTTATTGTGGTTATCCACCGATATAGGGAGTATTATAAAGTTTTACTAAAATAATTGATAAAAAAAATTATAACGATTCTCACATACCACGAAAGAGAGTTTAACGTACATTGATACAAATGTAGAATGTGGTTAGAAACTTTAAAACAACACTAACAAGAATAAGCTTCAATATATAGAGAGTTTAACGTAAAACTCAATATTTTCGTAGGGGTTAACACATAGATTTTGAGAAAAATTCAAAAAATATAACAATATAGCTTTAATGCATAGTTGACTCATCTACTAATATATGATGATGGTAAAAGAGGTTTGGAACATTTGTTGTCTCTATTTCTCTATATAATAGTGGTTTGGAACATTTGTTGTCTCTATTTCTCTATAAAACAACACTAAAGATTATAGGTTTCAGTATATAAAGCATTTACCAAAAACTCAATATATTCTTAAGGGGGTAACACATAGGTTTTGAGAAAATTTTGAAAAATATGACAATATTGTTTTAATGCACAGTTGCATCATGCACTAACATACGATGATGTTCAAATAGGTTTGGAGCCTTCGTTGTCACCGTTTTTCTAGAAATTAGCGATTTTATTGTGGTTATCCACCGATATCGGGAGTATTATAAAGTTTTACTAAATTAATTGATAAAAAAATTATAACGATCCTCATATACCGTGAAAGAGAGTTTAACATACATTAATACAAATGTATAGTGTGGTTAGAAACTTTAAAGCAACACTAAAAAGAATAAGCTTCAATATATAGAGCGTTTAACACATAGATTTTGAGAAAAATTCAAAAAATATAACAATATAGCTTTAATGCATAGTTGACTCATCTACTAATATATGATGATGGTAAAAGAGGTTTGGAACCTTTGTTGTCTCTATTTCTCTATATAATAGTGGTTTGGTAGTGGTTATTCCACTAATTTAGGGAGTATATGAAGTTTTACTATATTAATTTCTAAAAAAAAATGTAAACGATGATCATGTACCATGAAAGAGAGTTTCACATACATTAATACAAATGTAGAATGTGGTTAGAAGTTTTAAAACAACACTAAAGATTATAGGTTTTAGTATATAAAACATTTACCAAAAACCCAATATATTCGTAGGGGTAACACATAGATTTTGAGAAAATTTTGAAAAATATGACAATATTGTTTTAATGCATAGTTGTATTCTGGACTAACATACGATGATGTTGAAATAGGTTAGGAGCCTTCGTTGTCACCGTTTTTCAAGAAATTTGTGATTTTATAGTGGTTATCCACAGATATAGGGAGTATTATTAAGTTTTATTAAATTAATTGATAAACAAATTATAACGATTCTCATATACCACGAAAGAGAGTTTAACATACATTAATACAAATATAGAATGTGGTTAGAAATTTTAAAACAACACTAAAAAGTATAAGCTTCAGTATATAGAGCGTTTAACGTAAAACTCAATATTTTCGTAGGGGTTAATACATAGATTTTGAGAAAAAAATCAAAAAATATAACAATATAGCTTTAATGCATAGTTGACGCATCTACAAATATATGATGACGGTCAAAGAGGTTTGGAACCTTTGTTGTTTCTATTTCTTTTTTGAATAGCGATTTGATAAAGGTTATTCCACTAATTTAGGAGTATATGAAGTTTTACTATATTAATTTCTAAAAAAAAATGGAACGATGGTCATGTACCATGAAATAGAGTTTAACATACATTAACACAAATGTAGAATGTGGTTAGAAATTTTAAAACAACACTAAAGATTATTGGTTTCAGTATATAAAGCATTTACCAAAAACTCAATATATTTGTAGGAGGTAACACATAGATTTTGAGAAAATTTCGAAAAATATGACAATGTTGTTTTAATGCATAGTTGCATCATGCACTAACATATGATGATGTTCAAATAGGTTTGGAGCCTTCGTTGTCACCGTTTTTCAAGAAATTAGCGATTTTATTGTGGTTATCCACCGATATAGGGAGTATTATAAAGTTTTCTAAATTAATTGATAAAAAAATTATAACGATTCTCATATACCATGAAAGAGAGTTTTACATACATTAATACAAATGTAGAATGTGGTTAGAAATTTTAAAACAACACTAAAAAGTATAAGCTTCAATATATAGAGCGTTTAACGTAAAACTCAATATTTTCGTAGGGGTAGATTTTGAGAAAAATTAAAAAAATATAACAGTATAGCTTTAATGCATAGTTGACTCATCTAGTAATATATGATGATGGTCGAAGAGGTTTGAAACCTTTGTTTTCTCTATTTCTCTATATAATAGCGATTAGATAATGGTTATTCCACTAATTTAGGGAGTATATGAAGTTTTACTATATTAATTTCTAAAAAAAATGGAACTATGTTCATGTACCATGAAAGAAAGTTTAGCATACATTAATACAAATGTAGCATGTGGTTAGAAATTTTAAAACAGCACTAAAGATTATAGGTTTCAGTATATAAAACATTTACCAAAAACTCAATATATTCATAGGGACACATAGATTTTGAGAAAATTTCGAAAAATATGACAATATTGTTTTAATGCACAGTTGCATCATGCACTAACATACGATGATGTTCAAATAGGTTTGGAGCCTTCGTTGTCACTGTTTTTCAAGAAATTAGCGATTTTATTGTGGTTATCCACCGATATAGGGAGTATTATAAAGTTTTACTAAAATAATTGATCAAAAAATTATAACGATTCTCATATACCACGAAAGAGAGTTTAACATACATTGATACAAATGTAGAATGTGGTTAGAAATTTTAAAACAACACTAAAAAGAATAAGCTTCAATATATAGAGCGTTTAACGTAAAACTCAATATTTTCGTAGGAGTTAACACATAGATTTTGAGTAAAATTCAAAAAATATAACAATATAGCTTTAATGCATAGTTGACTCATCTACTAATATATGATGATGGTCAAAGAGGTTTGGAACCTTTGTTGTCTCTATTTATCTATATAATAGTGGTTTGATAATGGTTATTCCACTAATTTAGGGAGTATATGAAGTTTTACTATATTAATCTCTAAAAAAAAATTTAACGATGATCATGTACCATGAAAGAGAGTTTAACATACATTAATACAAATGTATAATGTGGTTAGAAGTTTTAAAACAACACTAAAGATTATAGGTTTCAGTATATAAAGCATTTACCAAAAACCCAATATATTCGTAGGGGGTAACACATAGATTTTGAGAAAATTTCGAAAAATATGACAATATTGTTTTAATGCATAGTTGTATTCTGCACTAACATACGATGATGTTGAAATAGGTTAGGAGCCTTCGTTGTCACTGTTTTTCAAGAAATTTGCGATTTTATAGTGGTTATCCACCGATATAGGGAGTATTATAAAGTTTTACTAAATTAATTGATAAAACAATTATAACGATTCTCATATACAACGAAAGAGTGTTTAACATACATTAATACAAATGTATAATGTGGTTAGAAACTTTAAAACAACACTAAAAAGAATAAGCTTCAATATATAGACCGTTTAACGTAAAACTCAATATTTTCGTAGGGGTTAACACATAGATTTTGAGAAAAATTCAAAAAATATAACAATATAGCTTTAATGCATAGTTGACCCATCTACTAATATATGGTGATGGTCAAAGAGGTTCGGAACCTTTGTTTTCTCTATTTCTCTATAGAATAGTGATTTGATAATGGTTATTCCACTAATTTATGGAGTATATGAAGTTTTACTATATTAATTTCTAAACAAAAATAGAACGATATTCATGTACCATGAAAGAGAGTTTAGCATACAATAATACAAATGTATAATGTGGTTAGAAATTTAAAAACAACACTAAAGATTATAGGTTTCAGTATATAAAGCATTTACCAAAAACTCAATATATTCGTAGGGGTAACACATAGATTTTGAGAAAATTTCGAAAAATATGACAATATTGTTTTAATGCATAGTTACATCTTGCACTAACATACGATGATGTTTAAATAGGTTTGGAGCCTTCGTTGTCACCGTTTTTCAAGCAATTAGCGATTTTATAGTGGTTATCTACCGATATAGGGAGTATTACTAAGTTTTACTAAATTAATTGATAAAAAAAATTATAATGATTCTCATATACCATGAAAGAGAGTTTAACATACATTAATACAAATGTAGAATGTGGTTAGAAACTTTAAAACAACACTAAAAAGAATAAACTTCAATATATAGAGCGCTTAACGTAAAACTCAATATTTTCGTAGGGGTTAACACATAGATTTTGAGAAAAATTCAAAAAATATAACAATATAGCTTTAATGCACAGTTGACTCATCTACTAATATATGATGATGATCAAAGAGGTTTGGAACCTTTGTTGTCTCTATTTCTCTATAGAATAGCGATTTGATAATGGTTATTCCACTAATTTAGGGAGTATTTGTAGTTTTACTATATTAATTTCTAAAAAAAATGGAACGATGCTCATGTACCATGAAAGAGAGTTTAGCATACATTAATACAAATGTAGAATGTGGTTAGAAATTTTAAAACAACACTAAAGATTATAGGTTTCAGTATATAAAACATTTACCAAAAACTCAATATATTCATAGGGACACATAGATTTTGAGAAAATTTCGAAAAATATGACAATATTGTTTTAATGCACAGTTGCATCATGCACTAATATACGATGATGTTCAAATAGGTTTGGAGCCTTCGTTGTCACTGTTTTTCAAGAAATTAGCGATTTTATTGTGGTTATTCACCGATATAGGGAGTATTATAAAGTTTTACTAAATTAATTGATAAAAAAATTATAACGATTCTCATATACCACGAAAGAGAGTTTAACATACATTGATACAAATGTATAATGTGGTTAGAAACTTTAAAACAACACTAAAAAGAATAAGCTTCAATATATAAAGCGTTTAACGTAAAACTCAATATTTTCGTAGAGGTTAACACATAGATTTTGAGAAAAATTCAAAAAATATAACAATATAGCTTTAATGCATAGTTGACTCATCTACTAATATATGATGATGGTCAAAGAGGTTTGGAACATTTGTTGTCTCTATTTCTCTATAGAATAGCGATTTGATAATGGTTATTCCACTGAGTTAGGGAGTATATGAAGTTTTACTATATTAATTTCTAAAAAAAAATGGAACGATGCTCATGTACCATGAAAGAGAGTTTAGCATACATTAATACAAATGTAGAGTGTGGTTAAAAATTTTAAAACAACACTAAAGATTATAGGTTTCAGTATATAAAACATTTACCAAAAACTCAATATATTTATAGGGACACATAGATTTTGAGAAAATTTCGAAAAATATGACAATATTGTGTAAATGCATAGTTGCATCCTGAACTAACATACGATGATGTTCAAATAGGTTTGGAGCCTTCGTTGTCACCGTTTTTCAAGAAATTAGCGATTTTTTAGTGGTTATCCACCGATATAGGGAGTATTATAAAGTTTTACTAAATTAATTGATAAAAAAATTATAACGATTCTCATATACCACGAAAGAGAGTTTAACATACATTAATACAAATGTAAAATATGGTTAGAAACATTAAAACCACACTAAAAATTATAAGCTTCAGTATATAGAACATTTAACGTAAAACTCAATATATCCGTAGGGGTTAACACATAGATTTTGAAAATAATTCAAAAAATATAACAATATAGCTTTAATGCAAAGTTGACTCCTGTACTAATATAAGATGATGGTCAAAGAGGTTTGGAACCTTTATTGTCTCTATTTCTCTATAGAATAGCGATTTGATAATGGTTATTCAACTAATTTAGGGAGTATAAGAAGTTTTACTACATTAATTTCTAAAAAAATGGAATGATGCTCATGTTACATGACAAAGAGTTTAGCATACGTTAATACAAATGTAGAATGTGGTTAGAAATTTTAAAACAACACTAAAGATTATAGGTTTCAGTATATAAATCATTTACCAAATACTCAATATATACGTAAACACATAGATTTTGAGAAAATTTCGAAAAATTTGACAATATTGTTTTAATGCATAGTTGCATCCTGCACTAACATACGATGATGTTCAAATAGGTTTGGAGCCTTCGTTGTCACTTTTTTCAAGAAAATAGCGATTTTATAGAGGTTATCCATCGATATAGGGAGTATTATAAAGTCTTACTAAATTAATTGAAAAAAAATTATAACGATTCTCATATACCACGAAAGAGAGTTTAACATACATTAATACAAATGTAAAATGTGGTTAGCAATTTTAAAACAACACTAAAAAGTATAAGCTTCAGTATATAGAGCGTTTAACGTAAAACTCAATATTTTCGTAGGGGTTAATACATAGATTTTGAGAAAAAATCAAAAAATATTACAATATAGCTTTAATGCATAGTTGACTCATCTAAAAATATATGATGACGGTCAAAGAGGTTTGGAACCTTTGTTGTTTCTATTTCTCTATTGAATTGCGATTTGATAATGGTTATTCCACTAATTTAGGAGTATATGAAGTTTAACTATATTAATTTCTAAAAAAAATGGAACGATGCTCATGTACCATGAAATAGAGTTTAGCATACATTAACACAAATGTAGAATGTGGTTAGAAATTTTAAAACAACACTAAAGATTATAGGTTTCAGTATATAAAGCATTTACCAAAAACTCAATATATTTGTAGGAGGTAACACATAGATTTTGAGAAAATTTCAAAAAATATGACAATATTGTTTTAATGCATAGTTGCATCATGCACTAACATACGATGATGTTGAAATAGGTTTGGAGCGTTCGTTGTCACCGTTTTTCAAGCAATTAGCGATTTTATAGTGGTTATCCACCGATATAGGGAGTATTATTAAGTTTTACTAAATTAATTGATAAAAAAATTATAACGATTCTCATATACCACGAAAGAGAGTTTAAAATAATTTAATACAAATGTAGAATGTGGTTAGAAACTTTAAAACAACACTAAAAAGAATAAGCTTCAATATATAGAGCGTTTAACGTAAAACTCAATATTTTCGTAGGGGTTAACACATAGATTTTGAGAAAAATTCAAAAAATATAACAATATAGCTTTAATGCATAGTTGACTCATCTACTAATATATGATGATGGTCAAAGAGGTTTGGAACCTTTGTTGTCTCTATTTTTCTATAGAATAGTGATTTGATAATGGTTATTCCACTAATTTAGAGAGTATATGAAGTTTTGCTATATTAATTTCTAAAAAAAATGGAACGATGCTCATGTACCATGAAAGAGAGTTTAGCATACATTAATACAAATGTAGAATGTGGTTAAAAATTTTAAAACAACACTAAAGATTATAGGTTTCAGTATATAAAACATTTACCAAAAACTCAATATATTTATAGGGACACATAGATTTTGAGAAAATTTCGAAAAATATGACAATATTGTGTAAATGCATAGTTGCATCCTGAACTAACATACGATGATGTTGAAATAGGTTTGGAGCCTTCGTTGTAACCGTTTTTCAAGAAATTAGCGATTTTATAGTGGTTATCCACCGATATAGAGAGTATTATTAAGTTTTACTAAATTAATTGATAAAAAAAATATAACGATTCTCATATACCACGAAAGAGAGTTTAACATACATTGATACAAATGTATAATGTGGTTAGAAACTTTATAACAACACTAAAAAGAATAAGCTTCAATATATAGAGCGTTTAACGTAAAACTCAATATTTTCGTAGGGGTTAACACATCGATTTTGAGAAAAATTCAAAAAATATAACAATATATCTTTAATGCATAGTTGACTCATCTACTAATATATGATGATGGTCAAAGAGGTTTGGAACCTTTGTTGTCTCTATTTCTCTACAGAATAGTTATTTGATAATGGTTATTCCACTAATTTAGGGAGTATATGAAGTTTTACTATATTAATCTCTAAAAAAAAATTTAACGATGATCATGTACCATGAAAGAGAGTTTAACATACATTAATACAAATGCATAATGTGGTTAAGTTTTAAAACAACACTAAAGATTATAGGTTTCAGTATATAAAGCATTTACCAAAAACCCAATATATTCGTAGGGGGTAACACATAGATTTTGAGAAAATTTCGAAAAATATGACAATATTGTTTTAATGCATAGTTGTATTTTGCACTAACATACGATGATGTTGAAATAGGTTTGGAGCGTTCGTTGTCACCGTTTTTCAAGCAATTAGCGATTTTATAGTGGTTATCCACCGATATATGGAGTATTATTAAGTTTTACTAAATTAATTGATAAAAAAAATATAACGATTCTCATATACCACGAAAGAGAGTTTAACATACATTGATACAAATGTATAATGTGGTTAGAAACTTTATAACAACACTAAAAAGAATAAGCTTCAATATATAGAGCGTTTAACGTAAAACTCAATATTTTCGTAGGGGTTAACACATAGATTTTGAGAAAAATTCAAAAAATATAACAATATAGCTTTAATGCATAGTTGACTCATCTACTAATATATGATGATGGTCAAAGAGGTTTGGAACCTTTGTTGTCTCTATTTTTCTATAGAATAGTGATTTGATAATGGTTATTCCACTAATTTAGAGAGTATATGAAGTTTTGCTATATTAATTTCTAAAAAAAATGGAACGATGCTCATGTACCATGAAATAGAGTTTAGCATACATTAATACAAATGTAGAATGTGGTTAAAAATTTTAAAACAACACTAAAGATTATAGGTTTCAGTATATAAAACATTTACCAAAAACTCAATATATTTATAGGGACACATAGATTTTGAGAAAATTTCGAAAAATATGACAATATTGTGTAAATGCATAGTTGCATCCTGAACTAACATACGATGATGTTGAAATAGGTTTGGAGCCTTCGTTGTAACCGTTTTTCAAGAAATTAGCGATTTTATAGTGGTTATCCACCGATATAGAGAGTATTATTAAGTTTTACTAAATTAATTGATAAAAAAAATATAACGATTCTCATATACCACGAAAGAGAGTTTAACATACATTGATACAAATGTATAATGTGGTTAGAAACTTTATAACAACACTAAAAAGAATAAGCTTCAATATATAGAGCGTTTAACGTAAAACTCAATATTTTCGTAGGGGTTAACACATCGATTTTGAGAAAAATTCAAAAAATATAACAATATATCTTTAATGCATAGTTGACTCATCTACTAATATATGATGATGGTCAAAGAGGTTTGGAACCTTTGTTGTCTCTATTTCTCTACAGAATAGTTATTTGATAATGGTTATTCCACTAATTTAGGGAGTATATGAAGTTTTACTATATTAATTTCTAAAAAAAATGGAACGATGCTCATATACCATGAAAGAGAGTTTAGCATACATTAATACAAATGTAGAATGTGGTTAGAAATTTTAAAACAACACTAAAGATTATAGGTTTCAGTATATAAAACATTTACCAAAACTCAATATATTCATAGGGACACATAGATTTTGAGAAAATTTCGAAAAATATGACAATATTGTTTTAATGCATAGTTGCATCATGCACTAACATACGATGATGTTCAAATAGGTTTGGAGCCTTCGTTGTCACTGTTTTTCAAGAAATTAGAGATTTTATTGTGGTTATCCACCGATATAGGGAGTATTATAAAGTTTTCTAAATTAATTGATAAAAAAATTAAAACGTTTCTCATATACCATGAAAGAGAGTTTAACATACATTAATACAAATGTAGAATGTGGTTAGAAATTTTAAAACAACACTAAAAAGTATAAGCTTCAATATATAGAGCGTTTAACGTAAAACTCAATATTTTCGTAGGGGAAAATTTTGAGAAAAATTCAACAAATGTAACAATAAAGGTTTAATGCATAGTTGACTCATCTACTAATATATGATGATGGTCAAAGAGGTTTGGAACCTTTGTTATCTCTATTTTTCTATAGAATAGCGATTTGATAATGGTTATTCCACTAATTTAGGGAGTATATGAAGTTTTACTATATTAATCTCTAAAAAAAAATTTAACGATGATCATGTACCATGAAAGAGAGTTTAACATACATTAATACAAATGTATAATGTGGTTAAGTTTTAAAACAACACTAAAGATTATAGGTTTCAGTATATAAAGCATTTACCAAAAACCCAATATATTCGTAGGGGGTAACACATAGATTTTGAGAAAATTTCGAAAAATATGACAATATTGTTTTAATGCATAGTTGTATTCTGCACTAACATACGATGATGTTGAAATAGGTTAGGAGCCTTCGTTGTCACCGTTTTTCAAGAAATTTGTGATTTTATAGTGGTTATCCACCGATATAGGGAGTATTATAAAGTTTTACTAAATTAATTGATAAAACAATTATAACGATTCTCATATACAATGAAAGAGTGTTTAACATACATTAATACAAATGTATAATGTGGTTAGAAACTTTAAAACAACACTAAAAAGAATAAGCTTCAATATATAGAGCGTTTAACGTAAAACTCAATATTTTCGTAGGGGTTAACACATAGATTTTGAGAAAAATTCAAAAAATATAACAATATAGCTTTAATGCATAGTTGACCCATCTACTAATATATGGTGATGGTCAAAGAGGTTCGGAACCTTTGTTTTCTCTATTTCTCTATAGAATAGTGATTTGATAATGGTTATTCCACTAATTTATGGAGTATATGAAGTTTTACTATATTAATTTCTAAACAAAAATAGAACGATATTCATGTACCATGAAAGAGAGTTTAGCATACAATAATACAAATGTATAATGTGGTTAGAAATTTAAAAACAACACTAAAGATTATAGGTTTCAGTATATAAAGCATTTACCAAAAACTCAATATATTCGTAGGGGTATAACACATAGATTTTGAGAAAATTTCGAAAAACATGACAATATTGTTTTAATGCATAGTTACATCTTGCACTAACATACGATGATGTTTAAATAGGTTTGGAGCCTTCGTTGTCACCGTTTTTCAAGCAATTAGCGATTTTATAGTGGTTGTCTACCGATATAGGGAGTATTATTAAGTTTTACTAAATTAATTGATAAAAAAAATTATAATGATTCTCATATACCACGAAAGAGAGTTTAACATACATTAATACAAATGTAGAATGTGGTTAGAAACTTTAAAACAACACTAAAAAGAATAAACTTCAATATATAGAGCGCTTAACGTAAAACTCAATATTTTCGTAGGGGTTAACACATAGATTTTGAGAAAAATTCAAAAAATATAACAATATAGCTTTAAAGCATAGTTGACTCATCTACTAATATATGATGATGATCAAAGAGGTTTGGAACCTTTGTTGTCTCTATTTCTCTATAGAATAGCGATTTGATAATGGTTATTCCACTAATTTAGGGAGTATATGTAGTTTTACTATATTAATTTCTAAAAAAAATGGAACGATGCTCATGTACCATGAAAGAGAGTTTAGCATACATTAATACAAATGTAGAATGTGGTTAGAAATTTTAAAACAACACTAAAGATTATAGGTTTCAGTATATAAAACATTTACCAAAAACTCAATATATTCATAGGGACACATAGATTTTGAGAAAATTTCAAAAAATATGACAATATTGTTTTAATGCACAGTTGCATCATGCACTAATATACGATGATGTTCAAATAGGTTTGGAGCCTTCGTTGTCACTGTTTTTCAAGAAATTAGCGATTTTATTGTGGTTATTCACCGATATAGGGAGTATTATAAAGTTTTACTAAATTAATTGATAAAAAAATTATAACGATTCTCATATACCACGAAAGAGAGTTTAACATACATTGATACAAATGTATAATGTGGTTAGAAACTTTAAAACAACACTAAAAAGAATAAGCTTCAATATATAAAGCGTTTAACGTAAAACTCAATATTTTCGTAGAGGTTAACACATAGATTTTGAGAAAAATTCAAAAAATATAACAATATAGCTTTAATGCATAGTTGACTCATCTACTAATATATGATGATGGTCAAAGAGGTTTGGAACCTTTGTTGTCTCTATTTCTCTATAGAATAGCGATTTGATAATGGTTATTCCACTGATTTAGGGAGTATATGAAGTTTTATTATATTAATTTCTAAAAAAAAATGGAACGATGCTCATGTACCATGAAAGAGAGTTTAGCATACATTAATACAAATGTAGAATGTGGTTAAAAATTTTAAAACAACACTAAAGATTATAGGTTTCAGTATATAAAACATTTACCAAAAACTCAATATATTTATAGGGACACATAGATTTTGAGAAAATTTCGAAAAATATGACAATATTGTGTAAATGCATAGTTGCATCCTGAACTAACATACGATGATGTTCAAATAGGTTTGGAGCCTTCGTTGTCACCGTTTTTCAAGAAATTAGCGATTTTTTAGTGGTTATCCACCGATATAGGGAGTATTATAAAGTTTTACTAAATTAATTGATAAAAAAATTATAACGATTCTCATATACCACGAAAGAGAGTTTAACATACATTAATACAAATGTAAAATATGGTTAGAAACATTAAAACCACACTAAAAATTATAAGCTTCAGTATATAGAACATTTAACGTAAAACTCAATATATCCGTAGGGGTTAACACATAGATTTTGAAAATAATTCAAAAAATATAACAATATAGCTTTAATGCAAAGTTGACTCCTGTACTAATATAAGATGATGGTCAAAGAGGTTTGGAACCTTTATTGTCTCTATTTCTCTATAGAATAGCGATTTGATAATGGTTATTCAACTAATTTAGGGAGTATAAGAAGTTTTACTACATTAATTTCTAAAAAAATGGAATGATGCTCATGTTACATGACAAAGAGTTTAGCATACGTTAATACAAATGTAGAATGTGGTTAGAAATTTTAAAACAACACTAAAGATTATAGGTTTCAGTATATAAATCATTTACCAAATACTCAATATATACGTAAACACATAGATTTTGAGAAAATTTCGAAAAATTTGACAATATTGTTTTAATGCATAGTTGCATCCTGCACTAACATACGATGATGTTCAAATAGGTTTGGAGCCTTCGTTGTCACTTTTTTCAAGAAAATAGCGATTTTATAGAGGTTATCCATCGATATAGGGAGTATTATAAAGTCTTACTAAATTAATTGAAAAAAAATTATAACGATTCTCATATACCACGAAAGAGAGTTTAACATACATTAATACAAATGTAAAATGTGGTTAGCAATTTTAAAACAACACTAAAAAGTATAAGCTTCAGTATATAGAGCGTTTAACGTAAAACTCAATATTTTCGTAGGGGTTAATACATAGATTTTGAGAAAAAATCAAAAAATATTACAATATAGCTTTAATGCATAGTTGACTCATCTAAAAATATATGATGACGGTCAAAGAGGTTTGGAACCTTTGTTGTTTCTATTTCTCTATTGAATTGCGATTTGATAATGGTTATTCCACTAATTTAGGAGTATATGAAGTTTAACTATATTAATTTCTAAAAAAAATGGAACGATGCTCATGTACCATGAAATAGAGTTTAGCATACATTAACACAAATGTAGAATGTGGTTAGAAATTTTAAAACAACACTAAAGATTATAGGTTTCAGTATATAAAGCATTTACCAAAAACTCAATATATTTGTAGGAGGTAACACATAGATTTTGAGAAAATTTCAAAAAATATGGCAATATTGTTTTAATGCATAGTTGCATCATGCACTAACATACGATGATGTTGAAATAGGTTTGGAGCGTTCGTTGTCACCGTTTTTCAAGCAATTAGCGATTTTATAGTGGTTATCCACCGATATAGGGAGTATTATTAAGTTTTACTAAATTAATTGATAAAAAAATTATAACGATTCTCATATACCACGAAAGAGAGTTTAAAATAATTTAATACAAATGTAGAATGTGGTTAGAAACTTTAAAACAACACTAAAAAGAATAAGCTTCAATATATAGAGCGTTTAACGTAAAACTCAATATTTTCGTAGGGGTTAACACATAGATTTTGAGAAAAATTCAAAAAATATAACAATATAGCTTTAATGCATAGTTGACTCATCTACTAATATATGATGATGGTCAAAGAGGTTTGGAACCTTTGTTGTCTCTATTTTTCTATAGAATAGTGATTTGATAATGGTTATTCCACTAATTTAGAGAGTATATGAAGTTTTGCTATATTAATTTCTAAAAAAAATGGAACGATGCTCATGTACCATGAAAGAGAGTTTAGCATATATTAATACAAATGTAGAATGTGGTTAAAAATTTTAAAACAACACTAAAGATTATAGGTTTCAGTATATAAAACATTTACCAAAAACTCAATATATTTATAGGGACACATAGATTTTGAGAAAATTTCGAAAAATATGACAATATTGTGTAAATGCATAGTTGCATCCTGAACTAACATACGATGATGTTGAAATAGGTTTGGAGCCTTCGTTGTAACCGTTTTTCAAGAAATTAGCGATTTTATAGTGGTTATCCACCGATATAGAGAGTATTATTAAGTTTTACTAAATTAATTGATAAAAAAAATATAACGATTCTCATATACCACGAAAGAGAGTTTAACATACATTGATACAAATGTATAATGTGGTTAGAAACTTTATAACAACACTAAAAAGAATAAGCTTCAATATATAGAGCGTTTAACGTAAAACTCAATATTTTCGTAGGGGTTAACACATCGATTTTGAGAAAAATTCAAAAAATATAACAATATATCTTTAATGCATAGTTGACTCATCTACTAATATATGATGATGGTCAAAGAGGTTTGGAACCTTTGTTGTCTCTATTTCTCTACAGAATAGTTATTTGATAATGGTTATTCCACTAATTTAGGGAGTATATGAAGTTTTACTATATTAATCTCTAAAAAAAAATTTAACGATGATCATGAACCATGAAAGAGAGTTTAACATACATTAATACAAATGTATAATGTGGTTAAGTTTTAAAACAACACTAAAGATTATAGGTTTCAGTATATAAAGCATTTACCAAAAACCCAATATATTCGTAGGGGGTAACACATAGATTTTGAGAAAATTTCGAAAAATATGACAATATTGTTTTAATGCATAGTTGTATTTTGCACTAACATACGATGATGTTGAAATAGGTTTGGAGCGTTCGTTGTCACCGTTTTTCAAGCAATTAGCGATTTTATAGTGGTTATCCACCGATATAGGGAGTATTATTAAGTTTTACTAAATTAATTGATAAAAAAATTATAACGATTCTCATATACCACGAAAGAGAGTTTAAAATAATTTAATACAAATGTAGAATGTGGTTAGAAACTTTAAAACAACACTAAAAAGAATAAGCTTCAATATATAGAGCGTTTAACGTAAAACTCAATATTTTCGTAGAGGTTAACACATAGATTTTGAGAAAAATTCAAAAAATATAACAATATAGCTTTAATGCATAGTTGACTCATCTACTAATATATGATGATGGTCAAAGAGGTTTGGAACCTTTGTTGTCTCTATTTTTCTATAGAATAGTGATTTGATAATGGTTATTCCACTAATTTAGAGAGTATATGAAGTTTTGCTATATTAATTTCTAAAAAAAATGGAACGATGCTCATGTACCATGAAAGAGAGTTTAGCATACATTAATACAAATGTAGAATGTGGTTAAAAATTTTAAAACAACACTAAAGATTATAGGTTTCAGTATATAAAACATTTACCAAAAACTCAATATATTTATAGGGACACATAGATTTTGAGAAAATTTCGAAAAATATGACAATATTGTGTAAATGCATAGTTGCATCCTGAACTAACATACGATGATGTTGAAATAGGTTTGGAGCCTTCGTTGTAACCGTTTTTCAAGAAATTAGCGATTTTATAGTGGTTATCCACCGATATAGAGAGTATTATTAAGTTTTACTAAATTAATTGATAAAAAAAATATAACGATTCTCATATACCACGAAAGAGAGTTTAACATACATTGATACAAATGTATAATGTGGTTAGAAACTTTATAACAACACTAAAAAGAATAAGCTTCAATATATAGAGCGTTTAACGTAAAACTCAATATTTTCGTAGGGGTTAACACATCGATTTTGAGAAAAATTCAAAAAATATAACAATATATCTTTAATGCATAGTTGACTCATCTACTAATATATGATGATGGTCAAAGAGGTTTGGAACCTTTGTTGTCTCTATTTCTCTACAGAATAGTTATTTGATAATGGTTATTCCACTAATTTAGGGAGTATATGAAGTTTTACTATATTAATCTCTAAAAAAAATTTAACGATGATCATGTACCATGAAAGAGAGTTTAACATACATTAATACAAATGTATAATGTGGTTAAGTTTTAAAACAACACTAAAGATTATAGGTTTCAGTATATAAAGCATTTACCAAAAACCCAATATATTCGTAGGGGGTAACACATAGATTTTGAGAAAATTTCGAAAAATATGACAATATTGTTTTAATGCATAGTTGCATCATGCACTAACATACGATGATGTTCAAATAGGTTTGGAGCCTTCGTTGTCACTGTTTTTCAAGAAATTAGAGATTTTATTGTGGTTATCCACCGATATAGGGAGTATTATAAAGTTTTCTAAATTAATTGATAAAAAAATTAAAACGTTTCTCATATACCATGAAAGAGAGTTTAACATACATTAATACAAATGTAGAATGTGGTTAGAAATTTTAAAACAACACTAAAAAGTATAAGCTTCAATATATAGAGCGTTTAACGTAAAACTCAATATTTTCGTAGGGGAAAATTTTGAGAAAAATTCAAAAAATGTAACAATAAAGGTTTAATGCATAGTTGACTCATCTACTAATATATGATGATGGTCAAAGAGGTTTGGAACCTTTGTTATCTCTATTTCTCTATAGAATAGCGATTTGATAATGGTTATTCCACTAATTTAGGGAGTATATGAAGTTTTACTATATTAATCTCTAAAAAAAAATTTAACGATGATCATGTACCATGAAAGAGAGTTTAACATACATTAATACAAATGTATAATGTGGTTAAGTTTTAAAACAACACTAAAGATTATAGGTTTCAGTATATAAAGCATTTACCAAAAACCCAATATATTCGTAGGGGGTAACACATAGATTTTGAGAAAATTTCGAAAAATATGACAATATTGTTTTAATGCATAGTTGTATTCTGCACTAACATACGATGATGTTGAAATAGGTTAGGAGCCTTCGTTGTCACCGTTTTTCAAGAAATTTGCGATTTTATAGTGGTTATCCACCGATATAGGGAGTATTATAAAGTTTTACTAAATTAATTGATAAAACAATTATAACGATTCTCATATACAACGAAAGAGTGTTTAACATACATTAATACAAATGTATAATGTGGTTAGAAACTTTAAAACAACACTAAAAAGAATAAGCTTCAATATATAGAGCGTTTAACGTAAAACTCAATATTTTCGTAGGGGTTAACACATAGATTTTGAGAAAAATTCAAAAAATATAACAATATAGCTTTAATGCATAGTTGACCCATCTACTAATATATGGTGATGGTCAAAGAGGTTCGGAACCTTTGTTTTCTCTATTTCTCTATAGAATAGTGATTTGATAATGGTTATTCCACTAATTTATGGAGTATATGAAGTTTTACTATATTAATTTCTAAACAAAAATAGAACGATATTCATGTACCATGAAAGAGAGTTTAGCATACAATAATACAAATGTATAATGTGGTTAGAAATTTAAAAACAACACTAAAGATTATAGGTTTCAGTATATAAAGCATTTACCAAAAACTCAATATATTCGTAGGGGTATAACACATAGATTTTGAGAAAATTTCGAAAAACATGACAATATTGTTTTAATGCATAGTTACATCTTGCACTAACATACGATGATGTTTAAATAGGTTTGGAGCCTTCGTTGTCACCGTTTTTCAAGCAATTAGCGATTTTATAGTGGTTGTCTACCGATATAGGGAGTATTATTAAGTTTTACTAAATTAATTGATAAAAAAAATTATAATGATTCTCATATACCACGAAAGAGAGTTTAACATACATTAATACAAATGTAGAATGTGGTTAGAAACTTTAAAACAACACTAAAAAGAATAAACTTCAATATATAGAGCGCTTAACGTAAAACTCAATATTTTCGTAGGGGTTAACACATAGATTTTGAGAAAAATTCAAAAAATATAACAATATAGCTTTAATGCATAGTTGACTCATTTACTAATATATGATGATGATCAAAGAGGTTTGGAACCTTTGTTGTCTCTATTTCTCTATAGAATAGCGATTTGATAATGGTTATTCCACTAATTTAGGGAGTATATGTAGTTTTACTATATTAATTTCTAAAAAAAATGGAACGATGCTCATGTACCATGAAAGAGAGTTTAGCATACATTAATACAAATGTAGAATGTAGTTAGAAATTTTAAAACAACACTAAAGATTATAGGTTTCAGTATATAAAACATTTACCAAAAACTCAATATATTCATAGGGACACATAGATTTTGAGAAAATTTCGAAAAATATGACAATATTGTTTTAATGCACAGTTGCATCATGCACTAATATACGATGATGTTCAAATAGGTTTGGAGCCTTCGTTGTCACTGTTTTTCAAGAAATTAGCGATTTTATTGTGGTTATTCACCGATATAGGGAGTATTATAAAGTTTTACTAAATTAATTGATAAAAAAATTATAACGATTCTCATATACCACGAAAGAGAGTTTAACATACATTGATACAAATGTATAATGTGGTTAGAAACTTTAAAACAACACTAAAAAGAATAAGCTTCAATATATAAAGCGTTTAACGTAAAACTCAATATTTTCGTAGAGGTTAACACATAGATTTTGAGAAAAATTCAAAAAATATAACAATATAGCTTTAATGCATAGTTGACTCATCTACTAATATATGATGATGGTCAAAGAGGTTTGGAACCTTTGTTGTCTCTATTTCTCTATAGAATAGCGATTTGATAATGGTTATTCCACTGATTTAGGGAGTATATGAAGTTTTATTATATTAATTTCTAAAAAAAAATGGAACGATGCTCATGTACCATGAAAGAGAGTTTAACATACATTAATACAAATGTAGAATGTGGTTAAAAATTTTAAAACAACACTAAAGATTATAGGTTTCAGTATATAAAACATTTACCAAAAACTCAATATATTTATAGGGACACATAGATTTTGAGAAAATTTCGAAAAATATGACAATATTGTGTAAATGCATAGTTGCATCCTGAACTAACATACGATGATGTTCAAATAGGTTTGGAGCCTTCGTTGTCACCGTTTTTCAAGAAATTAGCGATTTTTTAGTGGTTATCCACCGATATAGGGAGTATTATAAAGTTTTACTAAATTAATTGATAAAAAAATTATAACGATTCTCATATACCACGAAAGAGAGTTTAACATACATTAATACAAATGTAAAATATGGTTAGAAACATTAAAACCACACTAAAAATTATAAGCTTCAGTATATAGAACATTTAACGTAAAACTCAATATATCCGTAGGGGTTAACACATAGATTTTGAAAATAATTCAAAAAATATAACAATATAGCTTTAATGCAAAGTTGACTCCTGTACTAATATACGATGATGGTCAAAGAGGTTTGGAACCTTTATTGTCTCTATTTCTCTATAGAATAGCGATTTGATAATGGTTATTCAACTAATTTAGGGAGTATAAGAAGTTTTACTACATTAATTTCTAAAAAAATGGAATGATGCTCATGTTACATGACAAAGAGTTTAGCATACGTTAATACAAATGTAGAATGTGGTTAGAAATTTTAAAACAACACTAAAGATTATAGGTTTCAGTATATAAATCATTTACCAAATACTCAATATATACGTAAACACATAGATTTTGAGAAAATTTCGAAAAATTTGACAATATTGTTTTAATGCATAGTTGCATCCTGCACTAACATACGATGATGTTCAAATAGGTTTGGAGCCTTCGTTGTCACTTTTTTTAAGAAAATAGCGATTTTATAGAGGTTATCCATCGATATAGGGAGTATTATAAAGTCTTACTATCTTACTAAATTAATTGAAAAAAAATTATAACAATTCTCATATACCACGAAAGAGAGTTTAACATACATTAATACAAATGTAAAATGTGGTTAGCAATTTTAAAACAACACTAAAAAGTATAAGCTTCAGTATATAGAGCGTTTAACGTAAAACTCAATATTTTCGTAGGGGTTAATACATAGATTTTGAGAAAAAATCAAAAAATATTACAATATAGCTTTAATGCATAGTTGACTCATCTAAAAATATATGATGACGGTCAAAGAGGTTTGGAACCTTTGTTGTTTCTATTTCTCTATTGAATTGCGATTTGATAAAGGTTATTCCACTAATTTAGGAGTATATGAAGTTTTACTATATTAATTTCTAAAAAAAATGGAACGATGCTCATGTACCATGAAATAGAGTTTAGCATACATTAACACAAATGTAGAATGTGGTTAGAAATTTTAAAACAACACTAAAGATTATAGGTTTCAGTATATAAAGCATTTACCAAAAACTCAAACACATAGATTTTGAGAAAATTTCAAAAAATATGACAATATTGTTTTAATGCATAGTTGCATCCTGCACAAACATATGATGATGTTCAAATAGTTTTGGAGCCTTCGTTGTCTCTGTTTTACAAGAAATTAGCGATTTTGTAGTGGTTATTCCGCCAATTTAGGGAGTATTATAAAGTTTATAGGTTTCAGTATAAAAAACATATACCAAAAACACAATATAATCGTAGGGGGTAACACATAGATTTTGAGAAAATTTAGAAAAATATGACAATATTGTTTTAATGCCTAGTTGCATCATGCACTAACATACGATGATGTTCAAATAGGTTTGGAGTCTTCGTTGTCTCAGTTTTTAAAGAAATTAGTGATTTTATAGTGGCTATTCCATTGATTTAGAGAGTATTATAAAGTGTTAGTAAATTAATTGATAAAAAAAAATTATAACGATTCACATATACCACGAGAGAGAGTTTAATATACATTAATACAAATGTAGAATGTTGTTAGAAATTTTAAAACAACACTAAAAAGTATAAGCTTCAGTATATAGAGCGTTTAACGTAAAACTCAATATTTTTGTAGGGGTTAGCACATAGATTTTAAGAAAAATTAAAAAAATATAGAAATATTGCTTAATGCATAGTTGCCTCATGTACTAATATATGATGATGGTCAAAGAGGTTTGGAACCTTTGTTGTCTCCATTTCTCTAGAGATTAGCGATTTTATAATGGTTAGTCCACTAATTTAGGGAGTATATGAAATTTTACTAATTAATTTCTAAAAAAATTGGACAATTCTCGTGTACCATGAAAGAGAGTTTAGCATACATTAATACAAATGTATAATGTGGTTAGAAATTTTAAAACAACACTAAAGATTATAGGTTTCAGTATATAAAGCATTTACCAAAAACTCAATATTTCCGTAGGGGGTATGACAATATATTAGGTAACGCATAGATTTTTAGGTAACACCTAGATTTTTAGAAAAGTTTGAAATATATGACAATATTGTTTTAATCCATAGTTGCATCATGCACTAACATATGATGATGTTCAAATAGGTTTGGAGCCGTTGTTGTCTCCGTTTTTCAGAAATTAGCGATTTTGTAGTGGTTATTCCACTGATTTAGGGAGTATTATAAAATTTTACTAAATTAATTGGTAAAAAAATTATAATGATTCCCATATACCCCGAAAGAGAGTTTAACATACATTAATACAAAAGTAGAATGTGGTTAGAAATTTTAAGACAACACTAAAAAGTATGAGCTTCAGTATATAGAGCGTTTAACGTAAAACTCAATATTTCCGTAGGGGTTACCACATAAATTTTGAGAAAATTTCAAAGAATATAACAATATAGCTTTAATACATAGTTGACTCGTGTACTAATATATGATGATGGTCAAAGAAGTTTGGAACCTTTGTTGTCTCTATTTCTCTAGAGAATGGCGATTTGCTAATGGTTATTCCACTAATTTAGGGAGTATATGAAATTTTACTATATTAATTTCTAAAAGAAAATGTAACGATGCTCATGTACCATGAAAGAGAGTTTCACAAACATTAATACAAATGTAGAATGTGGTTAGAAATTTTAAAACAACACTAAAGATTATAGGTTTCAGTATATAAAGCATTTACCAAAAACTCAAACACATAGATTTTGAGAAAATTTCAAAAAATATGACAATATTGTTTTAATGCATAGTTGCATCCTGCACAAACATATGATGATGTTCAAATAGTTTTGGAGCCTTCGTTGTCTCTGTTTTACAAGAAATTAGCGATTTTGTAGTGGTTATTCCACCGATTTAGGGAGTATTATAAAGTTTTACCAAATTAATTGATAAAAAAATTATAACGATTCCCATATACCACGAAAGAGAGTTAAACATACATTAATACAAATGTAGAATGTGGTTAGAAATTTTAAAACAACACTAAAAAGTATAAGCTTCAGTATATAGAGTGTTTAACGTAAAACTCAATATTTTCGTAGGGGGGTTAACACATAGATTTTTGAAAAAAATTCAAAAATATAAAAATGTTGTTTTAATGCATAGTTTCCTCCTATACTAATATATGATGATGGTCAAAGAGGTTTGAAACCTTTGTTGTCTCCATTTCACTAGAGAATAGCAATTTTATAATAGTTAGTCCACTAATTTAGTGAGTATATGAAGTTTTGCTAAATTAATTTCTAAAAAAAGTTGAACGATGCTTATGTACTATGAAATAGAGTTTAGCATATATTAATACAAATGTAGAATGTGGTTAGAAGTTTTAAAACAACACTATAGATTATAAGTTTCAGTATATAAAACATTTACCAAAAACTCAATATATTCGTACGGGGTGGACAATAGCTCAATCAGTAAGATATATAAACACATTTTCTGGGTTATCTTATTTTAGAAATCCGTAGATGGTTATTTGAATGTTGGATATAAAACTTGTATACTCTGATAAACAAATAAAAACAGTTGTGTGGTTCTTCCTCCTGTGATCTCGAAAATAACTTATAGGGATGTCAAGACTACGATCTTGGCAAGAAGAAACATGAAGCAATTTCGTACCCTCTTGTCTTTTTGGATCACTTAATCTTTGCGTAATGTTGCTTTAGTTGCTCTACCTTGTTTTATTTGTTTTTGCCGAGGTAGAGTATTTCTTAGATTCTACTTTGTAAAATCTGAACATCATTAATATGATATTTGTATTTTTAGCCAAAAAAATAATGAAAGAAGAAAAGGCACGTAAATACTTGGTTTGATTGATAAAGCAAAGACGAAGAGATGAACGTGATTAAACAATGGAGTAATGGACAACACACTTAACACAACAAAAGCTAAAGGTAATTTGGACTTTTGTTCCGTGGCTGCAGTACGATTGCACCGTACTTCTTTTTACCTGAAACCTGAGATATTTTGTTTTTAACTTTATATTATATTATACAGCGGAGAAAAAAAAAAGTAAATCAAAGGTGCCTTTCCTAGCAACTTTTTAAACAGAACGCAGCCTGTTCCATTAAAGTAGCCTGACAGCATCTGATTCATCTACCATTCAATCGAGAAAGCATATAATAATATGATAAAGAATTATTCTTTTGTGAAAGATAAAGGTTTCTTGCATGTAATTATTTTCATGTAAAACCACAATGGAAAAACAACATTGTGATGGTGAACTGTGAAGCATATTTAACGGTGGACACAAAGCATGATTCACTGAAAACTTTAGTGCACATTCAAATGGACGAAATGACAATGAACACTAAAAGTTGCTTTAGAAACCTTTTAACCTTTTGTTTAGTGATTAGATAATTTCACTCTGCTATTCTTTTTCTGAAACCATTATACCAGACTCTTTTCATTTTATGATGATAAAATGATGTTTCACAATACATATAATCTTAATTTCCATTAGTTTAGTTTATTCATTTGAGTAAGTATACTTGTATAATAAAAATATCCGAAGATTGAAGTCTTCACTGAGTATAACCCATATAATACAAACACAGAGTAAAGGCTTAACTCACAAAATCTATGAAGGTTAAGCATTGACTAGACACAATGTTTTCTTCTTATTGTGTAATACCATCATATTTCTAAAACATAAACATCCTGAAAAAGCTGTTATATCGTCGAATGGGGGTGGACATAAAAAGCATACACCTCTGTATTACAGCTCCTGATCAAAATTTGTGGAAGACCGAATGATAATGCCATTTGAGTTTCAAGATCAAATGTTACTTAAGCTCTGTTTCTGTTTCAGTTTCAGTTGATACAGAAGCCTGTTAAAGAAAATGTAAGAAGTGAGAAAGAATTGCATCAAGCTATATTGATTGGTAATAAAGTTAAACGAGTGTATAGGAAAAAAGGAGTAAACCAGATCGAAACCTTGCTCATCTGTAGTGATATAGCCTTCCGCCAATTGTTGTGTCCTGCATATTTCAAGGTGTTTGGTCTGGATGAAGACGGGTTATGCAAACAGAGAAAAATGTTTTGAGCTAAAGAGAGGTGCGTACCATGGCGATGAGGAGTGACTGATGCCTAGTCCATTGCAAGTGAGTATCATTCCCTTAAACCTAGCCAGATACTCCTGTGTAAATATCAACAAATCAGACATATCTCAACATTACTAATAAATGCACAAGCAGCTAAACAGATTTGTTTCAGCATCTCAAAAATGTAACAACATTTCATACCCGCAAAGTATACTTGTGAATCTCGTATATTCCGGTTAAATCATACTCAAAACGTAAATCAGGATCCATTAGCACTGCAAGGAATAAGAGAACAAAGCAAATTAAATTAAGATATCGATGTACTAACCCCTTTCCAACCTTAAGTTTTGATTCAAAAGAAATTTCATCCATTGAACAAGTGATCCAAAGACAAAGCAATCAAAGTGAACTTATATATATAATATGAAAATGAGTATACCGTTATAAGCTTCATTGATCTCCTGAAACTTTGAAGTAGCCACAGTATCACCATTGTGCTTATCAGGATGCCACTTCTGCATTATGGCAAGAATCTCAAAAACACTTTTACTAATCAAATTTTAGAACTAAACCAAAATGAACAAATTTGAGTTTATAATTACTAACCAATGCAAGCTTCCGATAATTCAGCTTGAGCATCTCCTCAGTTGCATCATAATCAACTTCTAGAATCTTATAGTAATCCTTCTTCCCAGAAAACAAACCAGAGTAAATCAAATTCATATTAGTGATCACTCATATTTTCCAGCAAACAAGAACCATCTGAACTTTTCACTCAAGAGAATAGTTAAAAAACGATATATTCTATAACAACAACGAATCATCTATGAATTTCTTTCGTTTCGCTCCTCACCATTCCAATTTTTTTTCAGAAGTATATAAAGTTTATATGACAATCAAGATTGATCAAAAAAAAAAAATGACAATCAAGATTGAATAACAGAAACAACTATAGCCAAATCAAACCCAGTAATAATCAGTGATATAACCAAAAAAAAATTTACTTTGTACCTTGGGAGAATTGTTATCTTCCATCTGATGCAGAGACGAACACAGGAACAATCTCTTCATACATCATCTAATTAAAGAAAATAAACAGCAATAAATGAATAAAAAGGACTGCCGATTTTTCTTTTTCTTATTTGTTTCCTCGGAAAAATCAAACTAATGGCAGAGAAAATACTGAAATCTTTTCTTTTTCTCCAGGATATAATGGAATTTCAGCAGCAAAATATCAATCGAATCTGTGGTTTCGCTTTGATTTTTTATTTTCAGTTTATTTTCTTTCTTTTTGTAATTAGGAAGAAGTGTAGCTTTTATTTGTTAGGTGTAACCGTGTAACGTTGATTGAAGAAGATAGCGAAGAACCGGTTATACCCAGTGTGACCAATCCGGTTTACGGTTTGATTTCAACTTTGGTGTATCCACAGAACATATCCCTTCATTTGGTGTATCCACAGAACATATCCCTTCACTCATTTAAATGAACATCATTTCTTATTTCACTTGATTTCGTACCCTTTCTTCTAAACTTGCAAGTGATTCGACTTCGACATCAAAATCTGAAAACTCTAAATATATGAATAAACTCTTCAGCTGCTCGCTGATATGGTATATATCTATAACGAACATGAGTAAGAGAGAGCTAAAAATAGACATAACCACACACTTTATGTTTAAGCATATCAGTCTACAAAACCGTCTTCTTCAGTTCTTCTCATCTGTTTAGTGCGCTTCGTCTTCATATGTACAGAGTTGTTGCGTGTCCTGGTTTCGTACCCTTTCTTCTAAACTTGCAAGTGATTCGACTTCGACATCAAAATCTGAAAACTCTAAATATATGAATAAACTTTTCAGCTGCTCGCTGATATGGTATATATCTATAACGAACATGAGTAAGAGAAGAGCTAAAAATAGACATAACCACACACTTTATGTTTAACCATATCAGTCTACAAAACCGACTTCTTCAGTTCTTCTCATCTGTTTAGTGCGCTTCGTCTTCATATGTACAGAGTTGTTGCGTGTCCTGGTTTGGTTGAGTCTTCTTCGGGAAACCAAAAGACCTAACAAAATCATTTAATTTTTTATAGTGGACCAAAATAATTTATTATTTTTACCTATTGTAAATTTTTTGAAATACCTCAAGTTGGAAAAATATTTCATTCTATTATTTTAGTCTCAGCAAGAAGTGGTAGCAATTTGTAAAGGAAAAAAAACTGATAAGTAAAGCAACGAAAATAGAGAATATCCAGTGATCAATAAAGACTAATATGTATAGATAGAACACACCTCATAGGCTTTCAAAGACTGAACACAGCCTCTTTCCCTTCATCTCCTGAGTCCTGATTTGAATTCTTCAAGATAGCGGTAATAGTCACGTCACCTTTCCTGCCAAAACGAACCAAACAAATCTTCAGAAACATGTAACTATAATCTTTAAATGAGCATTGTTTAGCTTACATCTTGTTGAAGAAGACGGTTGATTCACCCTGGGAAGCAGATGGGATCAGATGGTCTTCTCTATCTCCTAACAAATCAGACTTCTCATCCCCTCCACCATGTCCAATATCAAAGCAACGAACACATGAAGAAAATAAACAAGCAAAAGAATCAAAGGAAACAAAAACAAACCAAAAAAAGCAAGTGAGGCATTGAGTTTTTTTAGAAAATTTGGAAATACCAGAGAGAGGGAAAACTGTTTTATTACTAGATTGATTATGAGAACTAAATGATCAAAAGTGTTAACAAAAGAATCATACAATCTCTAACGATCAATTAAGACAGGATGTAATATTTTTATTTGTTTTGACAAATTACACATTAAGTTTTCATTATCGATTAAAGTAATATAGAGTTTTCCCTCTCAAAGTTTGAAAAGTTTTTTTTAAAAAAATAAGTTTTAGTGAAAATAATGATTTGACAAAAAAATAAATAAAACGTTTTTCTCAAAGCCATACACATTAAGTTTTCATTATCGATTAAAGTAATATAGAGTTTCCCCTCTCAAAGTTTGAAATTTTTTTTTTTTAATAAGTTTTAGTGAAAATAATGATTTGACAAAAAAAATAAAACGTTTTTCTCAAAGCCATACAAATCAGTTTATGGTTATTAAAACGTTTTGTTTCTATTATTTCTTTAAAATCAAGCTAATGGTTAGTAAAGAATTTCATACCTTACAAATCAGTTATGGATGGAGAAAAACGACTGCCGTGACGGTGATGACGCAGCCAGTGTAATCAGACAATAACTGAACTGAACAGAACAGATAGACGGAGCCGTACGAACCCTTCTCTAAGAACTTGACGCACTCTCCATCTCCAGCTACATATTTTCTACCAGCTAGCCATTGGAGAAATATAATCCAAAGAAGAAGAAGAAACAAATATAAATAGAACCCAATTTCCTTTTCTTGGAACACTCTCGGTTTCCTTTCTCCAAAAAACACTCTCAGTGCCACTATTTATAAATAATGCAGTCACTAAACCGTTGGAGTATAATAAAAATATCAATCCCACAATCCAATAAATACTAGCCGTTGGAGTAAAATAAATATTATTTTTATTGAATTTGTTTTTATTGGACCAAAATAATTTATTATAGTGGGACCAAAATAATTTATTATTTTTACCCGTTGTAAAAAGGTGAAATTTCAGCAGCAAAATATCAATCGAATCTGTGGTTTTGCTTTGATTTTTTTTTTCAGATTTGTTTTCTTTCTTTTTGCAACTGGGAAGAAGTTTAGGCTGAGAAGAAGATACTTTTTAACGTTGGTTGGTTGATTGAAGATAGATAGCCGATTGCATGAGGAGGCAACCGGTTAATCTGAGTTTGACCAATCCAGTTTACGGTTTGATTTCACTTTGGTTTATCCACAGAACATTCACACAGTCATTTAAACATCATTTCTGATTTCACTTGATTTACTGCCCTTTCTTCTGAACTTGCAAGTTGCAAGTGATTCCACTTAGGCATCAAATTCTGAAGACTGAATGTATGAATAAACTTGTCAGCTACTCGCTTATTTGCTATGTCTATAACGAACATGAGTAAAACAGAGAAGCTAAAAACATACATAAACACACACTTTAGGTTTAAGCAGATCAGTCTACATCTTCTCATCTGTCTTTTGCCCATCGCCTTCATATGTACAGAGCTGTTGTGAGTCCTGGTTTGGTCGAGTCTTCTCCAGGGAACCAAAAGACCAAACTAAAATATAAGTTTCCTGTTTTTTTATATGAACAGATGATCCAAAGCTACTGCATGTACTCTCTTGCTGATATCGTCATCCCCTAACAAGTAAGAACCCTATGAGGATTTGTCAGGGAAGTCTCTGAAGAGAAACATAGGAGTATTCACATTCTGCTTCTTTTGTTCCCATCCAGACACTAGTCTCTGATTCTGCTGTTGTCTTTGTTGTTCCTTCTCTAAGGATGAGAAGGACAAGGATAGTGAGAGAGAAGCTGCATTGTCTTCTTCTGCCTTCTGGCTATTGCTACTTCTATGTCTCTCAGTGGCGCTTGGTCCAGTCATGAGGGGCAAGACGACTCCTGTGGTTGTAGTAGTTTCATCCTCTCCTAGAGCCAGCTCTAGATTTGGGACCATACCGAGTGATCTTTGTTTGTTGCCGTCATTGCCTAGTGCTCTGGGATTGTCGGCTACCATTTCAGTATCGTCTTCCTTTCCATCATTCAAATCCAAAGGGAACACGATCCTTTCAGTTGCATCCCTCCTGAATATGTTACATTTGGTTTCTACTCCTGTGCCTGTCTTCAGCTTTTTATTCGCTGGTCCTTCACACAACCCTACACCATTCAGATCATCCATGTCGACTTTCTGGTTCATGCCAGATGAATTTACTCTCGGAGGCCCTGTCAATTCCAGTAACAAACGATTCATAAACACAGCTAAGAATTGGTTCTGTTTCCTGTCAATAAACTCATTATAGCCGAAAGCAAACCCTTATTGTGTTACCTGAAATCTTCTCATCTCTCAAGTGTGGGCTAAAACCTATCTCTCCTTCCTCAGTTTCTTCCACCGCTCCACTAACTCCACCGTCCGCTTCACCCTCTTTATCATTCTCCTGTTCACACCCATGAATCCATCAAATATGTGCACACTGTTTAGATGAACCTAGCAACTGTCTAAAACGGCACTTATCTAAAACAGATAACTAGAGCAGAAAAATAAACGGCATATGTGATTCAAAAAAAAGAACCGCATAACTAGAGGTGTGATAGAGAGCGAGAGACAGATGGCAGGTGTGAATTAGAGGACTAGAATAACCAACCTTCATGTACGATTGCATTCTGCTCGATGGGCAATTAATTGAGGACTCTCTGTTGCTTGGATTTTCATTGTAAAAGTCCTCACGTGTAGAAAACACTCTCCCCATATTTGGCAAAAAATTAGACGCCGGAAGAGGTTTGTTCTTGTTGAGTGGATCAGGACATTTCTCCTTTTTTCCTCGAAATACACCCCAAAGGAAAAAGAACATGTTCCAACCTGCAAACGCGAAGGATATAGCACCTCTAAGCACTTAATACAGAAGTCCAAACCCTACTGAGAACAGTGAAACTTGTAACAAAACGTATGTTCACGATGTAAAAGAGTTCTTACGCTGACAGTTCCGAGGAAGCTGATTGGACGCAAAAATCAAAAGCTCAACACCCTCGAGGTATCCCTTTAGCGCTAAATCTTTCTGGATCATGTTATCTACCAGGGGCTTGTAACTTCTCTCATAACTGTGGGTAATAATAGGCAACAATTACGTTAGGATATAAAGCATTGAAGAAACTAAAACATGAATAACCATATGAACTGAAGTCACCTCTCGATGTCCTTGGCAAAGAAGAAAAGAGCCACATGGCCTTCCTTGGCACCTATATCTTGAAACTGCGAAGGCCACGTACTTAGCCTGGGTACTTCATTCAAGGTCACTTTTACTGGAAACTGGTTCACCACTTCAGCAACCTTGGGTGATGCTAATGTTGATAGATATGCTTGCACTCCACAATGCATTGTCGATAGATTTCTGCTTTTTTGCACCTCCATCTCCCCTCTGGTCAAAGGAAATATAATGGTTATCAACAAAAACAATAAAACGAAAACAGAGATCTTCACGAAAAGGAATGAAAACCATACTGCCAAATGTACTCATGCTCTGGGATGGCTGAGGTTGTCGACAGAACAGATGGGTCAACCACAGGCAAATCACTTATGGCAGGTTTTACAGAAGGTAAATGAACTGTAGGCTCTGCAGATTGAGAAGCAGCCATTGCATCAGCACTAGCGAGTGGAAACTGCTTTCTATTTACTGCAATCGTCCCTCCTTGCAATCCCGCAGGCAAATCTCTCACGACCGGCTTTACAGAATGTACATGAACTGCAGACTCTAGAGTTTGAGGAGCAGACATTGCCTCAGCAACAGGGAGTGTAGACTGTTTTCTGTTTACTGCAATCGTCTCCTTGTCGGTCTGTAAATTTGGATGCCCTCTTTGCAATCCCACAGGCAAATCTCTAATGACCGGCTTGACAGAATGTAAATAAACTGCAGGCTCTACAGATTGAGGAGCAGCCATTGCATCAGCACCAGGGAGTGTAGACTGTTTTCTATTTACTGCAATCGCCTGCTTGTCTGTCTGTAAATTAGGATGCCCTCCTTGCAATCCCACAGGCCAATCTCTATGCACCTTCGAGGGAAAATTTTGAAGAGGCCTATCACAACTTGAATCCACATTAGACACTGACGGCAAATCAGACTGCTCCAAACCACGGTTCTTCCCAAAACTAGGCTTTTTCCGGAGAGCAGCATCAACCGCTGCTCGCAACCTATTGCCCTTATTAACATCCTCGCTAATGTTTCGCGTGGTAGAGAGATTGCTTCCTGAGGCACACGAAGCCTCAGCAGGTTCGGCCGTCTGACCTTTTTGAGATTGCAGGTCTTTTAAAGATGACCTCCGGCGACTACCAACAGCGTCTTTGCTTTTTTCATTCGTATGTGTATCCCCCACTGCATATGTGAGAAACAAATCTCGAGGTGTAAATCATGATATCTTTAAATGAGGAGAATCGTCCACTAGCAGAACAAAAAGCATATAGCAGTAAGATGAAAATGTACCAGAAGCAACTATATCTTCCAGGCGGTTTCGACTTCGTTGTCTGGCTTTCGTTGTCAAGCTACCTTCTTTACCATCAGACTGCAAACTCTTCAAATCACGTGCACTATTTGCATAGGAACTGGACGAATTGCCACGTGAGATTAGCTTCTGATCGACTCCGGATGCTTCTGTACTCCGATCTTTCAGTTGCTTTGAACCTTGTACTCTTGAGTCATTGCAACCAGAGCTCCCTACGTCTATACATCTAGTTGACATCGATCTACCTAATTTTCTAGAAAGCCCCTCCTTAGGCGTAACATCATCCACTGGTCTCACTTTTGGTCTAGAGCTCGAAGAATTAAACGATTTGGACTTAAAAAGGGAGCCTGCACAAGCTGTTAACAAGGTAATATTATACTACCTGAAAAAGAATAATCAAGAACAAGGAAGAACTGCGTTTGAGAGTCTTTTTCATCATCATATATCCTACCTTTAGGAGATTGGACCTGTGAGTCAGTAGATCGTGTGCTTTCTGTGTCATCACTGGAGTGGCTATTGAAAGATGAGTGGTGAGCTAGCTTTCTAGTTGTCTTCTCTAAGCCCTTAAATGATGTTTCCCGCGAAAAAGCGGGCAACCTGGGGAGAACAGGTCCTTTGGGTGACCCTGTTGGAGCCTCAACTGCCTGTCTCTTAGCGTCTGGAGATGACTCAGGTTTATCTATGCGTCTTTTGCTGGAGCTCTGTGTATTCAAATTTACCTCTGTCTCTTTCTTTCTCTTAGTTTCTGCACGTTTAAACTCAAATTCGTTAGATAAAAGCAGAAAAAACAACTTCCGCTACTGGTAAATTATTCACCTTTATCTCGCTTCTGCTTTTCTGCTTGCTCAGCAAACTTACATTCTTCACAAAGCCAATCACACTCTGGAACTTTTTTAAGCATTACCCGCATGCAATAGCTAAAGAATAAAGAAAACGCAACTATATCACTAGCAAATAAAAAGGGTGCTGCGCTATTAACAATACGATATTCAAACTCCAAAAAGAACTAACAGAAGAAGCAGGCTTACGTGTGTTCTGCACCATCACTACATCTACTGCAGATAGCAAGTAAATCCTCACGACCCGCATCTCCACAAGTGTCACAAACTTTCACCTGCTCAACAACAAAGAGAGCATTATCACTGCGAGATGAAAGTAAAATATTGCAGCAAAAGAGCATTACTTACATCAACTTCCATCGGTTCAGAATCAGCACTCTCACTCTCAGACATAGCTGACGTGTCCGGTTCCTCTGCCTTATTTGAGAGAATATCTTCTCCCGACTCCCCAACCATCCCAGTTTCTGAACTTTCAATAAAAACACTTTTCTTGTCTTCGTTACTCTCTGCTCCTGACTTTCCCTTGATCTTTCCCTGCCGTGGAATGTCTCTGTCTTGATGATCAGAAGAAGACCTTACAACTTCTTGACTCTCAGAATGCTCAGAGGAAGAAGTATCATGAACAAGATTAAGGCGAGAAGAACGCAATAGATCTCCCTCGTTGAAAGAACACTGGCTCGCCACTACACCATGCAGAGCAGACATTACAAGTTCCAGACTCCAACTTAGAACGACCGTAACGATTCCCAGCTCTTCTATCAGCCTTCATGAATAACAAAGAGAGAGATTGTGATCAAAGTTAAGATTTTTTTGTTCTCTAAAACATTCATGCTACTATCTAAGCAAGATTATTTTCATGTAGTAATCTAACTCAAATCGTTAATAATAATAAGCTAAGAGAAGAAGATAAACAATCTTATTCTTACCATACACAACAAAAACTGATGATCTCCCAAATTGACTCCAACTGCAAAAGAAATATCAAGAACACAAACCCAGACGATTCAATCGATGCTGTTTAACATTAAGCCAATCGAAGATATGAACAAACCCTACCTTAGCATTTCCTCGATTCAAAAAAAACCCTAGTTCCTCTTTAAATCCAGATTCGATCTCTTTCTCACACACTCACTCTCTAGCTACAAGGGAGAAGCTGACGTGGACGTATCACTTCGATTCTCGCTTTTCCTCGTCATATACAAAAGAAAAAAAAAAAAAAAAAAAAAAAAAGCAGGTGTTAAATAGCTACCCAGGACCCCAGGTTTCTCTATCTATACCTATACTCGTAGATACGTACGGACAAATACATACGGTATTATTATAATGAGACACACGCAAGATTTTCTGTATTTAACTAATTTAGACCGAATGTTTGTTTTTTTTTGTTTAATTAAACTCGCAAGGTTTAAGAAGAGCTTTTTAAAACGTGTTTTAACAAGATTTTTACAGTGATGAATCATTTTTTTTTTACCTTCACCGCCGTGAAAGCATCTCTGTTTTTGAAAATTAATAAGATTTCTGCATTTTTGACAAACGTATTTATAATGCAGAAATGCAGAGTTTTATGCTCAGTATTTATCCCAAAAACATGTTATTTTTTTTGTTCAGCAGGATCAATACTATTAAAACAGGAACATGACCTATTGATATAGGTGTGGTCCAACTATTTTAATACAATTATTAAAACCTCTTATTAATCATTTAAGATAAATATTACACAAAGAAAAACATATATATGACTAAAAACACAAATATAAAAATTAAATTTCAACAAAAATGTAAAACAAAAAAGTTAACCGCCATTTTAAAGGCGGGTCAAAATCTAGTACTTCGTTAGACTAAGAAACTTTTTGCTCAAAAAAAAAAAAAACTAGAAACTTAAAATCAGCCCAAATGTTTAGGTTACATGATAAGAAAATGTTTAGGTTACATGATAAAACTAGCATAGTTTTATCGTTTTATCAGGAAACTTATTAAACTATTTTCTCGGGAATATTTGGGCCAAATCATTTTTGGGAGGCCTTCTAAGAGATTACGTAGTCGTTGATTTTTGGAATATTTGGCCAGGTCCATTTATTAAGGCCTTTAAATAATGTCGTCTGTGATGTTGTTAAATTAAAGAGAGAAAAAAATGAAAGATATTTGAACAAAAAAATGGCCCACAAATATCACATTTTCAAAATCAAATAGTATTATTTATCACAATTATCGCCTTTAACTTTGCCGTATTTTTCGCTTTCTATTTTTCACTACTTGACTTTAGTGCCTTTTTATGTGCACTTGACAGTTTACATATATTTATTTCCTTGACTCACTTAGATTTTTAGTTTAGTAGTGGTATATTGATGATTTTTCATATGCAACATTATTTATAACTTAAATTTATCAACATTAAAATATTTTTTCCTGATAGCATAGTTTGCTGCAAGTTGAAAATATGGTGTATGTTTTGGCCAAAAATGGCCCACAAATATCACATATTCTTTTTTTTTGCACCACAAATATCACACATTCAAAAACAAATAATCTTATTCGTCACCTAAACCTCGCCGCATTTTCCGTTTCTATTACACTGCTTGACTTCTTTCATCTTTATGTTTACTTCAAAGTTTACATACATGTTTTGTTTGAATCATTTTAAAATTTTAGCTTAATCATGTATTTTGATAATTTTTCATATATTATAATTCAGATCTATCAAACTGAAATCATAGGTTGCACAAATTATCGTGTAAAATAATAACATAAAAACGAAAGGAATAATATGCTCGATATATCATTACACTGCTATTTTAGGATGAAATTATTTGTAATAAGCTTTTCGAATGGAAAAAAAGATAAGTAGCATAATTAGTAATTACAGTAACCTAACATTACCCAAAAATCACGGCATGAACATGGGGATTGTCAAATGTTATTCTTAAAAGCATATTTCCACTAATTTTCTCTATAAGTATCTTTAACCTACTCTGTTCTAAAAATCATTCGTTCAAAACCAAAAGTTATACAAATGACGAATTCTATAAAATATGTTCTTCTCTTCTTAACTTTGCTCTCTCTACTGTCAGTCTCTAACCTCGTTCAGGTATATTCATAAAACTTTGTCAAAACACATTCTCTCAACTTTGAAATAATTAGTTGTGTCGAGAAGAAAAAGTTAATTTTTTATTTTTCTTTTAATTTTAACAAGAACTGAAATTCTATGATTATATTGAAAGTGAAGCCTTTCTTTTACAGGCTTCTCGTGGTGGTGGCAGACTCCATCCCCAAGGTATGAACACAATACTATGTAATTACGATTACGTTTATTCTAAAGTCACAAGCTGATAATTTTTAATTGCTGAAAAATACGCAAGCAACAATTATGATATGTTTTGTTGAAATTAATCACAATCTCTTAAAGTATTGCTATTTACTGACTTGGATATTTTATATGATATATATAAACATGAACATATCAACGATGTGTTTATTTTGTTGTGGCATTGTTTTGGATGTAAACTTCACACGCAGATTGCAGACCGAAGTGTAATTACCGTTGCTCGGCAACATCACACAAGAAGCCATGCATGTTCTTTTGCCTTAAGTGTTGTAGCAAATGTCTTTGCGTTCCTTCTGGCACTTATGGAAACAAGCAAAACTGCCCTTGTTACAACAATTGGAAGACCAAAGAAGGCCGTTCAAAATGTCCTTAACTTCTTTTTTATAAGCAAATAAACTTTGTATCATCGGTCACCTATATCGTTTAGATATGTGTCTGCTAATCAGTAGACTCTACTTGTCTTTACTTTCTCGTTTGCTCTTATCGATTGTTGTGCTAAGATGTTATATAAGTTCTATGTTAGGCCTAAGTATTATGGCCCGTTTAAATTATTACTCAAAGCCTTGCATTTTTTTCTCTCATTTACGGCTTTTACTTCACTCTAGTTTAACCTAAAAATATATATTTCATTTCGTCTATGACCGGCTCTAATGATATGCTATTTGGTTCGCGTTCTAAATCTAGGCGTTGCACTTGAGGAAAGATGATCTATATATGTACGTGAATATGTCACGAGAGTTATGGAATATTGGCCCCTCACTACGGGCCACCTGCCAAAAACTTTATTGCCAATATAGAAACTTCATACGTACTTATGTTGATGTGTGTCCACATGGACATGAGCTGGACCAGTAAAACAAAAAATAATGGTATCAACTGTCTATGATTATGAATCGGTGTAAATAATATGTCACATGGAAAGAATGGAGAATTTGAACATTTAGTTCAAAGTCTAGATCACAATATTTTTCAAATAATAAGTTGAAAGTATATGTACCGATTTATGTTTGAAGTAAAGAACTTGTCAAAACTAGTTTCTTTTTTTTTGGGTAAAATGTCAAAACTAGTTATTTGTTCATGCGAAATTTTATATATACCATATACTTTGTGTCCATTACACATGAACCTATAATATTGTGTGATTGTTGAAATGATTTATGTTCTATAATAAGTCCAAGTAACTAGATTTTGAAAGTCGGTATGATTTTATTTGTTTGTTTGGAATTAGGTATGATAAACAACTGGTCCAAGTTTTTTAAGGTGTAGTTGTGGACATCATGATTTATCCGCCATGTTGATATATAGATACATAAATTCTGCAGAGTTTTCCAAACCAAAGTATATATCCATTTACTGAAATTGATATTCACAAACCAGAAACATAACATCATTATATATATATTAAAAAACAACATTATAGTAATAGATATATATATATATATATATATATATATATATAAACTGATATTCAGTAAATAATTCTGACTAATTTTAATATGTTTTCTTTATTTATTTCCTTGTGGTGTACGGTTAGTGGTTACCAACTTCGCATTATTATAGAACTTCAAATTAAATGGAAACATGAACTGTTTGTCAGTCAATCGTGACATGATTCAGGACCACCATTGTCGTTGACATTTTTTCATGTGAAGTCCGAAGAAATTAGCCAATACAAGATTTTTAGTTGTGTTACAAGAAAAAAAAAAAAAAGATTTTCAGTTTTATTTTTATGGATATATAATAAAGTCATCTTGTTATCAATGAATCAGCAAATTCTAATGGACGGCGACAAAGACTGTTGACCTTTTTTGTATGATAAGATACGAAGAAAACAACCCAGTGTATTCACACACAACCAATAACACTTTGTTGCTCCAAAAAAAAACCAATAACACTTTATACAAAAAATTGGCTTTTGCAAATAATTTTATGAACATCTTTAAAATTATGAACTAAAGAAAAATATAAAGAAAACAAAAATCTTCAAAGTCTCGTCTCAATTTGAGGCTCAATAATTAACGAACACACTAGGACACGCACAACGAAGGAAATAAAAAGGCGGGGGAATGTGTATAAACTATTCAATAAATTGCAATTTAGCCCCAAACAATTTGAACTCGATCAATTTAGACCCCCCACTATAATCAATCAGATACCGGGTTTGGAGAGCCTGATGAATGCGAAACCTCCTCGATGAGTCTGGTAACATCGGCCATCGAAGGACGACTATCAGGATACTGAGCCGTACAGCTCATACCGATCTTCAAGAGCCGGATAATGTTCTCATTGCCCTCGGATTCGTACCTTGTGAGCTCTGGATCAAACACATCAGACGGTGATTGTTGATCAGTAACAGATTGGACCCATCTTGGCAAATCTACACCTTCTTCGTTCAGTTGCTGATGTGTTGGAGACTTCCCTGGAACACAAAGTACCATGTTAATACTCCTAAAAACAAAGTTAAAAAAAAAAACTCTGCTTTTGTGTTTGTTACCTGTGAGTAGCTCAAGTATTAGGACACCAAAGCTGTAAACATCAGCCTTCTGAGAGATTTTGCGAGCATCAGTGACTTCAGGTGCACGGTAGCCATCTATACGGTTAGGTGCAGACGTGGAGCTAATGATAGGCGCTAGACCGTAATCAGAGACCTTAGCTTCGTATGAATTAGACAAGAGAATGTTCGAAGACTTGATGTTTCCATGAGAAGTTGTCGAATCGCGCGAATGTAGGTAACTAATCGCTCTCGCAGCTCCCAATGCTATACCAGCTCTGGTCTCCCAGTTCAACGGAGTCCTCCCGTTTCCTTTGTTCCCTGCGAATCCATTTAAATGAGCTCAAATGAAATAACCAATCACAACAATGCAAGCGATACTTACCGTGCAAGAGAGCAGACAAGCTTCCTCTAGACATGTACTCAAAGACAAGAAGCTTCTCGTCGCGACTAAAGTAGTAAGCGATCAAAGTCACCAGATTAGGATGACTCATCGATCCCAAAACCTGCATCCTCTCTCTGAAGTCTTTCTCAGGCACCACAACGTCTCTCAACCGCTTCACAGCCACCACCAAGCCATGATCAAAGCTCGCCTTATACGAAGACCCAACAGATCCTTTCCCAAGAACCTCAGCCGAAGCCTTCAACAACCCGTCCAAATCGAATTCCCCGAAAGACTTCACGAAAAAGATCAAGTCTTTACTCACCACACCGCTCTCCGCCGCGGCCGCCGCCGTTTCCTTCGGTATAGCCGCGGCGGCTGAGGAAGTCGTAGCGGCGGCGACGGGAGCTGCTTGGACGTTTCGCGGCGGAGCATTCTCCTCCGTCTTTCTCTTCCTACAGAGACAGAACAGAACCAAGAGAAGCAGTAACAAACCGACAACGCACCCGATCACAATCCCGACGATAGCTCCGGTTGATAACCCGTCACTGTCTTTAGACGGCGGAGAAACGGGGCTAACGGCGCAAGACTGTAACGGCTTCCCGCACAAACTGTTCCCTTCGAAAACGGTTACGGGAAAGCCCGACAGCGAATCCGGAATCGAACCGTTTAACTGATTGGAAGAAACATTAAACTGCTGGAGAGTGATGTTGATCTCGGGAATCGAACCCGTGAGCTGGTTCCTCTCCAAGTAGAGCGTAACCAACCGGGGCGCGGAGTTTACATTACCCGGGATCCGACCCGAGAACCTATTCTCCCCTAAATTAATTCTGATTAAATTCGGAAGAGTAAATAAAAACGACGGAATCTCGCCGGAGAAGGCGTTGCCTTGGAGATACAAGTAACGGAGGAGGACGAGGTTGGAGAAGTCGGAAGGGATCGGACCGGAGAGGGAGTTGAACCGGAGGGAGAGAGTCTGGAGCTGAGTCAAGTTCCCGATTGATCCGAGTGGTAAGGCTCCGAATATGCCGGTTCCGGGTAACCGGAGGGAAGTGACCCGGCCCGCGACGCAGTTGACTCCGTGCCAGCTGCAAGGAGAGGAGGCGGTCGTGTTCCATAGGAGCGTACGGCCGCGGACGCTGCTGCGGAGGGTGAGTAACGCTCGACGGTCGGAGTCGAGATCGGAAGTAACCGCCGCGAGGTAGAGGAGGAAGATGAGGGAGAGGAAGGAGATGGATCGGTTCATCTTCCTCTCTGAGTTGTGTTTTAATTATTGGTGCTTCTTTGTTTTTTTTTTTTTTCGGTGAATATATTTTGGATTTTGAGAGATTTTTTGAGATTTTGTACCTTTTTGGGTAACGCGTAAAGAAGAGTATGAACAGAGAGAGAGGAGACGGATGGTGGAATTCAAGAAGAGGCTTTTCACATTAGTTTCTTCAGCTCTATCTCTCTCTCTTTAGAACCGGCCACAGAAAAAAGAAAGATATCATAATGGTACAAGAAGAAGAAGATGGAGAATTTTCATTTCTGACAAAAAAAATAAATGAAAATCTTAAACCATATAGGTTGAAATTTTCTTTTTTGTATTTTTTTGACAGGCTCTCATAGTATAAATGATCTAGTATTTTTGTAGCTTTATTTAATTATAAATTTTAAATAATATTTAAACATGGTAATGTTAATGCTGATGAGATATTCTAAAGAGTAAAGAGTATCTCAAGGTCCATGAATAGTTCGTAACGATGAATATGACAGCTATGTTATAGAAATAGCTAAATCTTCAAAAAATCTAATAACAAGGTCATGAATAGTTGTAACGATTAAAATAGTCAACTAGACATCGCATTACATAAATGGTGGTAATAAATACCTTTTTTTTATCATAATTACTACGGGCAGCAGTAATGTTTTGTTGACGTTTAAAAGTTAATCAACAACTGTTTTTTGAAAGTTGTTTGTGTTGTTCAGGTTAGTGTGACCAAAAACAAAGCTAGATTTGTGAATTTAAGTCTTAGGCAAACCGTTGACAAAAAAGAACCCAATACAATAGTGTCGAGCCACCGTTTTTAATTATTTTATGAAATTTGTCAGCTAATTTATTTTCTTAACAATCCTATATCCGTGGCATTGACCATTTCTGAAATAGAAATGGTCATCATAAAGCTAACTAGTGGTTGGTGTAGACTAGTATATAGAATGTTGGACTTGAGAAAATTTCAGTGGTTGGAATTCTTGTTTGCCAAATCGATTATATTTTCAAACCTGGTTACCTCATATGTTTGATACCACTTATTTGGAAAACGTATAAAATACACTTGCATGTTATTACTTTCTTGAGTGTAGTATTGAACAAAACAACTTGTGATCAGTTAAGTTGGTCACATGAAATCTTCTTCAAAAATTTCATGTTGCAATATGTTTATTTCTTTGACAATAGAGACATACAATTTTGACTTTGAATATACAGTAAGTTGTGTCAAGTCGTTATTACATGGATAAGTTTAAGGCCACTATATAACGAGAGAACGAACTAGGCCCAATCTTTATGTATTAAATATGACTTCGCATACGAGCATTGTTAACAACTTAGAAATAATTGAAAGTGGAATATGAAAATCTAACGCTGAACCGGTAATAAGAAGGAAGATTTCTAAACCAGATCTTAACCGGTTATACATTTATCAAATTATTCACCTGATCCACCAAAAGAATATTACAACAATGGCTATCAGATCAAGATCAGTTGTATAATCACCTCCTCTACAATTATTATTAATATAAATGCTTCAGATTAAAACGTAAAAAAAACGAGAATTTACAGATTTCTCTATGAAAAATCAAAGCTTGTTTTAAGCTCTCTTCTTCACTCACTGCTGCTGTGTATCAATGGGAGTGTCTTGACCAGAGGTCGTAGCTGCTTGTCTTGTTTCAGACACTGAGACTCTTCTGGAATGTCCACCTGATGTTTCCACAACCTCGCCCGTCTCTGAAGCTGTGTTGTCGTACGCGAATACTTCCATTGGGTGATTAAATTTACAGCTTGGACCAAACTTGCAGATTCCATAGCGACTATAGAACACACACACCGGTTCTCCCTATATCCAAAACAAAACAAAAAAACCTATTAGAACCAACCAAATTCAATTGAACATGCTTTTTGTTGAGCAGCTTACAGGGCGTAAAGGGAGGCCAATGGGATTCAAGAGACAATCAGGAGAAGGAGGTTGTCTATCTCTAGGATGATGAAACTTGCAAACTGTACCAAACTTGCAGTCTCCTGTCTTCATGTAGAACTGGCATTCAGGTTGTCCCGGTCTCTCCGGGAAAGCATTCTCACTAGGCTGAACAGAGGAGCCTGACTCGTTTTGCTGCATGTTTCTATAGTTGTTGTGTTCGTTTCCGGTACCTGAAGGAGAAACTGAGCCGACCTGACCCTAAGGAAATGAAAAGGTTCAGTTTGAAATCAAAAGAATCAGATGAGGAGTGTTGTTTTTTGGACACAACTTACGCTGTAAGGGTTCCATACAACTCCTTGAGGCATCATTAATGGTGTGAAGCCAGAGGGATCTTGCCACCGAGGGCTGGCGATAAAAGAGGCTCTTGACCAAGGGTAAGACTGTTGTTGGCCTGATGTAGGAACCATGAGGCTGGTTGTTGGTTGAGGCTGAGGATGGTTGAATTTACAGGTGGCGCCAAATTTACAGTGTCCGGTTCTTAGAAAATAAGCACAATCAACCTCATTCTGCATCATTTAATAAAATAGAATCACTAAGAGGGTTTTGTAACAATGACAAGTGTGATGATAAAATAAAATAAAGAAAAAGACAAACATACAGAACGTAGAGGATAGCCTAACATATTGAGTGAGACTCTTCCAGCAATCCCAGCTTTGTTCCTAGGGTGATGAAACTTACATGTTACTCCAAACTTGCATGTTCCTGTCTTCAAATAGTACTAAACAACCCCCAAACATACAATGTAAGTTAATCTACAATGGAAAACAAATATCTTATAAACAGCAAAAAAAAAACTCTTTTCATTATGTAACAGAGAGAAGAGTATTCTAATAACCTCGCATTCAGGCTGACCAATCCTTTCAGGGTATTCTCCTCTCATCCTAGCAGTGGCTATAACCTATAAGAGAGATATCAAAACACTCTCAAAAGAGCTTCCAACTTTGGATCCGACCAAACAGATCTCTAAACTCCAAATTCAGACACAAGAACATACCAGTTCACGATCACGAGGGTGATTGAACCGACAAGTTGAGCCGAATCTACAAAGACCAGTTCTGATGTAATAAGAACAATCAGGCTCTCCTGGTCGTTCAGGGTAAGAACCTGTTTCCACTGTTTCATCTGAACTCAAATTCATTTGCCACATTGCCTCTGATGATCACAACCCCCCACCAAAAAAATAGAAACATAATTCGAGATTAATCCATAAAAATAATAAAAATTTAAATCAGATCAAAGCTGAAAAAGAAGAGGAAGAATAAATTGAGGAGACCTTGATTCATCAGAGGTGAAAGAGAGGACATAGGAACTCCTGCGTTAAAATCCATAGACGTGAAGAGGAATGTCTCCAACAATGATGATGAATATGAGCATAAGACATTACACTGTCATCACCCTAAAGTGTAGAGAAGAAATAAATGACAATGGACATAGAAAGACGAAGAAGAAGAAGAAGAAGAAGAATCGTGTAAACAGAGAGAGGTAAAGCAAAAAAGCGTCGTCGTCTCACCTCCACACAAAAAGAAACAAAACATTTAAGAGATTAATTTATTGATTAATCAAAGGGTTAATGCAAGTAGTAAGACGAAACTACCCCCTACGTATGTCTTTTGCTGCCAAGTGCAAAACTTTATTTTATCTACTCCGCCAAAATTGGACGGACGGTAGAGAACACGACGTCACCAAACTTTTATTATATTTTGTTTTCAATCTGGTTAGTTATGGGTGTGTGGATCCTAAACCGACACTGAACCAACCAATAGAAACAAATAAACCGACATTCAAACTGAAACTCACTCTCTAGTAATGATACTGGAGCTAAAGCTAATATTGATCCTAAACTAACTGAGAGAAAGGGTCGCCAGCGAAGTTGATACAAACAAGTTATACGAAAAGCAAGAGGAAAATGCTCTTCATTCTGATGATCAAGGAATGTAATACAGATCAGCTTTTGTGGAAACGCTTCTTGTATGGCTGCAAATTAAATTTATGTTACTCCATGACTTTCCTGTACTGTCGGTAATACACACACTCTTTGCAGGTGACAGAGATATGGATCAGCCAAGTTATGACCAGGGGCAAAGCCAAGGCAATGACTATGGTGGCAAGTGCCCCATAATGTTATTAATATTAACAATATTGCATGTAAAAATTCACCGAAATCAGCTAGATGAGATGGTTTAATATTGTTGTACACCCATTATGTCAATTATTGAATTTTTGCACCCACTAGAAATTAATTATAGATTCGCTCCTGGTTATGACGAGGAGAACATACCATCAAAGAAGATCGTTGATCCTGATACAAATGCCGATGCTTTTCAAGACAGTATGTTGAATGAGATATTTGATAATGCAACGGATACGAGGTCTACTGGCCTACACAAAACAAGGATAAAAGCAGTGAGCTGACAGCAGAGCAAAGAGCACATATGGAAGCTAATAGATTGAAGGCGATGAACAGAGCTCAGAACATTTCCGAGGAACAGAGACTACGAAAATCTTTTGGTGGTTTTAGTAGTTTTTATTTGGCGGGAAAATTAGATGGGACAAACCGGCCATGTATTATTCGACCCGGTTTGTTTAATCGAAATTAATAACAAAACCAAATTAGTAGTGTGTAATTCTCTTTCTGAATAATTTCAAAACACTGCCCTGAATCTCTGCATCAAATATACTTTTTATGATCATAAAAATTTGAAGACATACTACATCAATTATCCATATATATGAAAAATGACATCTTTACAAACCTAACGTGTTAAAAATATAATCGTACAATACTTATGTGGTACCTAAGGGTTAAACTAAGCAGTGGCAACTGGCAATAGGTTCAATGTGTATGCAAAAGAATGCATCATCTCGTCTTTATGATGAGTGATGTAATGGTTGCACTTAGCTTCCTTTAGATGTCATCACAAGAGACTGCATTCACACATCAGTTTCTATCTTATTCCTCAGGAACGAGAGCATGTCTATAACTTTGAGCATGATTCAAATCTTGGTTCTCCACTTCATGAGCTAGCAATAGAAGATGACAAATCTAGTACATCTGGTGAAGAAACAACTTTGGACATTATAAAGGAAAGAGTAAGCAAGAGTAGAAGATTTTTTTTATTAGCTAAAGACACAAAAGAGTCTAAATTTCTTTTGAAATTTATTTTTGGATAGCTCAACTGATAATGTAATATACATTTTGAAGTTTTTACTAAATTTTTTAAAATCATATCTTTATAAATGATGAAGATGTATTCGATTTAATAAGTAAACAAACAACATGTATAAATCAGATAATCTATGTTTTAAACAAATGTCAAGATCTTTCATCAGATTCTTCTTAACAACCGAATCCATGGCAATCTTCTATAGTGTTAAAAGAATGGTCAAAAATGACAAACACTCATACATTAGAGTAAGTCCAAACATGCATTATGGATCAACAGTATTTTGTAGGTTTGGTTTCATGCCTGATCACTTTGGCTCTTTCCACAATAGAAGACACATATTCTTTCAACGCAAGTTCTCTGGATTTTTTTGGAGAAACTAAGTTAGAATAATCATACTTCTGATCTGAGAGTGAAATTCACATCCATGGGGTTTAAAGTTCGTGGTCACAACATTGTAAAAGAGAGAGTGAACACGACTAAGAAGAAACGTGAGCAAATCATGCTCATTTTGAACACATCATAGTTCAAAATTTGGTCAAAATGTTTACTTTGGTGTGATGCTGATGATCCAAAAGATAATAATAAAATCTCTTTGCATCGAATGAAATTATAAACTAAGATTAATTTAAAACGTCAATGCAACATCTTTACATCTTGTTAAGTTAGAGGTTGATTCAATCGTAGATTGAAACATTTTTTAGATTTTTATTTATTTGTCCACCGAAGCTAAATACACAAAAAAAAATATCTCTTTGTATTCATTTTGATGATAACCCATATGAGAATGTAACATGCATTTTGGATTTTTTTTCTTAACAAGTTTATAATCATTTCTTATATGATGAAGATGTTATGGACTGATAAATGTACAAATCGGATGATCTTTAATGTTGTATGGTGTTTTTGTCACATTTTCTTTTCAAAATTTGACACTATATTTTTACCAGGTAGGCATAGTGCCCAGTTCCTACCCAGAAACGGTGGTCAGCAAAGGAGATGCATTTTCTCTCTACAACACAAATCAAGGTGTGTAACATAACCAAACCTTGTATCTGAATCTTAAGAATCATCAATCTAACCATGATCATAATAAAGATTAGGTTATCTACAAGAAAAAAAGGAAAGAATTAGATCCTCAATTTAGATATACTAAATAAAAAATGACTGAAACAATCTACATAACATAGATACTTAGTATCCTATTTGTGATTATTTTTATGTTGGGTCAATTTTTTTTTCTTGTCAACTACAATTCTAACTAGTCAATACTTTCGGTCTATAAAATCAAAATTCAAAATTAGACCACTGAACTATAGTAGTTTATATAAATTTATCGTGATTCACCACTAATAATGTTTATCCCACATTTAATTTACTTTTTGTTAAAATAAAATGGTTAAAGAATCGACTCAAATGAAGATTCAGAGGAATAGTCAGCTGTGATGAGGATCTAACTAAAAGCCAAAGAACGACACGTGTCAAGATCCTAGAGATACCAGTAGGGTCCACCCTAAAGCCCCTTGAAGGTGGTTTTAACAACCAATAGGGAGAAGGGATCGTAACAAAATCAGAGTCCGCTTTTCAAAGCTGTTTCCTTTATTTTAATTAATCGAAACAGAACAGAAACCCCACTTGATATCCCCCTTCCTGTCCTGTCCTATAAAAACCAAACCCTTTCTTCTTCCTCAAATCAATTCTTTCCTTAAGCTTTCTGTGTTTTGCTAAATTCGAAGGAAAGTGTTTGAATTCTCTCGATGTGTTTGATAATGGAAGCGGCGGATGATCACGTCGACGACGGTGGTGTTTTAGCTGCGCCGTCTAATTTCTCGATGGTTGAAGACGGGATTTACCGGTCTGGGTTTCCTAAACCGGAGAATTTCGGTTTCCTCACAACCCTTAGTCTCCGTTCCATCATGTAAGCTAATTGATTTATTCGATTATTCTGTTTAATTGGTTTTAATTTCACAATTGGGTTAATTAAAAATCATTCCTTTTTTGTGAGAGCAGTTATCTTTGCCCTGAACCGTACCCGGAGGAGAATCTCAAGTTTCTTGAAGCCAACAACATTAAGCTTTTCCAATTTGGTATCGAAGGCAAAACGGTGCGTTTTATTCCCTTGGAGGATTGATTAGCTGGTCACTGTTGATATTTTTTTATAACTGGAGCGTTTATGAATTGCAGGACCCTCCAGCTCCTATGCCAAAAGATACAGTTTTGGATGCTCTCAGAGTCTTAGTTGGTAAGGATTCCAACACTCAACACTGTCTGTTTCATGATGTCTTAAAGTAAACTGTCTTGTTTTTTCTTGTAGATGTAAGAAACCATCCTATTCTCATACATTGCAAAGCCGGAAAGGTAATAATAATATACATTGGTGGAGATTAGTTATTTTACAGGAGACTAATGGATTTGGTGAACTCAATTATTGAATGCAGCATAGGACAGGCTGTTTAGTTGGATGCTTGAGAAAAGTTCAGAGCTGGTGTTTATCATCGGTGCTCGAGGAATACCAGAAGAACGCTGGCGTGAAGTGGAGGCAAAGGGATTTGAATTTCATCGAGGCGTTTGATACCGCGAGCTTGAGGCAGTGTCTATTGAGCATTATGTATCGTTATCACGGTTATGGCTTCAAGAGGAAAAGGCTGGTCCATGAAGAAGAGAACGTCCAGACGCTGAAACCGCAGGCTGCTAAAGTTTGAGAAACGAGAGCTAACCGGTGGGAGATGGTTCTTGGTTTTTTAATTTGAGGTTCCATTTCTCGGTTACTGGATGGTTCTTATAGGAGGATTAAGTTGAAGATTCATAAACGGAAGTTTCGTTTGGGTTGGTTTAGTGATAGTAAAGTGTATAGAAAGGCTACTCTTTGTTAGACACTGGTGCATGAGAGTCGAGAGGTCAATTAACTCAATGACCACTAATGCTTCTTTATTTTTTCTTATAAACTTGGTTTTTTCTTATAAAGTGACTTTTAGCTAAATTGTTCTAAGACCCTTTCTTTCAAAAAGAAATAATTGTAGTACAATTAATCAGAACATAATTGTAGAAATTTTTTAAAAAGTAGTCAATAAAAAAAAGAACGGAGGAGGTGAAGAGAATCGAGTCATCTTCCAATTTATACAATGTGCGCCGGAGGACAAGGTTTCTGACTTTGTATACCACGTGCATGTATTAAGAACAAATATGCTCTAATCAAAGATGTCTTAAAAGGTATCTTTAATTAGTTACTTGTGATTTTGATTTCCATTATCAGTCTCCACGTGATCGAGTCAGCGAATTTGGACGGATAAAAATAGTAATATCAGATAAAAACTCGAGAACAATGACACAATCTAACAGTGTGCACAATCCTCAAAGAAATTGCTATGTCATCACAAAACACGATGTCTGTACACTGACGCACTTTGTAGATCATTCTTACCTAAGGTATCCTATCTTTTGTCTGAACAGAAAACAAGATGTCTGTTTTATGTCTGAACATAAACAGAGTTTTAAAAAATTTAACAACCCCCTTAAGGTTTTCTGTTAAAAAAACAACAACAGATACTAACACAGAAGAGATTGGAACAAAAAGAAACCATCGAACAGTTCAAACATCCGTGTTCTAAGATAATATCTGCATATTGATGTGCTTGCAACTTCAAAAAAGGCAAAAAAAAAAAAAAAACTTTCCAAGCTAGTAAAATCCTAAGACATAAGCCACTCAAATCAAACGTTTTGTACACTTAATGTTATGTCAAACCATATAAACAGAGTCCAGAGAGCTTGAAACCGCAACGCTAGTCTAAAACCAAATGGCCTTCGAACGTTCTATTCTCTACCAAAAAGTTCTTGCAAGTAAATAACATTTGACAAGAGAAAATCGTTCAAAAATCAATTTATTCATACAACATCCTATGATAGGTTATAATCTTCAATTTCACATTTCCTTGTTTGAAACAAATATTCAAACAGTCAAACAGGCTTAATTACATTTCATCCTATGGTAAAATTTAAATGGTGGAGAACTAAATTACGATTTGTAATCAAATAAGAGGGTTATGTGATAATGTCTCATAGTTATAGGATTGAGATGCAAAACATGGTTACTTTAAGGGTTTATTTGGAAATAATATATATTTCTGTTTAGAAAAAAAGAAGGAAATAACCTTATCCGCTTTTTTTTTATTAGCAGGAGAGGGGGTTATGTAGTGCGGAGAGGTACACAGGAACAGTCGTGGGACATTAAATAAAATAAAAAAAACGCAGAAAGCAGAAGAGAGGAAGGAAGTCATCAACATTCAACCACATATGCACACGCCAATGACTGTTTCTTCTTCGTTATTTAATCTCCCTTTGATTCGCTTCAAATCTCCTTCCCTTCTCTCTTCTTCCCGTCTTCCTCTGTCTTCGCTCCGATCCATTTCCATTTCACCGAGAAAGTTTCGAGATTTCTCCGGTACCGCAATGACGACAGATGCTGGAATGGATGCTGTTCAGAAACGCCTCATGTTTGAGGACGAGTAAGCCTTTGATTCTCTCCCTAACTTCAATTTGGATTTGCCAAAGTAGAACCCATTTGTCTTCGAATCAGATTGTCTTTGCTCAGAAAAAAATTTGAAAATTTTGGTTATGGGAATTTCGATTAGACATGGTTCAGGAACACATGTCTATGGATTTTGTTTGACTTCGATGTAATAATAGAAGTGATTTGATGGGTTTAAGTAGCTGTTAAGTTTCTTCCTTTTCTGGTCGTTGGTACCAAATGGGTAATAAAAGGTCAACGCTTTAGTGTCTTATATGAACTGTTGAGAGGAACATGGTCAGGTTAAGCTATGTTTTTCTCATGTTTTTGTCCTATAATGGATTATTTGGATGTATATATCTTTGTTTGCTGTTAGACTTTGTTTTTCGATGCTGATGATGATAATTGATCCCTTCGCTGTGATAGAAGTGTGACTTCTAAGTTTTAGGTCTCCTGATGGGCAGTTACAAGCATATCTATACGAAATGATTCGTTTCTTTATTGCTTGCAGATGCATTCTTGTTGACGAAACTGATCGTGTTGTTGGGTTTGACACCAAATATAACTGTAAGTCAAATTTTGGTTCCACTCTCATCCTCTCAGTGAAATGTGCAAACATATTATCTCTGGTGTAACTAGTAACAATTTGAGTGTCCACAAAGCGTGTGTTATCCTTCTTAAATCGTAGTGGACACATTATTATAGGGCACTTTCTCTTGCAGTGTGTTGTGTCATTTTAACCAGAAAAGAATATTTTTTCTTAATTGAAATTGTAAGTTCTGCCTTTGTTGAACATATAATATAAGACGAATGTAAGATGCTGCTGCTGTTAAATGGTTGAAGAAAATTAACTATTTTCTTTGGCATATTATTCATACTGAAGTGATAGAGGATCTCTTTTTTTTTTTTTTTTTTGCTTCTTATCTCTCCCTGTGCCATTATTATTAAAGATACTGATGATACCTTATAAAAAAATCTGCAGGTCATTTGATGGAAAATATAGAAGCTAAGAATTTGCTTCACAGGGCTTTTAGTGTGTTTTTATTCAACTCCAACTATGAGCTGCTTCTCCAGGTATTTTTGCTTATTACTACTGAGTTGAAAGGAAGATAAATTTAGTCGTGTAGGCTTGTGACTAGGGCATGGTGGTGTCATAGATTCTAGACTCACCTTTTTTTTGTAGAGAGCAATAAGTTTCAATAAATATGAGAATCATAAGCTTTTATTCTATAGATTTTGTTGCACATATAGCTTGTGGCAATGATGATAGGGTGCTTAATAAGCTGGCTCATATGCATCCTACTGAAATTTTTTTATCCTTCTCTATTGAACAGCAAAGGTCGAAAGCAAAGGTGACCTTCCCTCTAGTGTGGACCAACACTTGTTGCAGCCATCCTCTTCACCGTGACTCAGAACTTATCGAGGAAAATGCACTCGGTTGGTATCTATTCAGTACTTCTTTGCTGACTATGCAGCAAGTTGTAGCTTCACTTGACTACTGACCTCACTGTATTTGGTTCATTGCTCATATTCAGGTGTGAGGAATGCTGCACAGAGAAAGCTTCTTGACGAGCTCGGTATCGTAGCTGAAGATGTGCCAGTGGAAGAGTTCACTCCCTTGGGACGTATGCTTTACAAGGCTCCTTCTGATGGCAAATGGGGAGAGCACGAACGTAAAACACCATCCCCTGGCCTTTTTACTGAATATACACTTCTGAAATGGAACATTGATGTTTTGCAGTGGACTACTTGCTCTTCATCGTGAGGGATGTTAAGGTCCAAACAAATCCAGACGAAGTAGCGGAGATCAAGTATGTGAGCAGGGAAGAGCTGAAGGAGCTGGTGAAGAAAGCAGATGCAGGGGAGGAAGGTTTGAAGTTGTCTCCATGGTTCAGATTGGTGGTGGACAATTTCTTGATGAAGTGGTGGGATCACGTTGAGAAAGGAACTCTAGATGAAGCTATAGACATGAAGACCATCCACAAACTCTGAAACCTTCCTTTTAAGTTTTTGGGATGATTCAATTCTCTTGTTTGTGATGATAATAATTGAAACATTGTATTTGGATATTTATATTCCAAGGGAATCAAGCAATAAAGTTTCATTTCTTATTTGGATTTATGAATGTCTTTACATGTTCATTTTTTTTGTGAATGTCTTTACATGATCTAAGCTTCAGTTATACATTGGTTTGGTCAAAAACCATAAAGAGCTGTGATAGTGAAAGCAAGGAAACAGAGTAGAAAGCAGAGAAAAGGTAAAAGCAAATATTCCTTTTTTTTTTTCTCTATCAAAAGAAAGTGTTTTGAGCCAAGATTTTATTATTATAAAACGACCGAAGCAGGTATGTTTAAGACGCATGTGTTGTGTCTTTAAATCATCGCTTCCATCTCTCTAAGACTTGAGCACACAAAGACAGAGAGAGTTTCTTATTATTTCAGGTAAATGAAATGAGATCGATTTAATTTCCCTTGTATATATATGTGTAATCACTTTCTCTTGTCTCAGATTAATTATAATATTCTGAATCCAGGAGGTGAGAAGAAAAAGAATGGCGTTTGTGACCACTGCGGAAGTTTGTGACGCGAATCAAGATCTGATCCGTAGCGGCCAGCTCCGAGCTCTGCAACCCTCTTTCCAGATTTACGGTCGCCGTCAGATATTCTCAGGTCCTGTGGTTACTGTCAAAGTGTTTGAAGATAATGGCTTGATCCGTCAGTTTCTCGAAGAGAAAGGTATTATTCACAAGACTCCAGACTTTATTGGTAGAAAGACCTTAAAGAGATATTATGAAAACTTCCATATAATCATTTGACATGGTTTAGTTTTACATTTGGACTCATAATTCTGATTAGTCACTTATCAAACAGCTTCAGATATTTCTTTGCTTGAAACTATGGTTTAATCAGTATAAGATCATCTAATCTGATTCAGTAGTAATAATAAATCTGTTTACTACTACTGCCTTGTTTGTAGACTTCTTGATTCACTTTGTCATGTGAGAAGCTGTGAGCTTCAAGATTAACGATTCATTGATCTTAGAATTAACCAACATGTCCTATATACTATTCACATCAAGAACTCTTCACAGATAATTGGTCATTTGATATGTTGAGGCTGCATGATGTTAATAATCATAGATTTATGATAAAATCACATAAAATTCACCTACACAAACAGTGAAATCTATAGCCAAAACATATAATTTTATTACAATAATATTAAAAAACAGAGAATTCTATTACACAAATATAGATTTATGTCAGAAAAACATCAGACTTCTCTTTCAGGACTTAGTACCTTGCTTTCCTTACAATGAACCAATCTGTTCTCGCCTGTATCTTTCACATCAAAAGCTTACTGATGTTTCCAAAAACTTTTTATAAAAACAGGCAATGGAAGAGTTCTTGTGGTAGATGGTGGAGGAAGCTTACGTTGTGCGATACTAGGAGGAAACCCAGTAGTACAAGCACAGAACAACGGATGGGCGGGGATCATAGTGAACGGTTGCATAAGAGACGTTGATGAGATCAACGGTTGCGACATTGGAGTGAGAGCTTTGGCTTCTCATCCTATAAAAGCTAGTAAGAAAGGACTTGGTGAACAGAGAGTCCCACTCAACATAGCTGGCACTAGGATCTGCGATGGCGAATGGCTTTACGCAGATACTGATGGTATCCTTGTCTCTCAGGTCGAATTATCGGTTTAGAACACAAAGTAATGGAGGAGCTTTGTCTTCTTCTTTGAAGGGATACGTTTTGAGTTTGTGGCGTTAATAAAGTAAATGTTTTTCGTTGTTTGTATAATCTTCGGTGTCATGGCGTGGTGTAACGTTTGTGAAATAAAATGGTTCGTTATACATTGTGCATGTGTTAGGTCCGGACACATTTATCCAGAACCATAGTTCGTTTATCCAACAAGCTTTTTTTTTTTTTTTTTTTTTTTTTTTTGAAAACTCCAACAAGCCTAAATTGCCTAGATACTTTCCTCTTTTGTATAATATCTCTATAATATTATTTGAAAATTCAGTTTCCTATGTGTCGCGCTGACGTTAACTCTCACGATGGTTGATTACAGTAGTACCTTTAATGAGTTAAATATATCTAATTGCCTTATTAAAAATATTTTGTTTTTCCTTTTTATTTTTGTTTCTGATTCTTTATATAATAAATAACATTTATAATGTTTTAAAACGAAAATATAATATGATTCATAAAAAGAAAAATTTACAAAATAATATTTTATTTTAAATTAAATTAATAATCTTCCATTTAAGAAAATAATCTAAAAACAATATATTTTAAAATAATAAACATTTTATTTTAAAATCTATTTTTATAATTATTAGAAAATAGTTTAAATAACAGAAAATAATATTCAATGAATAATCAATATTATTTTTTTCTACTTAAGTTTCCTTTTTATATTTTTCAAATCAATTTTATAATAAAATAGATTCATAAAATTTAACATAAATATTTTTATATATTGATGTGATTTCATAAAAAATTAAGAAAATAATCTTGGAGTTAAAGTAAAAAAATAATAATTTTTTTATCAATTATATTTTTATGCTACTTTGTACCGATCATCTTTTTTTATCCTAATTTTAGTTTTGCAAATTAACATATACCAAATTGTTTTTAAAATCAAATGTGTACTTACACATTTAAGATGAATACTCACACTAATACAATGAATACAATTAGTTTGATTTGGTTAAATTCGATTCAAATAGTTGTACTTTAATTTGAAAAATATATGTAACACAATATATCCACAAAAATAATTAATTGACCAATCCAATTTTTTTAAAAAATATAAAATCAAAATTTACCAAAAAATAAGATATTATTATTTATAGTAATATTTCTATTTTATTTTTATACATATAAATTATAGAATGACTGAACATAGATAAATCAATGTGAAATTCTTAATAATATTATACATATATTAACCAACTATTTCAATTAAGTTTTTGTATACTTTATAATATTTACTTATAATAAAATAACATTGACTAAAAATAAAATTATAATCAATTTTAATGATTATATTATATATTATAAAATAATTAATAATCAATTAAATCATATGTTTATTATAATAATAATAATTATTATAATTATAATAAACATAAGAATAATTATTTATAAATTTATCAATTAAATCATATTATTATTTGATAAATAATTATTATTATTATTTTTACATCACTAAAAATCAATACATTAAACCGATATTTGTTTAATTGACTAAAATAGTCAATAATTATTATTATTGAAATGTTTTTCATAATATTTAGCTGATTATAATATCTTAAAATTACCGCAAAAATACCTATAAGTTATATTTTACTTATATAATATGATTTCACAAAAACAATCACAATTTTAGTGCTGATTTTTAAGAGATTAAAAATGGAACCTAAAAATATTTTTTTTTATGATAAGCATATTTTGTTCGAATAATTACAATTTTTTAAAAATAGCATATACTTTTAATGAGGTATATATATAGCTCAGACAATATAACATATAAATATACATTACAAATAAATTAGACGCTTAGTTTTCCAGTTTTGTTGTAGAAATATATTCCCAGTTACTGACATATCCAACTAAATGTTTCACAAAACCTTTTTACAGGATCTCGATAACCTTGACTAGGGGTAATGTATCGCTCATTATTCATTGGATCACAAATGATCTTGCACGGGTTGTCACAAATTGCTGGAGTTGCTTTTTTTGATGCTTTCATGCATTGATTTATGACGCAATCTTTTATACACACATCTCTTGGGATTGAACAGAAAACTTGTATCGAACAAATCATTGTAAATAAAGTTAAAATCATGAATGCCCTAAAAGTTTTATTTAACACTTGAGCTGCCATAAGTACCGTGAATGTGTAATTCAAAGTGAATAGTTTTGTTTATTCTGTTGTGAAACAAAGATGATTTAGTAAAAAATCTGGATAGATCGAGATGATTTATATAGTAAAAAGTTTTTACCAGATTCAGGAAGCCAGTAATTTTTGGGAAGTCAGTTCGTTGTTTTTTAATTTCTTTTTCTTAATTAAGTAAATATATCGATTGATTTTTCGAACATTTAGGTGTGTTATAAGCCCTGGTCACCTAGGTAACTATTTTCTGTGAGTTAAAGTAACTAACTGGTCATATTATCATTTTTAGCTTATATAACACATTCAAGTAACATTTTTGTGTTTAAAACTTGTAACCATGTGTTAAGCCCTGGCCACCTAGGCAACTATTTTTTGTTAGTTAAAGTAACTAACTGGTCGTATTATCATTTTAGCTTATACAACACATATTCAAGTAACATTTCTGTTTTTAAAACTTGTAACCATGTGTTGTAAGTTGTAACAAAAGTCTATTTCAACACATAGAAGTTTGGGTCTCTTATACACCATCTTGTAGTGAAAATTTCTTTCCATATTCGTTATTATAAAAGTCGATATGTATATATATATATGATAAAACATGTGCATCTTAAATAAAAATCATAATTTATTATGTGTCCTATAAATAAAAAATTAAATTTATAATAATTTAGCGTGTATTTAAACAGATGGCCACATTAAAAAAGCTTTCTGATAAAGATAATTTTATTTCGATAAAAAGAGTAAGTTTTAGTGAAAAACAATAATCAAGTAGCATATTATATTACAGATATTCTTGAAAATAAAATTTAGATAGACTAGGAATTGGTAAGCGGTAAAACACACGTGTGTTGTCGCATAAACCTGATTAAATAAATTTTATAAGATTTTTGAGAGATTTTTAATAAAATTGTAACATCCCGAGTTGTGATATATGGAAAGGCTTAAGATAATTGATTTGACTACCTATGTCACCAAAGTTGACTTACCTTTTCTGGAGCACATCCTGAAAGAACTCCAGAGTTAAGCGTGATTGAGCCGGAGTAGTGGAAGGATGGGCAACCTATTGGAAAGTGATTTGCGATAGCGTGCGAGTGAGGCCAAAGCATGAGAAAAGGTCGAGTGGTGATTGCAGGGTCAGTAAACAATGATTTCGAGCCTTTAGAAAAATTAACGGACCGACCGTCGGATGGGATGGGGCCCTTAAAATACATGCACATTTAAGCTAGAAATAAAACTAATTTGATTTGACTTTATTTGTATCAAAATAATTATACTTGAGTTTGAATTTGAAAGAATATATGTAACTCAATATACTCACAACATGAATGAATCAACTAATCCACCTTATATCCAAAATAAAAAATCTAACTACAATAAAAATATAATTTAATAATAAGAATCAATTTATTTTTATACATATAAATTACAGGATGACTAAAAACATATTTATAAATAAAAAACGATAGTTAACTAATTGCTATAATATAGTTTTATATATATGCATTAGACTTCATAATATTATCATTATATTAATTTATGTAATTTTGAATCAAACACTTCAGTTTATTTTTTATTTAATTCTAAGCGCAATATATGTTACATTTATACAAAATCTTACTAAAATATATTTACATATCTAAGAAAATAACTAATCTAAATGCAAATAATTTTTTTTTAAAAGATTAGCTATATTTAAAATAAAATATTATAGTTGAATTCAGAGAAATATATGCAATTCAATATACCCAAGTTATAGAAAAATCGATTGTTGACCCACAAACAACCAAACCGACTAGATATAATATGTCCAAAATCATATGTCTAATTAATATAAATTATACATATAAATAATAAATTGATTTAAAATCAAAAGTAAATATCAATTAATTATAATACATTAATTTTATAAATATTTATGTCCGTGCATGAGCACGGAGAATCACCTAGAAATAGTTATTAACTCAAAGGGGTTAGTTTTGAAAATAAAAGTTAAACGTACGTACATATATGCTTATTGCATGAAGACATTAATGGTGTTTACCATGAAGATGGAGCTAGAAGAAGCACCGCCACAAACAAAATCCCTTGTCTCAAGGCTGGTTAATATTTTATTTTTATTTTTAATATGTTTTAATTTGTCCTATAATTTATATTTATAAAATAAATTACTATTCGTATAAAAATATATATTTTTACCGTAGTTAAATCTATGATTTTAGATATAAGTTGGATTAGTCGAGTCACTCATGTTGTGAGTATATTGAGTTACATATATTCTTTCAAATTCAAAATAAAGTATAATTATTTTTATTATAACTAGGTCCAATCAAATCAATTTTATTTATCGTTTAAATGTATTGATTATTTATTTTCAAAAAATAATTTTATAATAAATATATAATAGAGTTGATATTATCGTTTAATTGATTATTCATTGAATATTATTATATTGATTTTATTATTATTTTTAAATAATATGATTTATTATTATATATAATAAAATAGATCTATATTTATAAAATATATAATAATTATTATATTTATAATAATTTTATCGTTTATGATCTATTTTAGGGCATAAATATTTACCTATTTATATATTATATATTTACCTAGTGTTTGATATGATTTCAATTTATTAGTACGAGGAAAACACCGTCTCTATGACCATCAATCATCTGCCACCTCGAATCAGTTTAGGACTTTACTAGGATTCTGGAGTTAAGTTTTTGGTTAGACCATTTTTTTTGTTTGCTTGCTATGTGATCTTGATGTAATCTTTGCTTGAGACTGCTCCTACTTACGAATTATATGATTCCAGTCACTGTGATGTGTTTGCCTGAGAGTTTAAACACGTCCTGTCTATTTCTATAGCAATGTGATACTTGAGAAGAAACGTTCTATGTTTTATGTTACTAAAGTGATCTAGAAGCTTTGTTTCTTTTCTCTATTTCAACCTTATATTTGAGTCTATCTCTCTCTCTCTATTGTTCTGCTCAGTTATTTTAGATGAATATAGCGTATGTATCCCTTCCTTCTTTATGCTTAGAGTGTTTTCATCTTTACTTGGGCAACTATCTGCAGTTTCATGTTAGAATATCTTTATACACCTTGGAGAGAATCCTTTTTGAATCGCTGTTTCCTTCAAAATGATAACCTAACATTCTTCTATTTACTTGTGGTGTTACAGGCTCAGCTTCTTAAAGCTTGCGGCTCAACACCAGCCACACCGGTTAAACTTAGGAAAGAATCTGAAAACCTGAAAACTCCTCAACGTGGAAAACAATTTACATCTTCCCAGTTTGATTCTTGGATCTCCAGTTACTCTGATGCAGTGTTTCACTTGGATGAGAAAACACCTGAAGCCTATGGAGAGGAGGTTTCAGAGAAAACTCCTAGCAGGTGAAGACGTGCCAGATGTTACTTTTCTTAGTTAGATTCTTACATAACTTAATAAGTTCTGAAGGTTTCATGGATCTTGAATTTACTCTTCTTCTTTTTTTCAATATCAATTGCATAACGGATTCCCAAAATAGTGCAAAGATCTCCGCTAGATATAGCCATGCTGGTGAAGAAAGCTAAGGAAGCATTGGTGCTGCATTCAGGGATGGGGTAGATATAACCACCAAGTTGCCACTCACAGCAACGGGAAAGAGAAAGTCAGTGCGGTTTGAATGTGATTTTGATCAGTCTTAGAGCTTGAATGGTTTTCCCGCTACCACCCGCAAACGCTGCTTTTGCGGTTGGTAGCGGTTGACAACGTTTCGAAACAATCATACAAACCACTACAAATCGCTTTTAACCGCTCCGAACCTCTTAAAATCAAAAACTGGTTCTAGCTAGCGTTTGCGGTTGCGGGCGGTTGCGGGAGGATAATTTTTTTTTCTTTTTAAAAAAAAACCATATAAATACAAAAACAAAAATATTCAATAATTTTTTTTAAAATGGAATTATAAAAATACTAAAATATATCTATTGTATTTTAATTAATATTATAAAATTTTGAAATAAAAATATTTTCTATAATTTTAAAATTTTAAAACTATAACTTTCTAAATATAATTTTCATATTTATTATAATATTATGATTTTTGATATTTTTATAATTATATAAAATGTAAATATTGTTAATTTATTATTTAACCGCTGCTGCATTTGGTAGTTAACCAGTCATAAGTAGGCCTGGGACGGATCGGATATCCGGGCAATTTTAAGGTATCCGGATCCGGATCCTTATCCGGCGGATCCATAATTTTACTATCCTTATCCGGATCCGGGGTTCTCGGATATCCGGGTGTCGGATATCTTCCTAAAAATTGTAATATCCGGCGGATATCCGGATCCGGATTTGGATCCTTAAAATAAATAAAAAATAATATTAATATATATATATATATATATATATAAAATATTAACAATAATTTAAAATATATATATATAACGTCTTTAATTATTTCTATGTACAATATTACAAGATTTACATAAAATTTATATATATTATTATAAAAATGAAAATATATTAAATAAAATTAATTTTTATATATAGATATTACTATTTTTAAAATATTTATTAATAAAACTTACGGATCCGGATATCCGGACTTAAAAATTAAGATATCTAGATCCGGATCCGGCTTTGACGGATCCAACATTTTACTATCCGGATCCGGTTCGGCCCCTCCGGATATCCAGATTTTCGAATCGGATCCGGATCGAATCTCGGATCGAATCCGGATCTCGGATAAAAGTCCCAGGCCTAGTCATAAGTATCCCACAAACGCACCAATTTCTAACCGCATAACCAGTCGTACAAATCTCTTAAAACCGCTAGAAACCACTACCACCCGCATCCGCAAACGTCCGCAGTCGCAACCGCAACCGTTGCGTTTGAACCAGTCATGCCCTTACTTATATATAGGTTTGGGGTGTCATTATTATGGAAACGAAAGGGCGCAAGTAAGGTTTGGGGTGTCATTATTATGGAAATGAAAGGGCGCAAGTAAGGATTTTAGTCATACATCATTTTTCTCATAAGTCCATTTTCCACACACCCTATGGACTTACTAGGGGAGGTCCCATTCGTTCTGTTCGCTAGCCCTGGGACGGATCCGGATATCCGGGAAATTTAGGGTATCCGGATCCGGATCCGTCGGATCCGTGGATTTAATATCCGGATCCGGATTCGTGGTTTCCGGATATCCGGGTTTCGGATATCCGTCTCGATATTCTATTATCCGCGGATATCCGGATCCGGATCCGGATCCGTCAAAATAAATAAAAATAATTTTTTAACAAAAAATACAATTTTTTTTTAATATAATACATAAATTAAATATTTATAAATATATTTATATATGTTTATAATATTGTAAAAACTAAAATATAATATTATAAGATTAATTCATGTATAAATATTAATATATCAAATATAAATATTAATAAAATATAAAAATTTAATGTATTTTAAAAATACGGATCCGGATCCGGATATCCGGACCTAAAAATTAAGATATCCGGATCCGGATTTGGTTTGCACGGATCCAAGATTTTACTATCCGGTTTCGGATCCGGGCACCCCGTATATCCTATTTTCGGAGCGGATCCGGAGCGGATCTAGGATCGAATCCGGATCTCGGATAATAGGTCTCAGGCCTACTGCTCGCTACATGCCATCCAAAATGAACCTAGAATTTATGCTGAATTATCATCTGAAAAAAAGTTTGACGATAATTTCATTTGATAAAATATCAATAAGTAATAAGTATGTGTAGTACAGTGGTTATTAAAATATGGATTTTGTATATATTGATAACACATGTATAACGTTTGATTTAAAAATATTCAATAGATACATATTAGGGCAATTCTTTAAAATAGCTATTTTTAAGTTTTTTGTCACAAAAATAGCATTCAAAAAATAAAATGACCAAAATAAAAATTTTTTTATTTTGAAACTTTAAATATTTTTTTTTTTAAATTTGAAACCATATTCTCAAAACTCCACCCCTTAACTTTAAACACTAAGTCTACATTAGTTAATCCTTGGATATAAGTGCATATTTACTTTTTAATAAAACTTATTTTAGTCATTTTTCTACTTGAAGTTTATTTTTGTGAAAATAAAATAAAAAAGGATATCCAAGGAATTTGTTTTATAAAAAAACCACGTAAAACTCCAACATATATAATACTAGGATCGGCCCGCCCTACGGGCGGGAAGTTAATAATAAAAACTGTTTTAAATAAATTTATATTAATTTTATGAAGCATTTAAAAATCATGGTGGATTGAAAACTATATTATAAAAAACAATAATGAATTGAATGCTGAGATCACATTGTTAGGGCATCATTAGTGGTAAAATAGCAAGTAGAGTACCTCACTAATATTTTAATTATTATTTTTGTACATAATTTAGTTATTAATAATTTTAAAAATTAAAATAAAAAAACCTGTAAAATGATACCACATGTATTCACTGATTTTTTAGAAATGTATGAAAGCTCTTCCCATAGGTACCACTCTTGCTCTCTTTTTTTTTATCGTTTCTCTTTCTTCTTTTTCAGCTTTTAATATTTTTAAATTTGTTAGAGCCTGATGAATTTCAACCGGTGCGAGTGCCCTTATTTTTAATAAACATTTTTGGTTTGGAATTAAAATGACAATATCCTTCATTATTCTATTTTTTCAGAGAATACAAAATTAGCAAAAAACAATTCATAATAATATGATAATATATATATCTTCTTATTATTCTTAGTTCAATTTGACATAATAAAAGAAAATATTAACTTTAAATAGATAATATGTGAAATTTCATGTTTACCACATTCATGGTACCATTATTGATCTTTACCATCACTAAAGGAACATTTTTAAAAATATATTTTCAATAAGTGGCAAAAGACTCCTATATTATTGTTTTTGATATATATATAACAAATAATTATTTAAGTAAAAATATAATTTTTTATGTTTTCGAATTATACTTTTTTAAAATTCAAAATTGTTTTTGGAATTGTTTTGGTTTATTTTATTTTATTTTTTAATTCTACAGATATAAGATATGTTCGGTTATTTTTAAAATTTGATTCAATTCTCGTTCAGATATTTTGTTTTTTTGGTTCAGTTTGGACAACAAAGTGGGGAACCAGCTAATATCAAAAACAAAATCGAGTCTCTTTCGGCTACGGGCGTTTCAGATTATTTTGGTTAATTTGAGTAAATTTTATTGATAAATTATTTTTTGCCAGAAAAAAACAGGTGATTTAAGTTTTTTGGATAAATTATCAGGTAGTTTATATAATTTTAAATAATTTAGGAAAATGGTATTCATATAATTCATTTTGGATAGTTCAGTTTATAAATAATAAGTTTATGATATTTGTTACTGTAAAACTAAGTTTATTTAATATTTTAGATTTGTAAATTATATTTCAAATTGAGATACTTATTAATTTTGGTTCGGTTCTCGTTTGTTTTTGATATTTTAGTTTCAGAAAAATATAGAATACATGATATATAGAAATATACCTGATTTATGAAATTTGATTTTGTTTCGATTTTGTTTTTTATTTAGTAAGGTTCGATTCTTCAGTTACGGGTAAACACATGGCTAATTTCATGTGTGCAGAGCTTTGTAGTACTGGTTAACGGCACATCGATTTTAATGTTTGATCTCAAACCTCTCGTCATTCTATTTATTTATAAATTAAAATTGGGATACAATTATTAACCATATATTAACTTAGAAAAATAAATTGGCGAATGAATCAAATCTATTTTTCATTTGCTAGTTGACTATAGTAAGAATAATATTATTGTATAGACCCATATCAAAGTTTAGAGTCATAAATAATAGAGCCTAAAGAGACCGAAAAATAATTTAAGTGGTAAAGTAGTTTACGATGACGTTAATTTTTTTTGTTATATATCTATATATAATTGATTACGGCTGCTGGTTCAGAGGTGGATTTTGTGGGTTACCGGACTTGAAAAATTAGAGTTGTATAAGGCCCAAAATTTATAAGTCTGAAGCCCAAATAATGTTGCGACGGACACATATCGCCTCTGCAGCGAACGACTTTCCACGTGGCAAAACAGGAGAGATACCAACATATATATATATATATATATTATACGCAATGACTTCTAAACATAAACATTAAAATAAAATGTAATAAATTTAATCTACATAATCCCTCCACACCTAAAGATTCTTAACAACTATAAACATTCTAATACGTTTCTGTTGCAAATGCTGATACAAAACACATGCAATCAAAATACACAATAAAATTGTCATACAATCACACGTAAGTTATATTCTGTGCGAAGTGCAGATCAATCCTAGAACGTTTATAGTTGGTTCAACCATGAACCGGTCAAGTAGTCCGATTGGATCCATGCTAGGTAAAGTTTACTGTTTTACATAATTAAAAATAGATTTCAAAGAGAGTAAGAAATAAAATAAATATTAAAAATATATAAAACATAAAAAAAAACTTATATGTTAAATCTCACTACCAGTATTGAAAAATGTAAAATAATGACATAATAAAAATTTTTATTTAGATAAACATATATTTTTAAATAAAAATAACAAAAGTAAATAATAAATAAATTTTAAAATTATTTATACATTATTAAAATAAATAAACATATATTTTTATAGCATAATTATTATTTTTAAGAGAAATTAAAATATTTTTTATTTATAAATTATTAGTTATATTCAAAATTGTTAACATAATGAAAAGTTATTAGTTATATTTAAAATCGTAAAGACTTTTAAAATATATTAGAAATATGCATCGATGTAAGAAAAATAAAATATAGTTTCATTTATACAATTTCAATAAACCTATTAAAAAAGTTATTCAACAAAAAAGGGAAGCTGAATATTAACACAAAAACTACATAAATAATATTAATGATTAATATATATTATTAAACTGAACATTGAAAAAGTTAAACAAATATTAAAAAAGTATAATAAAAGTCCCGTCCGTGTATTCTATCAAGCAAAAGTTTTGATCCGAGAGCTAGTGTTAAAGGATTTACTTTTATCGAGTAAACTAGTTTGCTTAAAAAAAATTAATGTTCTCTTTAAATTGCATTTATCATCCAACGGACATGATTATAAAAACAAAATAAATAATTTTAAAGGGAAAACCAAAAGACTCTAGCCATTTAATTAGTAACGGTAACATTATTTTCCCTTATCTATATATATCTTCTTCTTCATTCCATCTAAACTATACAGTCTACACTACACTCCATTACAATCCAAATGAATTGGTCTTTGACCCCAATGCTTCGGTCCTGGGGACAGCAGCCGGTTTATAGTCTTCTCAACTTGTTTGATCTGATGATGTTTCAGTGATTTGAGAGTGGGAAGGAAGCAGAAAATCAAAGAAGAAGCAGGTTAGAATCACTTCATTGAAATTCAGGACTGAGAGGTATGAGTTTCTCTGATCAAAAATATTGAAAAATTGACGGATTATTTGTAGAAATTGACTGAGGCCTGACTGTTGGTTGGTGTTTTGTGTCTCTGCAGCAAAGAGTTAAGGTGAAAGAGGAAGAAGTCTGCCGAGAAGATTCAAGCGATAGATGGTGGAAGAAAAGATGAGAATCCCCATTGCTCAAGGTATCTAATTTCGTTTTTTTCTTTTTCTGTTTTTTTCAATTTTTTTTTTTTTGGGGGAGATTCTATATTTACTTGGATTGAAAAAGGAAGAAGCTTATGTGTATATTCATAGTGTGGAAACAATTAGAAACTAGCGTCCCATCATTTGATTGATCGTTAGAGGTTATGTTCCATTTGAATTTATACTTATGAGATCACTTTGTTATTTCTATCAGTTCTTGGCAAATATTCTATATTTACTTTGATTGAAAATGGAAGAAGCTTTATGTATTCATAATGTGAAAACAATTAGAAACTAACATCCTGTCTATTTGAATGATTGTTAGAGAGGTTAGGTTCCATTTGAATTTACACTTATGAGATCACTTTGTTATTTCTATCAGTTCTTGGCAAATATTATATATTTGCTTAGATTGAAAATGGAAGAAGCTTATATGTATCTTCATAATGTGGAAACACTTATGAGATCATTTTGTTATTTCTATCAGTTCTTGGCAAATATTCTATATTTGCTTAGATTGAAAATGGAAGAAGCTTATGTGTATCTTCATAATGTGGAAACAATTAGAAACTAGCGTCCAGTCTATTTGATTGATTGTTAGAGAGGTTAGGTTCCATTTGACGTAACACTTATGAGATATTTTGTTATTCCTATCAGTTCTTGGCAATATTCTATATTTTCTTAGATTGAAAAGGAAGAAGCTTATGTGTATATTCATAATGTAGAAACAATTAGGAACTAGCATCCTATCTATTTGAATGATTGTTAGAGAGGTTAGGTTCCATTTGACTTTTACACTTATGAGATCACTTTGTTATTCCTATCAATCCTTGGCAATATACAGTTTTTCCCTCTTGTTTTAAACGTTTTAAAAAAAAATTGCTTGTTTGCAATCATGTGATGATGATGTGGATGTTTGTTTGTTTCCGTGCAATCATGTGATGAGGAAGAAGAAGCTTGTGAGATTGGAGATGGTCAGGAGGAGCTTGAGAATGAGAGCTGATATTAGGATTATGAAACATTTGGTCACGTGGCCAACATCAAAGGTTTCTCCTTTTTTCTATTATGTCTTGCTGTCACCCGCCAATAGATTTCAATTGCTAATCTGTTATGTTTATGTGCCTTTTGGTTGGTCAGGTAGTGTTATATGTTGGGAGTCTTGAGCATATCTTCAAGCAAGAAACAAACTAGGAAATGTATTAAGGTTTCCTTTGACTTTTCCACCGTAATTCATTTCAAAACTCATGTTTTGTTTCTTCTTAATCATTGTTTATGCATTCCATCACATAAGTCTATATGTTTAATATTATTATTTTGACTCGTCCATTCAAATTCGCTATTCTTAATTAGAAACCCCATTTTTTAGCATTTGTTATTTCACGTTCATATTACAACTTGCAATAATAAAAAACTGAAATCATCAATTTGAAACCTAAATCTACCTGATTCTGTTATAGTACAAAACTAAACAGCTATATAAAAATCTTAGTCAATAAATTTGTTCATGGTTTTACAAGATTAGTGTATTTGTAATTATATTTATTCATTTGACACGTTGTTCATTATTACAACATATACATTGTGTGTGTGAATATGTGTGAGGGATATATATTCAACTATTTGAATTAAAAAAGTTAAGCAGTACAAAAGAATATATATCATGATGCTTTTTTTTTGACAAAAAAAAAGATGTTTAGATTTTCTTAGGATACATGTTGAAAAAAGCATTTATTTGACTATTATAAGTTTATAACCAAGAAGGCTAATAATTGGTTCATCCTTAGTGGACAAAGACATTCGCCTATACTCTAAAAAGCAAAGATTTAATTCAAAGTACAATGAAGAATTATGCGCATGAACGAAGCATAAAGCTAAGACGAATAATAATAATACTATAAAATAGTAAAATAATAATCAAAACGATGATTAAAAGTCGTTAATCATAACGGAGAGACATTTAAAACATGAAAAAAGTTATAAAAAAAAAGAGACGGTAGCGTGCTTGGTCGTCTCGGAGCAACGTACAAGAAGATGCTGACCAAAATAAGTTTCTCAAGGAGATAATGACCAAAATAAGTTTCATTAAAAAGGTAAAAGATCTTTATATCATTACTTTATACAATTATTTACATAGTAAAAAAATGAAAAAAATAAATTATTATTTTCGAATAACATGTTTATGAGTTTAAACCAGTGTTTTGAAACCCGATTCGGATCCACGGTTGAACCAATAAACCCGGTGATCCGAATATAATTCGGTTTGGATTTTATGAAAAACTCATTACTCATTATTTAAAATTCCAGTAAAACCCGCAAAAACCCAGAACCCATCAACCGGTTGAACCACACTGGCTAACCCAATAAGTATTTTTTTTTAGATTTCTTAATTATGTTATTAAATTTTATTTTTGTTCAAATTAAAAAGTGAGATTTTCAGATTTTAGTAATATCTTTTTCTGCTGTCGGATGTCGACTATGTATCTCATTCTTTCTTTTTTGATTTTTTTCGTGAATCTCATTTACACTATTTAATTTGTGATTTATTTGTGGTTTTTTAAGATTCTGACGAAGATCTATGCCGTTTGAAAAAATGAAGTGAACGATGATAAAGAGAACCGAAATTAGTTGTTGTAATTTGGTGGGTATTAGTTTATTTTTGTTATCGATAATCTATTATTACAGATTAATATTTAACTTTGTTTTTTGGATTTAAAATTTAATTTTACCATTCACAGTTCACATTTAAATACTTATGCATTTCACATCTTGATATATTTTAGATCCCAGGTATAATTCTTAGCCATTACATTCCTTTAGATCCCACAAGGATGAATCTTTAATAACAGTATCCCTAGAAATATAAGCATATTCTATCAAGCAAAAGTTTTGATCCGAGGGCTAGTGTTAAAGGATTTACTTTTATCGAGTAAACTAGTTTGCTTAAAAAAAATTAATGTTCTCTTTAAATTGCATTTATCATCCAACGGACATATAAAAACAAAATAAATAATTTTAAAGGGAAAACCAAAAGACTCTAGCCATTTAATTAGTAACGGTAACATTATTTTTCCTTATCTATATATATCTTCTTCTTCATTCCATCTAAACGACAAAGTCTACACTACACTCCATTACAATCCAAATGAATTGGTCTTTGACCCCAATGCTTCGGTCCTGGGGACAGCAGCCGGTTTATAGTTTTCTTTGATTTTCGGTCCTGGGAAGGAAGCAGAAAATCAAAGAAGAAGCAGGTTAAGATCACTTCATTGAAATTCAGAACTGAGAGGTATGAGTTTCTCTGATCAAAAATATTGAAAAATTTACGGATTATTTGTAGAAATTGACTGAGGCCTGACTGTTGGTTGGTGTTTTGTGTCTCTGCAGCAAAGAGTTAAGGTGAAAGAGGAAGAAGTCTGCCGAGAAGATTCAAGCGATAGATGGTGGAAGAAAAGATGAGAATCCCATTGCTCAAGGTATCTAATTAATTTCGTTCTTTTTCTGTTTTTTTCAAATCTTTTTTTTTGGGGAGATTCTATATTTACTTGGATTGAAAAAGGAAGAAGCTTGTGTGTATATTCATAGTGTGGAAACAATTAGAAACTAGCGTCCCATCATTTGATTGATCGTTAGAGGTTATGTTCCATTTGAATTTATACTTATGAGATCACTTTGTTATTTCTATCAGTTCTTGGCAAATATTCTATATTTACTTTGATTGAAAATGGAAGAAGCTTTATGTATTCATAATGTGAAACCATTTAGAAACTAACATCCTGTCTATTTGAATGATTGTTAGAGAGGTTAGGTTCCATTTGAATTTACACTTATGAGATCACTTTGTTATTTCTATCAGTTCTTGGCAAATATTATATATTTGCTTAGATTGAAAATGGAATAAGCTTATGTGTATCTTCATAATGTGGAAACACTTATGAGATCATTTTGTTATTTCTATCAGTTCTTGGCAATATTCTACATTTGCTTAGATTGAAAATGGAAGAAGCTTATGTGTATCTTCATAATGTGGAAACACTTATGAGATCATTTTGTTATTTCTATCAGTTCTTGGCAATATTTTATATTTGCTTAGATTGAAAATGGAAGAAGCTTATGTGTATCTTCATAATGTGGAAACACTTATGAGATCATTTTGTTATTTCTATCAGTTCTTGGCAATATTTTATATTTGCTTAGATTGAAAATGGAAGAAGCTTATGTGTATCTTCATAATGTGGAAACATTTATGAGATCATTTTGTTATTTCTATCAGTTCTTGGCAATATTTTATATTTGCTTAGATTGAAAATGGAAGAAGCTTATGTGTATCTTCATAATGTGGAAACACTTATGAGATCATTTTGTTATTTCTATCAGTTCTTGGCAATATTCTACATTTGCTTAGATTGAAAATGGAAGAAGCTTATGTGTATCTTCATAATGTGGAAACACTTATATGAGATCATTTTGTTATTTCTATCAGTTCTTGGCAATATTTTATATTTGCTTAGATTGAAAATGGAAGAAGCTTATGTGTATCTGGATCATAATGTGGAAACACTTATGAGATCATTTTGTTATTTCTATCAGTTCTTGGCAATATTTTATATTTGCTTAGATTGAAAATGGAAGAAGCTTATGTGTATCTTCATAATGTGGAAACAATTAGAAACTAGCGTCCAGTCTATTTGATTGATTGTTAGAGAGGTTAGGTTCCATTTGACTTAACAATTATGAGATCATTTTGTTATTCCTATCAGTTCTTGGCAATATTCTATATTTTCTTAGATTGAAAAGGAAGAAGCTTATGTGTATATTCATAGTGTAGAAACAATTAGGAACTAGCATCCTATCTATTTGAATGATTGTTAGAGAGGTTAGGTTCCATTTGACTTTTACACTTATGAGATCACTTTGTTATTCCCATCAATCCTTGGCAATATACAGTTTTCCCCTCTTGTTTTAAACGTTTTTAAAAAAATTGCTTGTTTGCAATCATGTGATGATGATGTGCATGTTTGTTTGTTTCCGTGCAATCATGTGATGAGGAAGAAGAAGCTTGTGAGATTGGAGATGGTCAGGAGGAGCTTGAGAATGAGAGCTGATATTAGGATTATGAAACATTTGGTCACGTGGCCAACATCAAAGGTTTCTCCTTTTTTCTATTATGTCTTTCTTGTCATCCGCCAATAGATTTCAATTGCTAATCTGTTATGTTTATGTGCCTTTTTGGTTGGTCAGGTAGTGTTATATGTTGGGAGTCTTGAGCATATCTTCAAGCAAGAAGGCATGCGTGGCTTATACCGTGGTCTTTCCCCTACCGTCATGTGTCCACCCTAATGACCATGTCAACAGATCTCAATCCTCTAACGACACTTTCCCTACTGTAAGCTTCTTCTTTCAATTGCTTGCGCTGTTTGTTGTTCCTACTAATTGTTTGTTGACGCTCTGCGTTATTGATTTTGGTTTTGTCTAGGTCGTCATGCACATTGCAGCTGCAACCGAGATTAATTCAAGGCTCATCCCTAGTTTGAAAACTTTGCATTCCACTCTCGACTCTAAGGTCTCTCCTCTCTTCTCAACTGACACACTTAACTTACTCTCTGAATTGCAGCATGAAACTTGCACTAAATAGTATCATAAATTACTTCTGACCTCAGTTCAGTGTGTTTATATTTATTTATATCTGATACTCCTCCTCACCTATCTGTTGCGTTTGTTATTTTTCTCAAACTTATCTCCTTTTCTGGCAGTCTTTCGAGTTCAAAGATATTGTGAAAATTGGAAGAACTCACACTCAAGATGCTACAAAGAATTATAGATGAAAATTATATTTATATGTTTCAAAATATTTTACTCACCCAATTGATTATTTAGTTATTAATGTTTTTACTCCTTTGACGACGCTAGGACAAGAATTTGGTGGCTACGCTACTCAAGTATGTTCTTTGTTCAGAAACAATTGTCTTTGTCTTGCACAAGTGAAAATCACATGCAATTTCAAAATTTGGAACTCATGATTGCAGGTTAAGTATGGGCTTAATAGGGTCACATGCACTCTACCCCGCCTCTATCAGGTTTGGCAAAATGACATCTTTGGGGAAGGTGAATCCTACACAATGTGAGGCCTTGACTATGGTTTGTGCTCAGGTAAGTTATGTTCATCAATGCATGCTTACTGATAGAGGGATCTAAGTTCTTTCTTAACTCTTTTGAGCTTCATTTTACAAAATTGAAGGTTATGGGCAACCATGTCGCTGTGACAGTTGGTGGGTCAAATGGTCATTTCGAATTGAATGTATTTAAGCCAGTGATCGCAAGCGCTCTTTTGCATGTACGTTAATCTCTTTCCGTTGTGGATCTATTTTGTTTTATTGTATATAAAATATTGTCAATCTGAACCTTTGGATCTCGCCTCTTTGACACAGTCCATTAGATTGGTAGCAGATGCCTCAGCTTCGTTTGAGAAAAACTGTGTGAGGGGAATTGAGGCCAACAGAGAACGGATCTCAAAGCTATTGCATGAGGTAGTTTTTCCTTCTCCTTCATGGTGTGATTATGATCACGGGCGGGAACTAATTTTGTTTCTTCTTGGTATGTATTACTGTGTAGTCCCTTATGCTTGTGACATCATTGAATCCGGTAAGTTTCCAGATATTAAAATCTGTCTTTACGTCATCCATTTTCCCACTAGGATTACAAATGAAGTTACACGTATGCTAAGTTTTCGAATCCTTTGTCTCCTTTCACCAGAAAATCGGATATGACAATGCTGCAGCAGTTGCCAAGAAAGCTCACAAAGAAGGATCTACATTGAAGGTAGTAAACACAAGAAACTCTTTATCCTTCTTCATCCTGAAATCAAACATACTTGAAAATTGATATAAGAAAAAAAAATAGAAAATTCATCTACAATATTTTTTTGACATTTCATAAAAACCCTACCAATGGAAATAAAAACGAAAGAAATATCATGGATGTTTTTTTGTTGTTGTTACCATGCTCAATTTTAAAAAATATTCACATGAAAATTGAAAGATAAACACAACAGTGATTACTACATAATCAAAACATGTGTTTTTAAAAAAACATTAAGTAATAAAAATGTATATAACCCAGAGGCAGTCCTTCAACTATAACAGTGATTATTTAGCGCACGTCATAAGCATCAATTAAGGAATAATTAGAAAATAAAAATAAAAAACATTAACGGTCTCACAGTTTTACTTATAAAAAATAAACTAGATTTTGATCCGCGCTTAAGAAGCGTGGGCTTGAGGTTTTTAATCTTTAACAAATTTTAAATCTAGTATAATTTTTTTTGTTTCACAATATAAATATTGATTTTTAATGTTTTTATTATTCATTATTTTTTATAGTGTGAGATTTGTTTGAAATAGATTTAAAGATGATATGTATGTTTTTAGTAGTAAAGATATTCATTATTAAAAATATATATTTTAATTATTGAACTGTATTAACCAATGTTTTGAAATCTTGTATTAACCAATGTTTTGAAAATCTGATCGGACCGTACGATCGAACCAGTCGGATCCTGACTCGCTCTTCTAACTGGTTTTGAGTTGTGCTAAAAACCGAATTTGAGTTAAATCGGACCTAGTTCAATATTAAAACCCAGTTTTCGTAAATTCAAGTTAAAAAAAAAATTGCAAATTTTAATAAGATTTCATCAAAATTTAATATTGTTTTCGACTACATATATAAATAAATTAGTTTTAATTTTTGAATTTTTCATTTTATTTTTCATATCAGTTTTAAAATATAACATTGATATAAACTTATATCAAAATTAATTTATAGTTATACTTACATATATATAGTTGCTTAATCTAAAATTAAATGAAAATTAAGCGGTTAAACCGATTAAACCGGTCCGACCATTGACCAAGGTGCAATGTTGAATCAGTGTCCCGTTCGGTTTTCAAAACATTGTCATTAAAACACAGCTATCAATTTTAAATTAAAAATGAATTTTCCTCGCATATATTTATATCATAGTTACAACTATCAATTTACATTATTATAAAACCAATTATTTTTAGTATTGATATAGTTTTCAATTTCAGATATTAATTTTGTGATAACATTTCATAAAAAGAGTCACGAAATACATGAATAACATATCACTTAAAAAGTGCAATAAATATTGTTAAGTTTGTAATACAAAGGTATGCATCATATGTTCGATAATTTATATGTAGGGTCCAAAAATATGTACATTAATATTATTCCGTTTGTTATGACTATTTCCTTAAGTTATTTTCTGTATTAAGAAAATAATAATAAAATCTTTACGTAAAATATCGTTGTTAGTTACAATATCTGTTTTTGTACATTAAGGAAATTATGAGTTGATGCATCGAATATTACTTTGGCCTAAAAATAGGTTGAATTATGTGGTGTTAGTCTAACTAATAGGTCCAAATAACCTTGAATAAGTAGATTTTTTAAGAATGCTTCTCTTTTAATAGTATAGATATTTTTGTATTAACCTATTCACTTCTTGGGATATAAAACCAAAAATATAGCAATAATTGGCGTTAGAGGTTGGTGTGTCTGGGATTACGTGTGGATGCAGAACGTAGCATCACCACACATTACATCCAAGTTGCCATTCTTTATTTCACCTTTATTATTTGTAAACTTTTTAAGAAGTTCCATATTTTAATATCATTTAGAAAAATAAATTATTAATGTATAAGATAGATTTCGAGAAAAATTCAAAAAATATAACAATATTGTTTTAATGCATAGTGGACTCATGTACTAACATATGATGATGATCAAAGAGGTTTGAAACCTTTGTTATCTCTATTTCTCTAGAAAATATCGATTTTATAATGGTTATTCCACTAATTACGACAATAATGGTTAACACATAGATTTTGAGAAAATTTCAAAAATACGATAATATTGTTTTAATGCATATTTGCATCATGCACAAACATATGATGATGTTCAAATAGGTTTGGAGCCTTTGTTGTTTCCGTTTTTCAAGAAATTAGCGATTTTATAGTGGCTAATCCATCGATTTAGGGAGTATTATAAAGTTTTACTAAACAAATTGATTAAAAATTATAACGATTCCCATATACCACGAAAAAGAGTTTATCATACAATAATACAAATGTAGAATATGGTTAGAATTTTAAAACAACACTAAAAAGTATAAGCTTCAGTATATAAAGCGTTTAACGTAAAACTTAATATTTTCGTAGGGGGATTAACACATAGATTTTGAGAAAAATTAAAAAATTATAGCAATGTTGATTTAATGCATAGTTGCCTCCTGAACTAATATATGATGATGGTCAAAGAGGTTTGAAACCTTTGTTTTCTCCATTTCTCTAGAGAATAGCGATTTGATAATAGTTAGTCCACTAATTTAGGGAGTATATGAAGTTTTACTAAATTACAATATTGTTGTAATACATAGTTGCATTATTCACTAACATATCATGATGTTCAAATAGGTTTGGAGCCTTCGTTGTGTCCGTTTTACAAGAAATTAGCAATTTTATAGTGGTTATTCCACCAATTTAGGAAGTATTATAAATTTTTCCTAAATTAATTGATAAAGAAATTATAACGATTCTCATATACCACGAAAGAGAGTTTAAAATACATTAATATAAATGTAGAATTTGCTTAGAAATTTTAAAACAACACTAAAAAATATAAGCTTCAGTATATATAGCGTTTAACGTAAAACTCAATATTTTCGTAGGGTTAACACATAGATTTTGAGAAAAATTCAAAAAATATTGCAATATTGCTTTAATGCATAGTTGCCTCCTATATTAATATATGATGATGGTAAAAGAGGTTTGAAGCCTTTTTTGTCTCCATTTCTCTAGAAAATAGCGATTTGATAATGGTTAGTCCACTAATTTAGGGAGTATATAAAATTTTACTAAATTAATTTCTAAAAAAAATGGAACGATGCTAATGTACCATGAAAGAGAGTTTAACATACATTAATTCAAATTTAGAATGTGATTAGAAATTTTAAAACAACACTAAAGATTATAGGTTTCGGTATATAAAACATTTATGAAAAACACATAGATTTTGAGAAAATTTCGAAAAATATGACAATATTGTTTTAATGCATAGTTGCATCCTTCACTAACATATCTTGATGTTCAAATACGTTTGGAGCCTTCGTTGTGTCCGTTGTACAAGAAATTAGCGATTTTATAGTGGTTATTCCACCGATTTAGGGAGTATTACAAACTTTTCCTAAATTAATTGATAAAAAAAATTTAACGATTCCTGTATACCACGAAAGAGAGTTTAAAATATATTAATACAAATTTAGAATGTGGTTAGAAATTTTAAAACAATACAAAAAAGTATAAGCTTCAGTATATAGAGCGTTTAACGTAAAACTCAATATTTTCGTAGGGGTTAACACATAGATTTTGAGAAAAATTCAAAAAATATTGCAATATTGCTTTAATGCATAGATGCCTCTTGTACTAATATATGATGATGGTCAAAGAGGTTTGGAACCTTTGTTGCCTCCACTTCTCTAGAGAATAGCGATTTGATAATGGTTAGTCCACTAATTTAGGGAGTATCTGAAATTTTACTAAATTAATTTCTAAAAAAAATGGAACGATGCTCATGTACCATGAAAGAGAGTTTAGCATACATTAATACAAATTTAGAATGTGATTATAAATTTTAAAACAACACTAAAGATTACATGTTTCAGTATATAAAGCATTTACGAAAAACTCAATATATTCGTAGGGGTTGTTAACACATAGATTTTGAGAAAATTTCGTAAAATATGACAATATTGTTTTAATGCATAGTTGCATAATTCACTAACATATCTTGATGTTCAAATAGGTTTGGAGCCTTCGTTGTGTCCGTTTTACAAGAAATTAACAATTTTATAGTGGTTATTCCATCGGTTTAGGGAGTATTATAAGTTTTTCCTAAATTAATTAACAAAAAAATTATAATGATTCCCACTACCACGAAAAAGAGTTAAAATACATTAATACAAATATATAAAGTGGTTAGAAATATTAAAACAACACTAAAAAGTATAAGCTTCAGTATATATAGCGTTTAACGTAAAACTCAATATTTTCGTAGGGGTTAACACATAGATTTTGAGAAAAATTCAAAAAATATTGCAATATTGCTTTAATGCATAGTTGCCTCCTATATTAATATATGATAATGGTAAAAGAGGTTTGAAGCCTTTTTTGTCTCCATTTCTCTAGAAAATAGCGATTTGATAATGGTTAGTCCACTAATTTAGGGAGTATATAAAATTTTACTAAATTAATTTCTAAAAAAAATGGAACGATGCTAATGTACCATGAAAGAGAGTTTAGCATACATTAATTCAAATTTAAAATGTGATTAGAAATTTTAAAAAAACACTAAAGATTATAGGTTTCGGTATATAAAACATTTATGAAAAACACATAAATTTTGAGAAAATTTCGAAAAATATGACAATATTGTTTTAATGCATAGTTGCATCCTTCACTAACATATCTTGATGTTCAAATAGGTTTGGAGCCTTCGTTGTGTCCGTTGTACAATAAATTAGCGATTTTATAGTGGTTATTCCACCGATTTAGGGAGTATTACAAACTTTTCCTAAATTAATTGATAAAAAAAAATTAACGATTCATGTATACCACGAAAGAGAGTTTAAAATATATTAATACAAATTTAGAATATGGTTAGAAATTTTAAAACAATACTAAAAAGTATAAGCTTCAGTATATAGAGCGTTTAACGTAAAACTCAATATTTCCGTAGGGGTTAACACATAGATTTTGAGAAAAATTCAAAAAATATTGCAATATTGCTTTAATGCATAGATGCCTCCTGTACTAATATATGATGATGGTCAAAGAGGTTTGGAACCTTTGTTGCCTCCACTTCTCTAGAGAATAGCGATTTGATAATGGTTAGTCCACTAATTTAGGGAGTATCTGAAATTTTACTAAATTAATTTCTAAAAAAAATGGAACGATGCTCATGTACCATGAAAGAGAGTTTAGCATACATTAATACAAATTTAGAATGTGATTATAAATTTTAAAACAACACTAAAGATTACATGTTTCAGTATATAAAGCATTTACGAAAAACTCAATATATTCGTAGGGTTTGTTAACACATAGATTTTGAGAAAATTTTGAAAAATATGACAATATTTTTTTAATGCATAGTTGCATCATGCACAAACATATGATGATGTTCAAATAGGTTCGGAGCCTTCGTTGTCACCGTTTTACAAAAAATTAGCGATTTCCATCGATTTAGGGAGTATTATAAAGTTTTACTAAACTAATTGATTAAAAAATTTTAACGATTCCCATATACCACGAAAAAGAGTTTAACATACACAAATACAAATGTAGAATGTGATTAGAAATTTTAAAACAACACTAAAAAGTATAAGCTTCAGTATATAAAACGTCTAACGTAAAACTCAATATTTTCGTAGGGGGGTTAACACATAGACTTTGAGAAAAAATGAAAAATTTAACAATATTTCTTTAATGCATAGTTGACTCCCGTACTAATATATGATGATGGTCAAAGAGGTTTGAAATCTTTGTTGTCTCCATTTCTCTAGAGAATAGCGGTTTGATAATGGTTATTCCACTAATTTAAGTAGTATATGAAGTTTTACTAAATTACAATATTGTTTTAATGCATAGTTGCATCTTTCACTAGCATATCATGATGTTCAAATAGGTTTGGAGCCTTCGTTGTGTCCGTTTTACAAGAAATTAGCGATTTTATAGTGGTTATTCCACCGATTTAGGGAGTATTACAAACTTTTCCTAAATTAATTGATAAAAAAATTTAACGATTCATGTATACCACGAAAGAGAGTTTAAAATATATTAATACAAATTTAGAATATGGTTAGAAATTTTAAAACAATACTAAAAAGTATAAGCTTCAGTATATAGAGCGTTTAACGTAAAACTCAATATTTCCGTAGGGGTTAACACATAGATTTTGAGAAAAATTCAAAAAATATTGCAATATTGCTTTAATGCATAGATGCCTCTTGTACTAATATATGATGATGGTCAAAGAGGTTTGGAACCTTTGTTGCCTCCACTTCTCTAGAGAATAGCGATTTGATAACGGTTAGTCCACTAATTTAGGGAGTATCTGAAATTTTACTAAATTAATTTCTAAAAAAAATGGAACGATGCTCATGTACCATGAAAGAGAGTTTAGCATACATTAATACAAATTTAGAATGTGATTATAAATTTTAAAACAACACTAAAGATTACATGTTTCAGTATATAAAGCATTTACGAAAAACTCAATATATTCGTAGGGGTTGTTAACACATAGATTTTGAGAAAATTTCGTAAAATATGACAATATTGTTTTAATGCATAGTTGCATAATTCACTAACATATCTTGATGTTCAAATAGGTTTGGAGCCTTCGTTGTGTCCGTTTTACAAGAAATTAGCAATTTTGTAGTGGTTATTCCATCGGTTTAGGGAGTATTATAAGTTTTTCCTAAATTAATTAACAAAAAAATTATAATGATTCCCACTACCACGAAAAAGAGTTAAAATACATTAATACAAATGTATAAAGTGGTTAGAAATATTAAAACAACACTAAAAAGTATAAGCTTCAGTATATATAGCGTTTAACGTAAAACTCAATATTTTCGTAGGGGTTAAACACATAGATTTTGAGAAAAATTAAAAAAATATTGCAATATTGCTTTAATGCATAGTTGCCTCCTATATTAATATATGATAATGGTAAAAGAGGTTTGAAGCCTTTTTTGTCTTCATTTCTCTAGAAAATAGCGATTTGATAATGGTTAGTCCACTAATTTAGGGAGTATATAAAATTTTACTAAATTAATTTCTAAAAAAAATGGAACGATGCTAATGTACCATGAAAGAGAGTTTAGCATACATTAATTCAAATTTAAAATGTGATTAGAAATTTTAAAACAACACTAAAGATTATAGGTTTCGGTATATAAAACATTTATGAAAAACACATAAATTTTGAGAAAATTTCGAAAAATATGACAATATTGTTTTAATGCATAGTTGCATCCTTCACTAACATATCTTGATGTTCAAATACGTTTGGAGCCTTCGTTGTGTCCGTTGTACAAGAAATTAGCGATTTTATAGTGGTTATTCCACCGATTTAGGGAGTATTACAAACGTTTCCTAAATTAATTGATAAAAAAAATTTAACGATTCATGTATACCACGAAAGAGAGTTTAAAATATATTAATACAAATTTAGAATATGGTTAGAAATTTTAAAACAATACTAAAAAGTATAAGCTTCAGTATATAGAGCGTTTAACGTAAAACTCAATATTTCCGTAGGGGGTTAACACATAGATTTTGAGAAAAATTCAAAAAATATTGCAATATTGCTTTAATGCATAGATGCCTCCTGTACTAATATATGATGATGGTCAAAGAGGTTTGGAACCTTTGTTGTCTCCACTTCTCTAGAGAATAGCGATTTGATAATGGTTAGTCCACTAATTTAGGGAGTATCTGAAATTTTACTAAATTAATTTCTAAAAAAAATGGAACGATGCTCATGTACCATGAAAGAGAGTTTAGCATACATTAATACAAATTTAGAATGTGATTATAAATTTTAAAACAACACTAAAGATTACATGTTTCAGTATATAAAGCATTTACGAAAAACTCAATATATTCGTAGGGGTTGTTAACACATAGATTTTGAGAAAATTTCGTAAAATATGACAATATTGTTTTAATGCATAGTTGCATAATTCACTAACATATCTTGATGTTCAAATAGGTTTGGAGCCTTCGTTGTGTCTGTTTTACAAGAAATTATCGATTTTATAGTGGTTATTCCACCGGTTTAGGGAGTATTATAATTTTTTCCTAAATTAATTAACAAAAAAATTATAATGATTCCCATTACCACGAAAAACAGTTAAAATAAATTAATACAAATGTACAAGGTGGTTAGAAATTTTAAAACAACACTAAAAAGTATAAGCTTCAGTATATTAAGTCTTTAACGTAAAACTCAATATTTTCGAAGGGGTTGTTAACACATCGATTTTGAGAAAAAATTCAAAAAATATGATAATATTAATTTAATGCATAGTTAACTCATGTACTAATATATGATGATGGTCAAAGAGGTTTGAAATCTTTGTTGTCTCTATTTCTTAAGAGAATAACGATTTTATAACGGTTATTCCACTAATTTAGGGAGTATACGAAGTTTCACTAAATTAATCTCTAAAAAATACTGAACGATGCTCATATACCATGAAAGAGAGTTTAGAATACATTAATACAAATGTAGAATGTGGTTAGAAATTTTAAAACAACACTAAAGATTATAGGTTTCAGTGTATAAAGTATTTACTAAAAACTCAATATATTCGTAGGGGAACACATAGATTTTGAGAAATTTTTGAGTGGCTATAAAGATTATAGTGGCTATTTCTTCGATTTAGAGAGTATAATAAAGTTTTACTAAACTAACTGATTAAAAAATTATAACGATTCCCATATACTACAAAAAAGAGTTTAATATACACTAATGCAAATGTAGAATGTGGTTAGAAATTTTAAAACAACACTAAAAAGTATAAGCTTTAGTATATAAAGCGTTTAACGTAAAACTCAATATTTTCGTAGGGGTTAACACATAGATTTTGAGAAAAATTGAAAAATATAACAATATTACTTTAATGCATAGTTGAATTCTGTACTAATATATGATGATGGTCAAAGAGGTTTGGAACCTTTGTTGTATCAATTTCTCTAGAGAATAGCGATTTTACAATGGTTAATCCACTAATTTAGGGAGTATATGAAGTTTCACAAAATTAATTTCTAAAAAAAATTGAACGATGCTCATGTACCATGAAAAATAGTTTAGAATACATTAATACAAATGTAGAATGTGGTTATAAATTTTAAAACAACACTAAAGATTATAGGTTTCAGTGTATAAAGCATTTACCAAAAACTCAATATATTCGTAGGGGTTAACACATAGATTTTGAGAAAATTTCGAAAAATATGACAATATTTTTTTAATGCATAGTTGCATCATGCACAAACATATGATGATGTTCAAATAGGTTCGGAGCCTTCGTTGTCACCGTTTTACAAAAAATTAGCGATTTCCATCGATTTAGGGAGTATTATAAAGTTTTACTAAACTAATTGATTAAAAAATTATAACGATTCCCATATACCACGAAAAAGAGTTTAACATACAAAAATACAAATGTAGAATGTGATTAGAAATTTTAAAACAACACTAAAAAGTATAAGCTTCAGTATATAAAACGTCTAACGTAAAACTCAATATTTTCGTAGGGGGGTTAACACATAGACTTTGAGAAAAAATGAAAAATTTAACAATATTTCTTTAATGCATAGTTGACTCCCGTACTAATATATGATGATGGTCAAAGAGGTTTGAAATCTTTGTTGTCTCCATTTCTCTAGAGAATAGCGGTTTGATAATGGTTATTCCACTAATTTAAGTAGTATATGAAGTTTTACTAAATTACAATATTGTTTTAATGCATAGTTGCATCTTTCACTAGCATATCATGATGTTCAAATAGGTTTGGAGCCTTCGTTGTGTCCGTTTTACAAGAAATTAGCCATTTTATAGTGGTTATTCCACCAATTTAGGGAGTATTATAAAGTTTTCCAGAATTAATTGATAAAAAAATTATACTGATTCTCATATACCACGAAAGAGAGTTTAATACATTAATACAAATGTAGAATGTGTTTAGAAATTTTAAAACAACGCTAAAAAGTGTAAGCTTCAATATAAAGAGCGTTTAACGTAAAACTCAATATTTTCGTAGGGGACACATAAATTTTGAGAAAAATTAAAAAAATATAACAATATAGCTTTAATGCATAGTTGAATCATCTACTAATATATGATGATGGTCAAAGAGGTTTGGAACCTTTGTTGTCTCTATTTCTCTATAGAATAGCGATTTGATAATGGTTAGTCCACTAATTTAGGGAGTATATGAAGTTTTACAATATTAATTTCTAAAAAAAATTTGGACAATGCTCATGTACCATGAAAGAGAGTTTAGCATACATTAATACAAATGTAGAACATGGTTAAAAATTTTAAAACAATACTAAAGATTATTTCAGTATATAAAGCATTTACAAAAAAACTCAATATATTTGTAGGGGGTACACATAGATTTTGAGAAAATTTCAAAAAATATGACAATATTGTTTTAATGCATAGTTGCATCCTGCACTAACATACGATGATGTTCAAATAGGTTTGGAGCCTTTGTTGTCACCGTTTTTCAAGAAATTAGCGATTTTATAGTGGTTATCCACCGATATAAGGAGTATTATTAAGTTTTACTAAATTAATTGATAAAAAAATTATAACGATTCTCATATACCACGAAAGAGAGTTTAACATACAATAATATAAATGTATAATGTGGTTAGAAATTTTAAAATAACCCTAAAAGGTATAAGCTTCAGTATATAGAGCGTTTAACGTAAAACTCAATATTTTCATAGGGGTTAACACATAGATTTTGAGAAAAATTCAAAAAATATAACAATATAGCTTTAATGCATAGTTGACTCATCTACTAATATATGATGATGGTCAAAGAAGTTTGGAACCTTTGTTGTCTCTATTTTTCTATAGAATAGTGATTTGATAATGGTTATTCCACTAATTTAGGGAGTATAATAAGTTTTACTATATTAATTTCTAAAAAAAAATGGAGTGATGCTCATGTTACATGAAAAAGAGTTTAGCATACATTAATTCAAATGTAGAATGTGGTTAGAAATTTTAAAACAACACTAAAGATTATAGGTTCAGTATATAAAGCATTTACCAAATATTCAATATATTCGTATGGACACAGAGATTTTGAGAAAATTTGGAAAAATATGACAAAATTGTTTTAATGCATAGTTGCATCCTGCACTAACTTACGATGATGTTCAAATAGGTTTGGAGCCTTCGTTGTCACCGCATTTCAAGAAATTAGCGATTTTATAGTGGTTATCCACCAATATAGGGAGTATTATGAAGTTTTACTAAATTAATTGAAAAAGAAATTATAACGATTCTCATATACCACGAAAGAGAGTTTAGCATACATTAATACAAATGTAGAATGTGGTTAGAAATTTTAAAACAACACTAAAAAGTATAAGCTTAAGTATATAGAGCGTTTAATATTTTTCATAATATTTAGCTGATTATAATATCGTAAAATTACCGCAAAAATACCTATAAGTTATATTTTACTTATATAATATGATTTCACAAAAACAATCACAATTTTAGTGCTGATTTTTAAGAGATTAAAAATGGAACCTAAGAATATTTTTTTTATGATAAGCATATTTTGATCGAATAATTACATTTTTTTAAAAATAGCATATACTTTTAATGAGGTATATATATAACTCAAACAATATAACATATAAATATACATTACAAATAAATTAGACGCTTAGTTTTCCAGTTTTGTTGTAGAAATATATTCCCAGTTACTGACATATCCAACTAAATGTTTCACAAAACCTTTTTACAGGATTTCGATAACCTTGACTAGGGGTAATGTATCGCTCATTATTCATTGGATCACAAATGATCTTGCACGGGTTGTCACAAATTGCTGGAGTTGCTTTTTTTGATGCTTTCATGCATTGATTTATGACACAATCTTTTATACACACATCTCTTGGGATTGAATCAGAAACTTGTATCGACCAAATCATTGTAAATAAAGTTAAAATCATGAATGCCCTATAAGTTTTATTTAACACTTGAGCTGCCATAAGTACCGTGAATGTGTAATTCAAAGTGTATAGTTTTGTTTATTCTGTTGTGAAACAAATATGATTTAGTAAAAAATCTGGATAGATCGAGATGATTTATATAGTAAAACGTTTTTACCAGATTCTGGAAGCCAGTAATTTTTGGGAAGTCAATTCGTTGTTTTTTAATTTCTTTTTCTTAATTAAGTAAATATATCGATTGATTTTTTGAACATTTAGGTGTGTTATAAGCCCTGGTCACCTAGGCAACTATTTTCTGTGAGTTAAAGTAACTAACTGGTCATATTATCATTTTTGGCTTATATAACACATTCAAGTAACATTTTTGTGTTTAAAACTTGTAACCATGTGTTAAGCCCTGGCCACCTAGGCAACTATTTTCTGTTAGTTAAAGTAACTAACTGGTCATATTATCATTTTAGCTTATACAACACATATTCAAGTAACATTTCTGTTTTAAAACTTGTAACCATGTGTTGTAAGTTGTAACAAAAGTCTATTTCAACACATAGAAGTTTGGGTCTCTTATACACCATCTTGTAGTGAAAATTTCTTTCCATATTCGTTATTATAAAAGTCGATATGTATATATATATATATGATAAAACATGTGCATCTTAAATAAAAATCATAATTTATTATGTGTCCTATAAATAAAAAATTAAATTTATAATAATTTAGCGTATATTTAAACAGATGGCCACATTTAAAAAGCTTTCTGATAAAGATAATTTTATTTCGATAAAAAGAGTAAGTTTTAGTGAAAAACAATAATCATGTAGCATATTATATCACAGATATTCTTGAAAATAAAATTTAGATAGACTAGGAATTGGTTAGCGGTAAAACCCACGTGTGTTGTCGCATAAACCTGATTAAATAAATTTTATTAGATTTTCGAGAGACTTTTAATAAAATCGTAACATCCCGAGTTGTGATATATGGAAAGGCTTAAGATAATTGATTTGACTACCTATGTCATTTCTAATTTTGATTTCATGAGTTTCTAAATAAGAAAATTTTAATTTCCGGAGCACATCCTGAAAGAACTCCAGAGTTAAGCGTGCTTGAGCTGGAGTAGTGGAAGGATGGTGACATATCGGGAAGTGATTCGCGATAGCGTGCGAGTGAGGCCAAAGCATGGGAAAAGGTCGAGTGGTGATTGCAGGGTCTGTAAACAATGATTTCGAGCCTTTAGAAAAATTAACGGACCGACCGTCGGATGGGATGGGGCCCAAGGGCTGAGAGAGTGGGCGTGGGTCGCCCATTAGCCGTGGGCAGTCGGGGCGTTACAAGTGGTATCAGAGCAGGTTAGCCGTCTCAGTTCTGACCTGAGAGGCGTCTTGAGACCTGTCGTAGAGCGCAACGAGGACGTTGCGTTCTTTGAGAGGGGGTGAATTGTAACATCCCGAGTTGTGATATATGGAAAGGCTTAAGATAATTGATTTGGCTACCTATGTCACCAAAGTTGACTTACCTTTTCCGGAGCACATCGTGAAAGAACTCCAGAGTTAAGCGTGCTTGAGCTGGAGTAGTGGAAGGATGAGTGACCTATCGGAAAGTGATTCGCGATAGCGTGCGAGTGAGGCCAAAGCATGGGAAAAAGTCGAGTGGTGATTGCATGGTCAGTAAACAATGATTTCGAGCCTTTAGAAAAATTAACGGACCGACCGTCGGATGGGATGGGGCCCAAAGGCCGAGAGAGTGGGCGTGGGTGGCCCATTAGCCGTGGGCGGTCGGGGCGTTACAAAAATATTATTGAAGAATTGAATTGAATTGTTAGTATTACATATACCATCGGTCTAGGTTCTTCAGGTAGATGGTATATAAGATTAAGAATATGAGTGCAGCCCCAGCCTCTTGCAGTATTGAGTTTCCCAGCTATATAATGCAGATTTCCCCATAATGATTGCTAGACTTTTCAACTTCATTTATTTTTCGTAAAATCTCAACAAATTATTTTACCGAAGCGGATGTAGCACTGGGAATTTGACTCTTTACCCGCGTGACCCAGTCCATTAGGCCCGCTGCAGGGCGTGTGCGGACCCAAAAAGACTGGGTTTTTAAAAATGTGGGTCAGGCGGATCGTGCCAGAAATAGCGGGGCGGGAGCGGGTCTTAATAATTCTGATAGCGGATTAGCGGGCACCCGTATATGTTGAGAAACATGTGGTTTTGGTTTTAGGTTTGTGTTGTTTTTGTGTTTTAGGTTGTTAATGTGCGTCGTTTTTTAGTCTTAGGTTGTAACTATGTGCGGTTTTAATTTTTCAGGGGAATAAAGAAAAATCTGAAAGCCCTAGGTGATTTTAAGTTATATATTTTAAGTTATACATAATCTTATTAAAATACATTTACATATATAAAATAACAACCAACCTAAATGCAAATAAGAGAATTAATCAAAACTTTAATATATTTAGAATAAAAAATATTATAGTTGAATTCAAAGAAATAAATGCAATCCAATATGTCTAAATGATAACTAAATCGAATGTGGAAACAACATAACCGACTAGATATAACATATCTAAAATCATGTCTAATTAAATTATTATAATATTATTAATATAAATTATAGGGGAAATTACATGTTTACCACTTTCATGCTACCACTTTTCATTTTTACCACTACTACAAGGACATTTTCAAAAATACATTCTTCATTAAGTGGCAAAAGACTCTTATATCCTTGTTATTTATATATATAATAAATTATTATTTAAATAAAAAAAATATAATAAATATAAAAAATATAAAAAGAAAATAAAAAAATATTAATTTTTTTTGTGTTCTCGAATTATACATTTTCAAATTCGAACTTTTTTATAATTTTTTTTTTTTGAATTTTTTTTTCAAATTTTTGTTTTTTTTTATTTTAAATTTCTTTTTGAAAATCGAAAATTATGTTTGAAACTATTTTTTTTTTAATTATATTTTTTAAGTATTTATTTATATATTTATTAGAATTCTAAATTTCACATTCCAAAAATCCTACCCCACCCCTTAACTCTAAACCCTAAGTCTAGATTACTTAACCCTAAGGATATAAGTGTCTTTTACCCTTCATTAAAAGTGAGTGTAAACATGAAAAGTGGTACTATGAATGTGCTATTTGTGGCAATTTCCCTAAATTATACATATAAATTTTAAATTAATTTAAAATTAAAGTTAAACTATCAATCATATATTATTATATATGTGTTTTATCATTATTGAAAAAAATCTTATTATTTAGTTTCTTTTTAAGTTTATGTTTTCTTTATGTTTGTGAAACTTAATATACTCATAATCAAAATACCCAAACAAATCTGATATCTCATTTCAAGATTTTTGAAAATGAATTCAAGTTTACCTTTCAATAAATCTAAGGCATACAAGTATTTAGAAGTTATAAAATATTTTAATTATTGTAAATATTGATATTCGTTCATGAGCTTATAGAAATTAATCAACTATACTTATGTATTTAATTTCTTATTGATCATCCCTTTATTTTCTAATATTTTTAAAAATCAAAATAAAATTTTGATAAATATTATTAAAATACATGCACATTTAAGCTAGAAATAAAACTAATTTGATTTGACTTTATTTGTATCAAAATAATTATACTTTGAGTTTGAATTTGAAAGAATATATGTAACTCAATATACTCACAACATGAATGAATCAACTAATCCACCTTATATCCAAAATCAAAAGTAAATATCAATTAATTATAATACATTTATTTTATAAATATTTATGCCCGTGCATGAGCACGAGAGAATCACCTAGAAATAGTTATTAACTCAAAGGGGTTAGTTTTGAAAATAAAAGTAAACGTACGTACATATATGCTTATTGCATGAAGACATTAATGGTGTTTACCATGAAGATGGAGCTAGAAGAAGCACCGCCACAAACAAAATCCCTTGTCTCAAGGCTGGTTAATATTTTATTTTTATTTTTAATATGTTTTAAGTTGTCCTATAATTAATATTTATAAAATAAATTACTATTCATATAAAAAAATATATTCTTACCGTAGTTAAATCTATGATTTTAGATATAAGTTGGATTAGTCGAGTCACTCATGTTGTGAGTATATTGAGTTACATATATTCTTTCAAATTCAAAATAAAGTATAATTATTTTTATTATAACTAGGTCCAATCAAATCAATTTTATTTATCGTTTAAATGTATTAATTATTTATTTTCAAAAAATAATTTATAATAAATATAGAATAGAATTGATATTATCGTTTAATTGATTATTCATTGAATATTATTATATTGATTTTATTATTATTTTTAAATATTATGATTTATTATTATATATAATAAAATAGATCTATATTTATAAAATATATAATTATTATTATATTTATAATAATTTTATCGTTTATGATCTATTTTAGAGCATAAATATTTACCTATTAATATATTATATATTTACCTAGTGTTTGATATGATTTCAATTTATTAGTACGAGGAAAACACCGTCTCTATCACCATCAATCATCTGCCACCTCGAATCAGTTTAGGACTTTACTAGGATTCTGGAGTTAAGTTTTTCGTTAGACCATTTTTTTTGTTTGCTTGCTATGTGATACTTGATGTTGTTTTCTACTACATATATAAATAAATTAGTTTAATTTTTGAATTTTTCATTTTATTTTTCATATCAGTTTTAAAATATAACATTGATATAAACTTATATCAAAATTAATTTATAGTTATACTTACATATATATAGTTGCTTAATTTAAAATTAAATTAAAATTAAGCGGTTAAATCGATTAAACCGGTCCGACCATTGACCCAGGTGCAATGTTGAATCAGTGTCCCGTTCGGTTTTCAAAACATTGTCATTAACACACAAGCTATCAATTTTAAATTAAAAATGAATTTTCCTCGCATATATTTATATCATAGTTACAACTACCAATTTACATTATTATAAAACCAATTATTTTTAGTATTGATATAGTTTTCAATTTTAGATATTATTGTGATAACATTTCATAAAAAGAGTCAAGAAATACATGAATAACATATCACTTAAAAAGTGCAATGAATATTGTTAAGTTTGTAATACAAAGGTATGCATCATATGTTCGATAATTTATATGTAGGGTCCAAAAATATGTACATTAATATTATTCCGTTTGTTATGACTATTTCCTTAAGTTATTTTCTGTATTAAGAAAATAATAATAAAATCTTTATGTAAAATATCGTTGTTAGTTACAATATCTCTTTTTGTACATTAAGGAAATTATGAGTTGATGCATGGAATATTACTTTGGCTTAAAAATAGGTTGAATTATGTGGTGTTAGTCTAACTAATAGGTCCAAACAATCTTGAATAAGTAGATGTTTTAAGAATGTTCTCTTTTATATTTTTGCTTTAACCTATTCACTTCTTGGGATATAAAACCAAAAATATAGCAATAATTGGCGTTAGAGGTTGGTGTGTCTGGGATTACGTGTGGATGCAGAACGTAGCATCACCAAACATTACATCCAAGTTGCCATTCTTTATTTCACCTTTATTATTGGTAAACTTTTTAAGAAGTTCCATATTTTAATATCATTTAGAAAAATAAATTATTAATGTATAAGGTAGATTTCGAGAAAAATTCAAAAAATATAACAATATTGTTTTAATGCATAGTGGACTCATGTACTAACATATGATGATGATCAAAGAGGTTTGAAACCTTTGTTATCTCTATTTCTCTAGAAAATATCGATTTTATAATGGTTATTCCACTAATTACGACAATAATGGTTAACACATAGATTTTGAGAAAATTTCAAAAATACGACAATATTGTTTTAATGCATATTTGCATCATGCACAAACATATGATGATGTTCAAATAGGTTTGGAGCCTTTGTTGTTTCCGTTTTTCAAGAAATTAACGATTTTATAGTGGCTAATCCATCGATTTATGGAGTATTATAAAGTTTTACTAAACTAATTGATTAAAAATTATAACGATTCCCATATACCACGAAAAAGAGTTTATCATACAATAATAAAAATGTAGAATATGGTTAGAATTTTAAAACAACACTAAAAAGTATAAGCTTCAGTGTATAAAGCGTTTAACGTAAAATTTAATATTTTCGTAGGGGGGTTAACACATAGATTTTGAGAAAAATTAAAAAATTATAGCAATGTTGATTTAATGCATAGTTGCCTCCTGAACTAATATATGATGATGGTCAAAGAGGTTTGGAACCTTTGTTTTCTCCATTTCTCTAGAGAATAGCGATTTGATAATAGTTAGTCCACTAATTTAGGGAGTATATGAAGTTTTACTAAATTAGAATATTGTTTTAATACATAGCTGCATTATTCACTAACATATCATGATGTTCAAATAGGTTTGGAGCCTTCGTTGTGTCCGTTTTACAAGAAATTAGCAATTTTATAGTGGTTATTCCACCAATTTAGGAAGTATTATAAATTTTTCCTAAATTAATTGATAAAAAAATTATAATGATTCTCATATACCACAAAAGAGAGTTTAAAATACATTAATACAAATGTAGAATGTGCTTAGAAATTTTAAAACAACACTAAAAAATATAAGCTTTAGTATATATAGCGTTTAACGTAAAACTCAATATTTTCGTAGGGGACACATAGATTTTGAGAAAAATGCAAAAAAATATTGCAATATTGCTTTAATGCATAGTTGCCTCCTATATTAATATATGATGATGGTAAAAGAGGTTTGAAGCCTTTTTTGTCTCTATTTCTCTAGAAAATAGCGATTTGATAATGGTTAGTCCACTAATTTAGGGAGTATATAAAATTTTACTAAATTAATTTCTAAAAAAAATGGAAAGATTCTAATGTACCATGAAAGAGAGTTTAGAATACATTAATTCAAATTTAGAATGTGATTAGAAATTTTAAAACAACACTAACGATTATATGTTTCGGTATATAAAACATTTATGAAAACACATAGATTTTGAGAAAATTTCGAAAAATATGACAATATTGTTTTAATGCATAGTTGCATCCTTCACTAACATATCTTGATGTTCAAATACGTTTGGAGCCTTCGTTGTGTCCGTTGTACAAGAAATTAGCGATTTTATAGTGGTTATTCCACCGATTTAGGGAGTATTACAAAGTTTTCCTAAATTAATTGATAAAAAAAATTTAACGATTCCTGTATACCACGAAAGAGAGTTTAAAATATATTAATACAAATTTAGAATGTGGTTAGAAATTTTAAAACAATACTAAAAAGTATAACCTTCAGTATATAGAGCGTTTAACGTAAAACTCAATATTTCTGTAGGGGTTAAACACATAGATTTTGAGAAAAATTCAAAAAATATTGCAATATTGCTTTAATGCATAGTTGCCTCCTGTACTAATATATGATGATGGTCAAAGAGGTTTGGAACCTTTGTTGCCTCCACTTCTCTAGAGAATAGCGATTTGATAATGGTTAGTCCACTAATTTAGGGAGTATCTGAAATTTTACTAAATTAATTTCTAAAAAAAATGGAACGATGCTCATATACCATGAAAGAGAGTTTAGCATACATTAATACAAATTTATAATGTGATTATAAATTTTAAAACAACACTAAAGATTACATGTTTCAGTATATAAAGCATTTACGAAAAACTCAATATATTCGTAAGGGTTGTTAACACATAGATTTTGAGAAAATATCGTAAATTATGACAATATTGTTTTAATGCATAGTTGCATAATTCACTAACATATCTTGATATTCAAATAGGTTTGGAGCCTTCGTTGTGTCCGTTTTACAAGAAATTAGCTATTTTATAGTGGTTATTCCACCAATTTAGGGAGTATTATAAATTTTTCCTAAATTAATTGATAAAAAAATTATAACGATTCTCATATACCACGGAAGAGAGTTTAAAATACATTAATACAAATGTAGAATGTGGTTAGAAATTTTAAAACAACACTAAAAAGTATAAGCTTCAGTATATAAAACTCAATATTTTCGTAGGGGACACATAGATTTTGAGAAAAATGCAAAAAAATATTGCAATATTGCTTTAATGCATAGTTGCCTCCTATATTAATATATGATGATGGTAAAAGAGGTTTGAAGCCTTTTTTGTCTCCATTTCTCTAGAGAATAGCGATTTGATAATGGTTAGTCCACTAATTTAGGGAGTATATAAAATTTACTAAATTAATTTCTAAAAAAAATGGAACGATGCTAATGTACCATGAAAGAGAGTTTAGCATAAATTAATTCAAATTTAGAATGTTATTAGAAATTTTAAAACAACACTAAAGATTATAGGTTTTGGTATATAAAACATTTATGAAAAACACATAGATTTTGAGAAAATTTCGAAAAATATGACAATATTGTTTTAATGCATAGTTGCATCCTTCACTAACATATCTTGATGTTCAAATAGGTTTGGAGCCTTCGTTGTGTCCGTTGTACAAGAAATTAGCGATTTTATAGTGGTTATTCCACCGATTTAGGGAGTATTACAAAGTTTTCCTAAATTAATTGATAAAAAAAATTTAACGATTCATGTATACCATGAAAGAGAGTTTAAAATACATTAATACAAATGTAGAATGTGGTTAGAAATTTTAAAACAATACTAAAAAGTATAAGCTTCAGTATATAGAGCGTTTAACGTAAAACTCAATATTTTCGTAGGGGTTAACACATAGATTTTTAGAAAAATTCAAAAAATATTGCAATATTGCTTTAATGCATAGTTGTCTCATGTACTAATATATGATGATGGTCAAAGAGGTTTGGAACCTTTGTTGCCTCCACTTCTCTAGAGAATAGCGATTTGATAATGGTTAGTCCACTAATTTAGGGAGTATATGAAATTTTACTAAATTAATTTCTAAAAAAAATGGAACGATGCTCATGTACCATGAAATAGTGTTTAGCATACATTAATACAAATTTAGAATGTGATTATAAATTTTAAAACAACAATAAAGATTATATGTTTCAGAATATAAAGCATTTACGAAAAACTCAATATATTCGTAGGGGTTGTTAACACATAGATTTTGAGAAAATTTTGTAAAATATGAAAATATTGTTTTAATGCATAGTTGCATCATTCACTAACATATCTTGATGTTCAAATAGGTTTGGAGCCTTCGTTGTATCCGTTTTACAAGAAATTAGCGATTTTGTAGTAGTTATTCCACCGGTTTAGGTAGTATTATATTTTTTTTCTAAATTAATTAACAAAAAATTATAATGATTCCCTTTACCACGAAAAAGAGTTAAAATACATTAATACAAATGTAGAATATGGTTAGAAATTTTAAAACAACACTAAAAAGTATAAGCTTCAGTATATAAAGCCTTTAACGTAAAACTCAATATTTTCGAAGGGGTTAACACATCGATTTTGAGAAAAATTCAAAAAATATGAAAATATTAATTTAATGCATAGTTAACTCATGTACTAATATATGATAATGGTCAAAGAGGTGTGGAATCTTTGTTGTCTCTATTTCTCAAGAGAATAACGATTTTATAACGGTTATTCCACTAATTTAGGGAGTATATGAAGTTTCACTAAATTAATTTCTAAAAAATATTGAACGATGCTCATGTACCATGAAAGAGAGTTTAGAATACATTAATACAAATGTAGAATGTGGTTAGAAATTTTAAAACAACACTAAAGATTATAGGTTTCAGTGTATAAAGTATTTACTAAAAACTCAATATATTCGTAGGGGAACACATAGATTTTGAGAAAATTTTGAAAATTTTGAAAATTTCGAAAAATATGACAATATTGTTTTAAAGCATAGTTGCATCATGCACAAACATATGATGATGTTTGGAGCCTTCGTTGTTTCCGTTTTCAAGAAATTAGCGATTTTATAGTGGCTATTCCTTCGATTTAGAGAGTATTATAAAGTTTTACTAAACTAATTGATTAAAAAATTATAACGATTCCCATATACTACGAAAAAGAGTATAACATACACTAATAAGTATAAGCGTTTAACGTAAAACTCAATATTTTCGTAGGGGTTAAAATATAGATTTTGAGAAAAATTGAAAAATATAACAATATTACTTTAATGCATAGTTGACTTCTGTACTAATATATGATGATGGTCAAAGAGGTTTGGAACCTTTGTTGTATCAATTTCTCTAGAGAATAGCGATTTTATAATGGTTAGTCCACTAATTTAGGGAGTATATGAAGTTTCACAAAATTAATTTCTAAAAAAAATTGAACGATGCTCATGTACCATGAAAAAGAGTTTAGAATACGTTAATACAAATGTAGAATGTGGTTATAAATTTTAAAACAACACTAAAGATTATAGGTTTCAGTGTATAAAGCTTTTACCAAAAACTCAATATATTCGTAGGGGTTAACACATAGATATTGAGAAAATTTCGAAATTAATGCATAGTTGCATCATGCACAAACATATGATGATGTTCAAATAGGTTCGGAGCCTTCGTTGTCACCGTTTTACAAAAAAATAGCTATTTCCATCGATTTAGGGAGTATTATAAAGTTTTACTAAACTAATTGATTAAAAAATTAAAACGATTCCCATATACCACGAAAAAGAGTTTAACATACACAAATACAAATGTATAATGTGATTAGAAATTTTAAAACAACACTAAAAAGTATAAGCTTCAGTATATAAAGCGTCTAACGTAAAACTCAATATTTTCGTAGGGGGTTAACACATAGACTTTGAGAAAAAATGAAAAATATAACAATATTTCTTTAATGCATAGTTGACTCCTGTACTAATATATGATGATGGTCAAAGAGGTTTGAAACCTTTGTTGTCTCAATTTCTCTAGAGAATAGCGGTTTGATAATGGTTAGTCCACTAATTTAAGGAGTATATGAAGTTTTACTAAATTACAATATTGTTTTAATGCATAGTTGCATCCTTCACTAACATATCATGATGTTCAAATAGGTTTGGAGCCTTCGTTGTGTCCGTTTTACAAGAAATTAGCCATTTTATAGTGGTTATTCCACCAATTTAGGGAGTATTATAAAGTTTTCCAGAATTAATTGATAAAAAAATTATAATGATTCTCATATACCACGAAAGAGAGTTTAATACTTTAATACAAATGTAGAATGTGTTTAGAAATTTCAAAACAACGCTAAAAAGTGTAAACTTCAATATATCGAGCGTTTAACGTAAAACTCAATATTTTTGTAGGGTTAACACATAGATTTTGAGAAAAATTCAACAAATATAAAAATATATCTTTAATGCATAGTTGACTCATCTACTAATATATGATGATGGTCAAAGATGTTTGGAACCTTTGTTGTCTCTATTTCTCTATATAATAGCGATTTGATAAAGGTTCTTCCACTAATTTAGGGAGTATATGAAGTTTTACTATATTAATTTCTAAAAAAAAATGTAACGATGCTCATGTACCATGAAAGAGAGTTTCACATACATTAATACAAATGTAGAATATGGTTAAAAATTTTAAAACAACACTAAAGATTATATGTTTCAGTATATAAAGCATTTACCAAAAACTCAATATATTCGTAGGGAACACATAGATTTTGAGAAAATTTCAAAAAATACGACAATATTGTTTTAATGCCTAGTTGCATCCTGCACTAACATACGATGATGTTCAAATAGGTTTGGAGCCTTCGTTGTCACCGTTTTTCAAGAAATTAGCGATTTTATAGTGGTTATCCACCGATATAGAGAGTATTATTAAGTTTTAATAAATTAATAGATAAAAAAATTATAACGATTCTCATATACCATGAAAGAGAGTTTAATATACATTAATACAAATGTAGAATGTGGTTAAAGAGGTTTGGAACCATTGTTGTCTCTATTTCTCTATCGAATAACGATTTGATAATGGTTATTCCAGTACTTTAGGGAGTACATGAAGTTTTATTATATTAATTTCTAAAAAAAAATTGAACGATGCTCATGTACCATGAAAGAGAGTTTCGCATACATTAATACAAATATAGAATATGGTTAGAAATTTTAAAACAACACTAAAGATTATAGGTTTCAGTATATAAAACATTTACCAAAAACTCAATATATTCGTAGGGGGTAACACATAGATTTTGAGAAAATTTCAAAAAATATGACAATATGTTTTAATGCATAATTGCATCCTGCACAAATATACGATGAAGTTCAAATAGGTTTCGAGCCTTCATTGTCACCGTTTTTCAAGAAATTGGTGATTTTATAGTGGTTATCCACCGATATAGGGAGTATTATAAATTTTTACTAAATTAATTGATACAAAAATTATAACGATTCTCATATACCACGAAAGAGAGTTTAACATACATTAATAAAAATGTAGAATGTGGTTAGAAATTTTAAAACAACACTAAAAAGTATAAGCTTCAGTATATAGAGCGTTTAACGTAAAACTCAATATTTTCGTAGGGGTTAACACATAAATTTTGAGAAAAATTAAAAAAATATAACAATATAGATTTAATGCATAGTTGAATCATCTACTAATATATAATGATGGTCAAAGAGGTTTGGAACCTTTGTTGTCTCTATTTCTCTATAGAATAGCTATTTGATAATGGTTAGTCCACTAATTTAGGGAGTATATGAAGTTTTACAATATTAATTTCTACAAAAAATTTGGACAATTCTCATGTACCATGAAAGAGAGTTTAACATACATTAATACAAATATAGAACGTGGTTAGAAATTTTAAAACAACACTAAAGATTATTTCAGTATATAAAGCATTTACGAAAAACTCAATATATTCGTAGGGGTTGTTAACACATAGATTTTGAGAAAATTTCGTAAAATATGAAAATATTGTTTTAATGCATAGTTGCATCATTCACTAACATATCTTGATGTTCAAATAGGTTTGGAGCCTTCGTTGTATCCGTTTTACAAGAAATTAGCGATTTTGTAGTAGTTATTCCACCGGTTTAGGGAGTATTATATTTTTTTCCTAAATTAATTAACAAAAAATTATAATGATTCCCTTTACCACGAAAAAGAGTTAAAATACATTAATACAAATGTAGAATATGGTTAGAAATTTTAAAACAACACTAAAAAGTATAAGCTTCAGTATATAAAGCCTTTAACGTAAAACTCAATATTTTCGAAGGGGTTAACACATCGATTTTGAGAAAAATTCAAAAAATATGAAAATATTAATTTAATGCATAGTTAACTCATGTACTAATATATGATAATGGTCAAAGAGGTGTGGAATCTTTGTTGTCTCTATTTCTCAAGAGAATAACGATTTTATAACGGTTATTCCACTAATTTAGGGAGTATATGAAGTTTCACTAAATTAATTTCTAAAAAATATTGAACGATGCTCATGTACCGTGAAAGAGAGTTTAGAATACATTAATACAAATTTAGAATGTGGTTAGAAATTTTAAAACAACACTAAAGATTATAGGTTTCAGTGTATAAAGTATTTACTAAAAACTCAATATATTCGTAGGGGAACACATAGATTTTGAGAAAATTTTGAAAATTTTGAAAATTTCGAAAAATATGACAATATTGTTTTAATGCATAGTTGCATCATGCACAAACATATGATGATGTTTGGAGCCTTCGTTGTTTCCGTTTTCAAGAAATTAGCGATTTTATAGTGGCTATTCCTTCGATTTAGAGAGTATTATAAAGTTTTACTAAACTAATTGATTAAAAAATTATAACGATTCCCATATACTACGAAAAAGAGTATAACATACACTAATAAGTATAAGCATTTAACGTAAAACTCAATATTTTCGTAGGGGTTAAAATATAGATTTTGAGAAAAATTGAAAAATATAACAATATTACTTTAATGCATAGTTGACTTCTGTACTAATATATGATGATGGTCAAAGAGGTTTGGAACCTTTTTTGTATCAATTTCTCTAGAGAATAACGATTTTATAATGGTTAGTCCACTAATTTAGGGAGTATATGAAGTTTCACAAAATTAATTTCTAAAAAAAATTGAACGATGCTCATGTACCATGAAAAAGAGTTTAGAATACGTTAATACAAATGTAGAATGTGGTTATAAATTTTAAAACAACACTAAAGATTATAGGTTTCAGTGTATAAAGCTTTTACCAAAAACTCAATATATTCGTAGGGGTTAACACATAGATATTGAGAAAATTTCGAAAAATATGACAATATTGTTTTAATGCATAGTTGCATCATGCACAAACATATGATGATGTTCAAATAGGTTCGGAGCCTTCGTTGTCACCGTTTTACAAAAAATTAGCTATTTCCATCGATTTAGGGAGTATTATAAAGTTTTACTAAACTAATTGATTAAAAAATTAAAACGATTCCCATATACCACGAAAAAGAGTTTAACATACACAAATACAAATGTATAATGTGATTAGAAATTTTAAAACAACACTAAAAAGTATAAGCTTCAGTATATAAAGCGTCTAACGTAAAACTCAATATTTTCGTAGGGGGTTAACACATAGACTTTGAGAAAAAATGAAAAATATAACAATATTTCTTTAATGCATAGTTGACTCCTGTACTAATATATGATGATGGTCAAAGAGGTTTGAAACCTTTGTTGTCTCAATTTCTCTAGAGAATAGCGGTTTGATAATGGTTAGTCCACTAATTTAAGGAGTATATGAAGTTTTACTAAATTACAATATTGTTTTAATGCATAGTTGCATCCTTCACTAACATATCATGATGTTCAAATAGGTTTGGAGCCTTCGTTGTGTCCGTTTTACAAGAAATTAGCCATTTTATAGTGGTTATTCCACCAATTTAGGGAGTATTATAAAGTTTTCCAGAATTAATTGATAAAAAAATTATAATGATTCTCATATACCACGAAAGAGAGTTTAATACTTTAATACAAATGTAGAATGTGTTTAGAAATTTCAAAACAACGCTAAAAAGTGTAAACTTCAATATATCGAGCGTTTAACGTAAAACTCAATATTTTTGTAGGGTTACCACATAGATTTTGAGAAAAATTCAACAAATATAAAAATATATCTTTAATGCATAGTTGACTCATCTACTAATATATGATGATGGTCAAAGATGTTTGGAACCTTTGTTGTCTCTATTTCTCTATAGAATAGCGATTTGATAAAGGTTCTTCCACTAATTTAGGGAGTATATGAAGTTTTACTATATTAATTTCTAAAAAAAAATGTAACGATGCTCATGTACCATGAAAAAGAGTTTCACATACATTAATACAAATGTAGAATATGGTTAAAAATTTTAAAACAACACTAAAGATTATATGTTTCAGTATATAAAGCATTTACCAAAAACTCAATATATTCGTAGGGAACACATAGATTTTGAGAAAATTTCAAAAAATACGACAATATTGTTTTAATGCCTAGTTGCATCCTGCACTAACATACGATGATGTTCAAATAGGTTTGGAGCCTTCGTTGTCACCTTTTTTCAAGAAATTAGCGATTTTATAGTGGTTATCCACCGATATAGAGAGTATTATTAAGTTTTAATAAATTAATTGATAAAAAAATTATAACGATTCTCATATGCCATGAAAGAGAGTTTAATATACATTAATACAAATGTAGAATGTGGTTAAAGAGGTTTGGAACCATTGTTGTCTCTATTTCTCTATCGAATAACGATTTGATAATGGTTATTCCAGTACTTTAGGGAGTACATGAAGTTTTATTATATTAATTTCTAAAAAATAATTGAACGATGCTCATGTACCATGAAAGAGAGTTTCGCATACATTAATACAAATATAGAATATGGTTAGAAATTTTAAAACAACACTAAAGATTATAGGTTTCAGTATATAAAACATTTACCAAAAACTCAATATATTCGTAGGGGGTAACACATAGATTTTGAGAAAATTTCAAAAAATATGACAATATGTTTTAATGCATAATTGCATCCTGCACAAATATACGATGAAGTTCAAATAGGTTTCGAGCCTTCATTGTCACCGTTTTTCAAGAAATTAGTGATTTTATAGTGGTTATCCACCGATATAGGGAGTATTATAAATTTTTACTAAATTAATTGATACAAAAATTATAACGATTCTCATATACCACGAAAGAGAGTTTAACATACATTAATAAAAATGTAGAATGTGGTTAGAAATTTTAAAACAACACTAAAAAGTATAAGCTTCAGTATATAGAGCGTTTAACGTAAAACTCAATATTTTCGTAGGGGTTAACACATAAATTTTGAAAAAAATTAAAAAAATATAACAATACAGATTTAATGCATAGTTGAATCATCTACTAATATATAATGATGGTCAAAGAGGTTTGGAACCTTTGTTGTCTCTATTTCTCTATAGAATAGCTATTTGATAATGGTTAGTCCACTAATTTAGGGAGTATATGAAGTTTTACAATATTAATTTCTACAAAAAATTTGGACAATTCTCATGTACCATCAAAGAGAGTTTAACATACATTAATACAAATATAGAACGTGGTTAGAAATTTTAAAACAACACTAAAGATTATTTCAGTATATAAAGCATTTACCAAAAACTCAATACATTCGTAGGGGGTACACATAGATTTTAAGAAAATTTAAAAAAATATGACAATATTGTTTTAATGCATAGTTGCATCCTGCACTAACATACGATGATGTTCAAATAGGTTTGGAGCCTTTGTTGTCACCGTTTTTCAAGAAATTAGCGATTTTATAGTGGTTATCCACCGATATAAGGAGTATTATTAAGTTTTACTAAATTAATTGATAAAAAAATTATACTGATTCTCATATACCATGAAAGAGAGTTTAATACTTTAATACAAAAGTAGAATGTGTTTAGAAATTTTAAAACAAAACTAAAAAGTATAAGCTTCGGTATATAAAGCGTTTAACGTAAAACTCAATATTTTCGTAGGGGTTAACACCTAGATTTCGAGAAAAATTCAACAAATATAAAAATATAGCTTTAATGCATAGTTGACTCATCTACTAATATATGATGATGGTCAAAGAGGTTTGGAACCTTTGTTGTCTCTATTTCTCTATAGAATAGCGATTTGATAAAGGTTATTCCACTAATTTAGGGAGTATATGAAGTTTTACTATATTAATTTCTAAAAAAAATGTAACGATGCTCATGTACCATGAAAGAGAGTTTCACATACATTAATACAAATGTAGAATGTGGTTAGAAATTTTAAAACAACACTAAAGATTATAGGTTCAGTATATAAAGCATTTACCAAATACTCAATATATTCGTATGGGGGTAAACACATAGATTTTCAGAAAATTTCGAAAAATACGACAATGTTGTTTTAATGCCTAGATGCATCCTGCACTAACTTACGATGATGTTCAAATAGGTTTGGAGCCTTCGTTGTCACCGCATTTCAAGAAATTAGCGATTTTATAGTGGTTATCCACCGATATAGAGTGAGTATTATTAAGTTTTAATAAATTAATTGAAAAAGAAATTATAACGATTCTCATATACCACGAAAGAGAGTTTAGCATACATTAATACAAATGTAGAATGTGGTTAAAGAGGTTTGGAATCTTTGTTGTCTCTATTTCTCTATCGAATAGCGATTTGATAATGGTTATTCCAGTACTTTAGGGCGTACATGAAGTTTTACTATATTAATTTCTAAAAAAAAAATAGAACGATGCTCATGTACCATGAAAGAGAGTTTCGCATACATTAATACAAATGTAGAATGTGGTTAGAAATTTTAAAGCAACACTAAAGATTATAGGTTTCAGTATATAAAACATTTACCAAAAACTCAATATATTCGTAGGGGGTAACACATAGATTTTGAGAAAATTTCGAAAAATATGACAATATGTTTTAATGCATAATTGCATCCTGCACAAATATAAGATGACGTTCAAATAGGTTTCGAGCCTTCGTTGTTACCGTTTTTCAAGAAATTAGCGATTTTATAGTGGTTATCCACCGATATAGGGAGTATTATAAAGTTTTACTAAAATAATTGATACAAAAATTATAACGATTCTCATATACCACGAAAGAGAGTTTAATACATTAATACAAATGTAGAATGTGTTTAGAAATTTTAAAACAACGCTAAAAAGTGTAAGCTTCAATATAAAGAGCGTTTAACGTAAAACTCAATATTTTCGTAGGGGACACATAAATTTTGAGAAAAATTAAAAAAATATAACAATATAGCTTTAATGCATAGTTGAATCATCTACTAATATATGATGATGGTCAAAGAGGTTTGGAACCTTTGTTGTCTCTATTTCTCTATAGAATAGCGATTTGATAATGGTTAGTCCACTAATTTAGGGAGTATATGAAGTTTTACAATATTAATTTCTAAAAAAAAATTGGACAATGCTTATGTACCATGAAAGAGAGTTTAGCATACATTAATACAAATATAGAACGTGGTTAGAAATTTTAAAACAACACTAAAGATTATTTCAGTATATAAAGCATTTACCAAAAACTCAATATATTCGTAGGGGGTACACATAGATTTTGAGAAAATTTTAAAAAATATGACAATATTGTTTTAATGCATAGTTTCATCCTGCACTAACATACGATGATGTTCAAATAGGTTTGGAGCCTTTGTTGTCACCGTTTTTCAAGAAATTAGCGATTTTATAGTGGTTATCCACCGATATAAGGAGTATTATTAAGTTTTACTAAATTAATTGATAAAAAAATTATAACGATTCTCATATACCACGAAAGAGAGTTTAACATACATTAATATAAATGTATAGAAATTTTAAAATAACACTAAAAAGTATAAGCTTCAGTAAATAGAGCGTTTAACGTAAAACTCAATATTTTCATAGGGGTTAACACATAGATTTTGAGAAAAATTTAAAAAATATAACAATATAGCTTTAATGCATAGTTGACTCATCTACTAATATATGATGATGGTCAAAGAAGTTTGGAACCTTTGTTGTCTCTATTTTTCTATAGAATAGCGATTTGATAATGGTTATTCCACTAATTTATGGAGTATAAGAAGTTTTACTATATTAATTTCTAAAAAAAAATGGAATGATGCTCATGTTACATGAAAGATAGTTTAGCATACATTAATTCAATTGTAGAATGTGGTTAGAAATTTTAAAACAACACTAAAGATTATAGGTTCAGTATATAAAGCATTTACCAAATACTCAATATATTCGTATGGGGGTAACACCGAGATTTTGAGAAAATTTGGAAAAATATGACAAAATTGTTTTAACGCATATTTGCATCCTGCACTAACTTACGATGATGTTCAAATAGGTTTGGAGCCTTCGTTGTCACCGCATTTCAAGAAATTAACGATTTTATAGTGGTTATCCACCGATATAGGGAGTATTATAAAGTTTTACTAAATTAATTGAAAAAGAAATTATAACGATTCTCATATACTTTGAAACAGAGTTTAGCATACATTAATACAAATGTAGAATGTGGTTAGAAATTTTAAAACAACACTAAAAAGTATAAGCTTAAGTATATAGAGCGTTTAATGTTTTTCATAATATTTAGTTGATTATAATATCTTAAAATTACCGCAAAAATACCTATAACTTATATTTTACTTATATAATATGATTTCACAAAAACAATCACAATTTTAGTGCTGATTTTTAAGACATTAAAAATGGAACCTAAAAATATTTTTTTTATGATAAGCATATTTTGATCGAATAATTACATTTTTTTTTTAAAATAGCATATACTTTTAATGAGGTATATATATAGCTCAAACAATATAACATATAAATATATATTACAAATAAATTAGACGCTTAGTTTTCCAGTTTTGTTGTAGAAATATATTCCCAGTTACTGACATATCCAACTAAATGTTTCACAAAACCTTTTTACAGGATTTCGATAACCTTGACTAGGGGTAATGTATCGCTCATTATTCATTGGATCACAAATGATCTTGCACGGGTTGTCACAAATTGCTGGAGTTGCTTTTTTTGATGCTTTCATGCATTGATTTATGACACAATCTTTTATACACACATCTCTTGGGATTGAATCAGAAACTTGTATCGAACAAATCATTGTAAATAAAGTTAAAATCATGAATGCCCTATAAGTTTTATTTAACACTTGAGCTGCCATAAGTACAGTGAATGTGTAATTCAAAGTGTATAGTTTTGTTTATTCTGCTGTGAAACAAAGATGATTTAGTAAAAAATCTGGATAGATCGAGATGATTTATATAGTAAAAAGTTTTTACCAGATTCTGGAAGCCAGTAATTTTTGGGAAGTCAATTCGTTGTTTTTTAATTTCTTTTTCTTAATTAAGTAAATATATCGATTGATTTTTCGAACATTTAGGTGTGTTATAAGCCCTGGTCACCTAGGCAACTATTTTCTGTGAGTTAAAGTAACTAACTGGTCATATTATCATTTTTGGCTTATATAACACATTCAAGTAACATTTTTGTGTTTAAAACTTGTAACCATGTGTTAAGCCCTGGCCACCTAGGCAACTATTTTCTGTTAGTTAAAGTAACTAACTGGTCATATTATCATTTTAGCTTATACAACACATATTCAAGTAACATTTCTGTTTTTAAAACTTGTAACCATGTGTTGTAAGTTGTAACAAAAGTCTATTTCAACACATAGAAGTTTGGGTCTCTTATACACCATCTTGTAGTGAAAATTTCTTTCCATATTCGTTATTATAAAAGTCGATATGTATATATATATATATATGATAAAAAGCTTTCTCATAAAGATAATTTTATTTCAATAAAAAGAGTAAGTTTTAGTGAAAAACAATAATCATGTAGCATATTATATTACAGATATTCTTGAAAATAAAATTTAGATAGACTAGGAATTGGTTAGCGGTAAAACACACGTGTGTTGTCGCATAAATCTGATTAAATAAATTTTATAAGATTTTCGAGAGACTTTTAATAAAATTGTAACATCCCGAGTTGTGATATATGGAAAGGCTTAAGATAATTGATTTGGCTACCTATGTCACCAAAATTGACTTACCTTTTCCGGAGCACATCCTGAAAGAACTCCAGCGTTAAGCGTGCTTGAGCTGGAGTAGTGAAAGGATGGGTGACCTATCGGGAAGTGATTCGCGATAGCGTGCAAGTGAGGCCAAAGCATGGGAAAAGGTCGAGTGGTGATTGCAGGGTCAGTAAACAATGATTTCGAGCCTTTAGAAAAATTAATGGACCGACCGTCGGATGGGATGGGGCCCAAGGGTTGAGAGAGTGGGCGTGGATCGCCCATTAGCCGTGGGCGGTCGGGGCGTTACAAGTGGTATCAGAGCTGGTTAGCCGTCTCAGTTCTGACCTGAGAGGCGTCTTGAGACCTGTCGTAGAGCGCAACGAGGACGTTGCGTTCTTTGAGAGGGGGTGAATTGTAACATCCCGAGTTGTGATATATGGAAAGGCTTAAGATAATTGATTTGGCTACCTATGTCACCAAAGTTGACTTACCTTTTTCCGGAGCACATCCTGAAAGAACTCCAGAGTTAAGCGTGCTTGAGCTGGAGTAGTGGAAGGATGAGTGACCTATCGGGAAGTGATTCGCGATAGCGTGCGAGTGAGGCCAAAGCATGGGAAAAAGTCGAGTGGTGATTGCAGGGTCAGTAAACAATGATTTCGAGCCTTTAGAAAAATTAACGGACCGACCGTCAGATGGGATGGGGCCCAAAAGCCGAGAGAGTGGGTGTGGATGGCCCATTAGCCGTGGGCGGTCGGGGCGTTACAAAAATATTATTGAAGAATTGAATTGAATCGTTAGTATTACATATACCATCGGTCTAGGTTCTTCAAGTAGATGGTATATAAGAATATGAGTGCAGCCCAGCCTCTTGCAGTATTGAGTTTCCCAGCTATATAATGCAGATTTCTCTATAATGATTGCTAGACTTTTCAACTTCATTTATTTTTCGTAAAATCTCAACAAATTGTTTTACAGAAGCGGATGTAGCACTGGCCTGCTGCAGGGCGTGTGCGGACCCAAAAAAACTGGGTTTTTTAAAATGTGGGTCAGGCGGATCGTGCCAGAAATAGCGGGGCGGGCGCGGGTCTTAATAATTCTGATAGCGGGTTAGCGGGCACCCGCATATGTTGAGAAACATGTGGTTTTGGTTTTAGGTTTGTGTTGTTTTTGTGTCTTAGGTTGTTAATGTTCGTCGTTTTTTAGTCTTAGGTTGTAACTATGTGTGGTTTTAATATTTCAGAGGAATAAAAAAAAATCTGAAAGCCCTAGGTGATTTTAAGTTATATATTTTAAGTTATACATAATCTTACTAAAATACATTTACATATATAAAATAACAACCAACCTAAATGCAAATAAGAGAATTAATCAAAACTTTAATATATTTAGAATAAAAAATATTATAGTTGAATTCAAAGAAATAAAATGCAATCCAATATGTCTAAATGATAACTAAATCGACTGTGGAAACAACATAACCGACTAGATATAACATATCCAAAATAATGTCTAATTAAATTATTATAATATTATTAATATAAATTATAGAGGAAATTACATGTTTACCACTTTCAAGCTACCACTTTTCATTTTTACCACCACTACAAGGACATTTTCAAAAATACATTATTCATTAAGTAGCAAAAGACTCTTATATCCTTGTTATTTATATATATAATAAATTATTATTTAAAAAAATATATATATATATATAAAAAGAAAATAAAAAAAATAAAAAATTGTGTACTCGAATTATACTTTTTCAAATTCGAACTTTTTATAATTTTTTTTTGAATTTTTTTTTGAAATTTTTTTTAATATTTTTTTCAAATTTCTTTTTGAAAATCGAAAATTATGTTTGAAACTATTTTTTAAAAAAAAAATTATATTTTTTAAGTATTTATTTATATATTTATTAGAATTCTAAATTTCACATTCCAAAAATCCTACCCCACCCCTCAACTCTAAACCCTAAGTCTAGATTAGTTAACCCTAAGGATATAAGTGTCTTTTACCCTTCATTAAAAGTGAGTGTAAACATGAAAAGTGGTACTATGAATGTGCTATTTGTGGCAATTTCCCTAAATTATACCTATAAATTAATTTAAAATTAAATTTAAACTATCAATCATATATTATTATATATGTGTTTTATCATTATTGAAAAAAAATCTTATTATTTAGTTTCTTTTTAAGTTTATGTTTTCTTTATGTTTGTGAAACTTAATATACCCATAATCAAAATACCCAAACAAATCTGAATTCTCATTTTCAAGATTATTGAAAATAAATTCAAGTTTACCTTTCAATAAATCTAAGGCATACAAGTATTAGAAGTTATAAAATATTTTAATTATTGTATATATTGATATTCGTTCATGAGCTTAGAGAAATTAATCAGCTATACTTATGTATGTAATTTCTTATTGATCATCCCTTTATTTTCTAATATTTTTAAAAATCAAAATAAAATTTTGATAAATATTATTAAAATACATGCACATTTAAGCTAGAAATAAAACTAATTTGATTTGACTTTATTTGTATCAAAATAATTATACTTGAGTTTGAATTTGAAATAATATATGTAACTCAATATACTCACAACATGAATGAATCAACTAATCCACCTTATATCCAAAATAAAAAATCTAACTACAATAAAAATATAATTTAATAATAAGAATCATTTTTTTGTTTATACATATAAATTACAGGATGACTAAAAACATATTTATAAATAAAAAACGATAGTTAACTAATTGTTACAATATAGTTTTATATATATGCATTAGACTTCATAATATTATCATTATATTAATTTATGTAATTTTGAATCAAACACTTCAGTTTATTTTTATTTAATTCTAAGCGCAATATATGTTACATTTATGTTACATTTATACAAAATCTTACTAAAATATATTTACATATCTAAGAAAATAACTAATCTAAATGCAAATAATTTTTTTTAAAAAAAATTAGCTATATTTAGAATAAAATATTATAGTTGAATTCAGAGAAATATATGCAATTCAATATACCCAAGTTATAGAAAAATCGATTGTTGACCCACAAACAACCAAACCGACTAGATATAATATGTCCAAAATCATATGTCTAATTAATATAAATTATACATATAAATAATAAATTGATTTAAAATCAAAATTAAATATCAATTAATTATAATACATTAATTTTATAAATATTTATGCCCGTGCATGAGCACGAGAGAATCACCTAGAAATAGTTATTAACTCAAAGGGGTTAGTTTTGAAAATAAAAGTTAAACGTACTTACATATATGCTTATTGCATGAAGACATTAATGGTGTTTACCATGAAGATGGAGCTAGAAGAAGCACCGCCACAAACAAAATCAATTGTCTCAAGGCTGGTTAATATTTTATTTTTATTTTTAATATGTTTTAAGCTGTCCTATAATTTATATTTATAAAATAAATTACTATTCGTATAAAAATATATATTGTTACCGTAGTTAAATCTATGATTTTATATATAAGTTGGATTAGTCGAGTCACTCATGTTGTGAGTATATTGAGTTACATATATTCTTTCAAATTCAAAATAAAGTATAATTATTTTTATTATAACTAGGTCCAATCAAATCAATTTTATTTATCGTTTAAATGTATTGATTATTTATTTTCAAAAAATAATTTTATAATAAATATATAATAGAATTGATATTATCGTTTAATTGATTATTCATTGAATATTATTATATTGATTTTATTATTATTTTTAAATAATATGATTTATTATTATATAATAAAATAGATCTATATTTATAAAATATATAATTATTATTATATTTATAATAATTTTATCGTTTATGATCTATTTTAAAGCATAAATATTTACCTATTTATATATTATATATTTACCTAGTGTTTGATATGATTTCAATTTATTAGTACGAGGAAAACACCGTCTCTATGACCATCAATCATCTGCCACCTCGAATCAGTTTAGGACTTTACTAGGATTCTGGAGTTAAGTTTTTGGTTAGACCATTTTTTTTGTTTGCTTGCTATGTGATACTTGATGTAATCTTTGCTTGAGACTGCTCCTACTTACGAATTATATGATTCCAGTCACTGTGATGTGTTTGCCTGAGAGTTTAAACACGTCCTGTCTATTTCTATAGCAATGTGATACTTGAGAAGAAACGTTATGTGTTTTATTTTACTAAAGTGATCTAGAAGCTTTGTTTCTTTTCTCTATTTCAACCTTATATTTGAGTCTCTCTCTCTCTATTGTTCTGCTCAGTTATTTTAGATGAATATAGCGTATGTATCCCTTCCTTCTTTATGCTTAGAGTGTTTTCATCTTTACTTGGGCAACTATCTGCAGTTTCATGTTAGAATATCTTTATACACCTTGGAGAGAATCCTTTTTGAATCGCTGTTTCCTTCAAAATGATAACCTAACATTCTTCTATTTACTTGTGGTGTTACAGGCTCAGCTTCTTAAAGCTTGCGGCTCAACACCAGCCACACCGGTTAAACTTAGGAAAGAATCTGAAAACCTGAAAACTCCTCAACGTGGAAAACAATTTACATCTTCCCAGTTTGATTCTTGGATCTCCAGTTACTCTGATGCAGTGTTTCACTTGGATGAGAAAACACCTGAAGCCTATGGAGAGGAGGTTTCAGAGAAAACTCCTAGCAGGTGAAGACGTGCCAGATGTTACTTTTCTTAGTTAGATTCTTACATAACTTAATAAGTTCTGAAGGTTTCATGGATCTTGAATTTACTCTTCTTCTTTTTTTCAATATCAGTTGCATAACGGATTCCCAAAATAGTGCAAAGATCTCCGCTAGATATAGCCATGCTGGTGAAGAAAGCTAAGGAAGCATTGGTGCTGCATTCAGGGATGGGGTGGATATAACCACCAAGTTGCCACTCACAGCAACGGGAAAGAGAAAGTCAGTGCGGTTTGAATGTGATTTTGATCAGTCTTAGAGCTTGACTGGTTTTCCCGCTACAACCCGCAAACGCAGCTTTTGCGATTGGTAGCGGTTGGTAGCGGTTGACAACATTTCGAAACAATCATACAAACCACTACAAATCGCTTCTAACCGCTCCAAACCTCTTAAAATCAAAAGCTGGTTCCAGCTAGCGTTTGCGGTTGCGGGAGGATAATTTTTTTTCTTTTTTTTAAAAACCATATAAATACAAAAACAAAAATATTCAATAATTTTTTTTTTAAAATAGAATTATAAAAATACTAAAATATATCTATTATATTTTAATTAATATTATAAAATTTTGAAATAAAAATATTTTCTATAATTTTAAAATTTTAAAACTATAACTTTCTAAATATAATTTTCATATTTATTATAATATTATGATTTTTGATATTTTTATAATTATATAAAATGTAAATATTATTAATTTATTATTTAACCGCTGCTGCATTTGGTAGTTAACCAGTCATAAGTATCCCGCAAACGCACCAATTTCTAACAGCATAACCAGTCGTACAAATCTCTTAAAACCGCTAGAAACCGCATCCGCAAACGTCCGCAGTTGCAACCGTAACCGCTGCGTGCGCTTATATATAGGTTTGGGGTGTCATTATTATGGAAACGAAAGGGCGCAAGTAAGGATTTTAGTCATACATCATTTTTCTCATAAGTCCATTTTCCACACACCCTATGGGCTTACTAGGGGAGGTCCCATTCGTTCTATTCGCTACACGCCATCCAAAATGAACCTAGAATTTATGCTGAATTATCATCTAAAAAAAAGTTTGACGATAATTTCATTTGATAAAATATCAATAAGTAATAAGTATGTGTAGTAAAGTGGTTATTAAAATATGGATTTTGTATATATTGATAACACATGTATAACGTTTGATTTTAAAATATTCAATAGATACATATTAGGGCAATTCTTTAAAATAGCTATTTTTAAGTTTTTGTCACAAAAATAGCATTCAAAAAATAAAATGACCAAAATAGATTTTTTTATTTATTTTGAAACTTTAAATTTTTTTTTTTTAAAATTTGAAAACTCCACCCTTTAACTTTAAACACTAAGTCTAGATTAGTTAATCCTTGGATATAAGTGCATATTTACTTTTTAATAAAACTTATTTTAGTCATTTTCCTACTTGAAGTTTATTTTTATGAAAATAAAATAAAAAAGGATATCCAAGAAAATTTCTTATAAAAAAACCACGTAAAACTCCAACATATATAATATATTATACGCAACGACTTCTAAACGCAAACATTAAAATAAAATGTAATAAATTTAATCTACATAATCCCTCCACACCTAAAGATTTTTAACAACTATAAACATTCTAATACATTTCTGTTGCAAATGCTGATACAAAACACATGTAATCAAAATACACAATAAAATTGTCATACAAATCACACGTAAGTTATATTCTGTGCGAAGCGCGGATCGATCCTAGAACGTTTATAGTTGGTTCAACCATGAACCGGTCAAGTAGTCCGATTGGATCCATGCTAGGTAAAGTTTACTGTTTTACATAATTAAAAATAGATTTCAAAGAGAGTAAGAAATAAAATAAATATTAAAAATATATAAAACATAAAAAAAAAACTTATATGTTAAATCTCACTACCAGTATTGAAAAATGTAAAATAATGATATAATAATTTTTTTTATTCAGATAAACATATATTTTTAAATAAAAATAACAAAAGTAAATAATAAATAAATTTTAAAATTATTTATACATTATTAAAATAAATAAAAATATATTTTTATAGCATAATTATTATTTTTAAGAGAAATTAAAATATTTTTTATTTATAAATTATTAGTTATATTCAAAATTGTTAACATAATGAAAAGTTATTAGTTATATTTAAAATCGTAAAGACTTTTAAAATTTATTAGAAATATGCATCTTTGTAAGAAAAATAAAATATAGTTTCATTTATACAATTTCAATAAACCTATTAAAAAAGTTAGTCAACAAAAAAAAAGGGAAGCTGAATATTAACACAAAAAACTACATAAATAATATTAATGATTAATATATATTATTAAACTAAACATTTAAAAATTTAAACAAATATTAAAAAGTATAATAAAAGTCTCGTCCGTAGGGCAGGCCGAACTGGTATTCTTTCAAGCAAAAGTTTTGATCCGAGAGCTAGCGTTAAAGGATTTACTTTTATCGAGTAAACTAGTTTGCTTAAAAGAAATTAATGTTCTCTTTAAATTGCATTTAAAGGGAAAACCAAAAGACTCTAGCCATTTAATTAGTAACGGTAACATTATTTTCCCTTATCTATATATATCTTCTTCTTCATTCCATCTAAACTACACAGTCTACACTACACTCCATTACAATCCAAATGAATTGGTCTTTGACCCCAATGCTTCGGTCCTGGGGACAGCAGCCGGTTTATAGTCTTATCAACTTGTTTGATCTGATGATGTTTCAGTGATTTGAGAGTGGGAAGGAAGCAGAAAATCAAAGAAGAAGCAGGTTAAGATCACTTCATTGAAATTCAGAACTGAGAGGTATGAGTTTCTCTGATCAAAAATATTGAAAAATTTACGGATTATTTGTAGAAATTGACTGAGGCCTGACTGTTGGTTGGTGTTTTGTGTCTCTGCAGCAAAGAGTTAAGGTGAAAGAGGAAGAAGTCTGCCGAGAAGATTCAAGCGATAGATGGTGGAAGAAAAGATGAGAATCCCCATTGCTCAAGGTATCTAATTTCGTTTTTTTCTTTTTCTGTTTTTTTCAAATCTTTTTTTTTTGGGGAGATTCTATATTTACTTGGATTGAAAAAGGAAGAAGCTTATGTGTATATTCATAGTGTGGAAACAATTCGAAACTAGCGTCCCATCATTTGATTGATCGTTAGAGGTTATGTTCCATTTGAATTTATACTTATGAGATCACTTTGTTATTTCTATCAGTTCTTGGCAAATATTCTATATTTACTTTGATTGAAAATGGAAGAAGCTTTATGTATTCATAATGTGAAAACAATTAGAAACTAACATCCTGTCTATTTGAATGATTGTTAGAGAGGTTAGGTTCCATTTGAATTTACACTTATGAGATCACTTTGTTATTTCTATCAGTTCTTGGCAAATATTATATATTTGCTTAGATTGAAAATGGAAGAAGCTTATGTGTATCTTCATAATGTGGAAACACTTATGAGATCATTTTGTTATTTCTATCAGTTCTTGGCAAATATTCTATATTTGCTTAGATTGAAAATGGAAGAAGCTTATGTGTATCTTCATAATGTGGAAACAATTAGAAACTAGCGTCCAGTCTATTTGATTGATTGTTAGAGAGGTTAGGTTCCATTTGACGTAACACTTATGAGATATTTTGTTATTCCTATCAGTTCTTGGCAATATTCTATATTTTCTTAGATTGAAAAGGAAGAAGCTTATGTGTATGTTCATAATGTAGAAACAATTAGGAACTAGCATCCTATCTATTTGAATGATTGTTAGAGAGGTTAGGTTCCATTTGACTTTTACACTTATGAGATCACTTTGTTATTCCTATCAATCCTTGGCAATATACAGTTTTCCCCTCTTGTTTTAAACGTTTTAAAAAAATTGCTTGTTTGCAAGCATGTGATGATGATGTGCATGTTTGTTTGTTTCCGTGCAATCATGTGATGAGGAAGAAGAAGCTTGTGAGATTGGAGATGGTCAGGAGGAGCTTGAGAATGAGAGCTGATATTAGGATTATGAAACATTTGGTCACGTGGCCAACATCAAAGGTTTCTCCTTTTTTCTATTATGTCTTGCTGTCACCCGCCAATAGATTTCAATTGCTAATCTGTTATGTTTATGTGCCTTTTGGTTGGTCAGGTAGTGTTATATGTTGGGAGTCTTGAGCATATCTTCAAGCAAGAAGGCATGCGTGGCTTATACCGTGGTCTTTCCCCTACCGTCATGTGTCCACCCTAATGACCATGTCAACAGATCTCAATCCTCTAACGACACTTTCCCTACTGTAAGCTTCTTCTTTCAATTGCTTGCGCTGTTTGTTGTTCCTACTAATTGTTTGTTGACGCTCTGCGTTATTGATTTTGGTTTTGTCTAGGTCGTCATGCACATTGCAGCTGCAACCGAGATTAATTCAAGGCTCATCCCTAGTTTGAAAACTTTGCATTCCACTCTCGACTCTAAGGTCTCTCCTCTCTTCTCAACTGACACACTTAACTTACTCTCTGAATTGCAGCATGAAACTTGCACTAAATAGTATCATAAATTACTTCTGACCTCAGTTCAGTGTGTTTATATTTATTTATATCTGATACTCCTCCTCACCTATCTGTTGCGTTTGTTATTTTTCTCAAACTTATCTCCTTTTCTGGCAGTCTTTCGAGTTCAAAGATATTGTGAAAATTGGAAGAACTCACACTCAAGATGCTACAAAGAATTATAGATGAAAATTATATTTATATGTTTCAAAATATTTTATTCACCCAATTGATTATTTAGTTATTAATGTTTTTACTCCTTTGACGACGCTAGGACAAGAATTTGGTGGCTACGCTACTCAAGTATGTTCTTTGTTCAGAAACAATTGTCTTTGTCTTGCACAAGTGAAAATCACATGCAATTTCAAAATTTGGAACTCCTGATTGCAGGTTAAGTATGGGCTTAATAGGGTCACATGCACTCTACCCCGCCTCTATCAGGTTTGGCAAAATGATATCTTTGGGGAAGGTGAATCCTACACAATGTGAGGCCTTGACTATGGTTTGTGCTCAGGTAAGTTATGTTCATCAATGCATGCTTACTGATAGAGGGATCTAAGTTCTTTCTTAACTCTTTTGAGCTTCATTTTACAAAATTGAAGGTTATGGGCAACCATGTCGCTGTGACAGTTGGTGGGTCAAATGGTCATTTCGAATTGAATGTATTTAAGCCAGTGATCGCAAGCGCTCTTTTGCATGTACGTTAATCTCTTTCCGTTGTGGATCTATTTTGTTTTATTGTATACAAAATATTGTCAATCTGAACCTTTGGATCTCGCCTCTTTGACACAGTCCATTAGATTGGTAGCAGATGCCTCAGCTTCGTTTGAGAAAAACTGTGTGAGGGGAATTGAGGCCAACAGAGAACGGATCTCAAAGCTATTGCATGAGGTAGTTTTTCCTTCTCCTTCATGGTGTGATTATGATCACGGGCGGGAACTAACTTTGTTTCTTCTTGGTATGTATTACTGTGTAGTCCCTTATGCTTGTGACATCATTGAATCCGGTAAGTTTCCAGATATTAAAATCTGTTTTTACGTCATCCATTTTCCCACTAGGATTACAAATGAAGTTACTACACGTATGCTAAGTTTTCGAATCCTTTGTCTCCTTTCACCAGAAAATCGGATATGACAATGCTGCAGCAGTTGCCAAGAAAGCTCACAAAGAAGGATCTACATTGAAGGTAAACACAAGAAACTCTTTATCCTGAAATCAAACATACTTGAAAATTGATATAAGAAAAAAAAAATAGAAAATTCATCTACAATATTTTTTGACATTTCATAAAAACCTGACCAATGGAAATAAAAACGAAAGAAATATCATGGATGTTTTTTTGTTGTTGTTACCATGCTAAATTTTAAAAAATATTCACATGAAATTGAAAGATAAACACAAAAGTGATTATTACATAATCAAAACATGTGTTTTTAAAAAAAACATTAAGTAATAAAAATGTATAAAATGTTTATTACACTAAAATATATTATTTTTAAATTATTTTCTTAAATGGAAGATTATTAATTGAATTTAAAATAAAATATTATTTTGTAAATTTTCTTTTTATGAATCATATTATATTTAAAATATATTTTTGTTTTAAAACATTATAAATGCTATTTATTATTTAAAGAATCGGAAACAAAAATAAAAGGAAAAACAAAATATTTTTAATAAGGCAATTAGATATATTACACATTTAAGATGAATACTCACACTAATACAATGAATACAATTAGTTCGATTTGGTTAAATTCGATTAAAATAGTTGTACTTTAATTTGAAAAATATATGTAACACAATATATCCACAAAAATAATTAATTGACCAATCCAATTTTTTTTTTTTAAATATAAAATCAAAATTTAGCAAAAAATAAGATATTATTATTTATAGTAATATTTCTATTTTATTTTTATACATATAAATTATAGAATGACTGAACATAGATAAATCAATGTGAAATTCTTAATAATATTGTACATATATTAACCAACTATTTCAATTAAGTTTTTGTATACTTTATATATATGCATGAGGTTTGAAAAGGCTATTGTTGCTATATTTATTTACATAATCAATTAATTGTTAATTTACTATTTTATTTTCAAAATAACATGCATTAAATTATTGATAATCTTAATAAATATATCTACAAATTTAAAAGAATTAAATAAATTAAATAACAAAATAATCAAAATTGTAAAATGTAGAACAAAAATACTACTATAGAATTAGAAAAGTAGATGTTATACATTCGAATAATAACCAAATAAACGATATATTATATACTCAAAATCATACGTATATTTAAAGAACATAATATCATTTTAAATAAATCATATATGTAATTAAATAACATCATATTATTTAAAATAAATCATACATATCAACTACAATATAATTTAAAATTATTTAAAATGCAACAATAAAATATTAATAAACTTTTATAATAAATTTATTTTTAAATATTTATATCCGTGCATGAGCACTGAAAAATCACCTAGTAGAAAATGTTCTTCTAGTTATAGATTGAAATAATTCTAATTTTACTTAGATACTTAACCACATAACTGGTTTATTCAACAAGTCTAGATTATTACACCGGGGTCATCTTTGAAGCCGTTTGCATAGGAGCTGAGGTTGGATCAATTGCTGCTGGTGGTCGATACGATAACCTTATAGGAATGTTTGGAAAAGAGATAGTCCCTGCGGTTGGCATGAGCCTGGGGATCGAGAGTGTTTAACATATTGGAAAAGTGACAAAAACTGGAAGAGGAACAAAAACGAGTAAAAAACTTACTTCTCAATCTTTTTTTGTTACTGTCCTAAGATTTTGTTTTTTCTAACTTTTGTTTTTGTTTTGGTATGAATTGGAGGTTGTTCTATCTACAGAGACACAGGTTTTGGTTAGTGTAACGGAGGAGAATAAGCTAGGGGAAGCTGCAGAACTGGCTAGTCAGTATATTGTGAACAAAAGGAGAGGAAAACATTTTGATCGTGCTCGTTGCAAGGGTTCAGAGATTCCTTGGATGGTGATTGTAGGCAACACAGAACTCAGTAAAGGTGTTGTGACATTGAAGAAGATGGTCGAGTGGAGTGAGGAGGAAGTTAAAGGTGTTTCTAGAGACAGTTTCGTTGCTGAATTGTTGAAACGTCTCTGAGTTGTCTTGAAAATGAAACACATTGTGTTGCATTTTTATTTTTATATCTAGTTTATACAATTCTGATGATGACTCAAAATCTTGTGATTGTTGTTCTTGAAGATAAAAGCAAGAGATTTTGATGTTGATGATGCCTTGGTATTTTTACTATTTAGAGGAGAGGAATTTTGATTAGATCTGGTTGAGATATGATTGATTTAGTAGATAGATAACCGACCAGATTTGATCTTGTTTGATCAGTAATTAATCTACAGTAAAATTAATAGTTGAATTAGCGACTAATCATTCTGATTATTTCAACTACAATTTAGCTACAGTAATTGGATATACAACATTATCGACCTTAGTTATACTGATTAGTTATTTAGATCAGCTTGATTCAAAAGAAGTTAATCTATGATATTATCCAAAAAAAGAGTTGGATTATCTGATTGAGATGGGAAGAAGATGAGACTGCAAAAGTCAAAATGATTTTGGATTTCATGAGAGAGATAAAGAAAATAAACACAGACAGAGGCTGTCTTCTTGTTCAAAACGCTGATCTGCAGATCTGCTTGCATGAGAAGAAGTTTGATAACGTGTTGGAATCTGCGCCTCGTTGCCGACATGTGTATTGAGTTCTTGTGTGCATGCATGTGTTTAGTGACCCTTCTTCTGGGCAGGGCCGGCTGATGACCAGGGGCCAGCAGTGCACCCGTCCAGGGCCCATTGTTAGAAAGGGCCCATAATTTTTTTTTTTTTAATGTAGTAGTGTAATTCTATTTTTTGTAAACTATACGTATAATGTTTTAGAAAAACAAAATTAATAAATACAAAATTTATAAATCTAATTTTATGGAAACAAAATCTTATTTATGTTAATTTGATTAAACTTTTACCAAATTATAATTAATATTAAAATATTATAATCAACATTAAAAGTAGTTATCTAATGTGAGCTTTTTAGGCATGAGTGTATTTCATCAAGACGTATTCAGTGACAATACAATTTTAATACTCTCAAAATAGTTGATTCTTCAAGGATTCTTACATTGTTGATTAGTTTATGTAAGTGATCTTTAATATATTTTTTTACTATCTTGTTTTTTGTTTAGAGATCACTGATTTTTTTTGGTACAGCAAAATATTTTTTTCGTTTCTAAAACGTTTGAGGATTTTTTTTTTGTTTTCTTGTTTCAGGTATCCATTTCAGTTTCACTTTCAGCTTCATCAATTCATTTTTTGATTCTTAAATCCAGAGGTACTTTTCTTTTTACTTAAATTTTAGAAATTAACTTGACTTTGAAGTATAGCCGACTAAAGATATTATATTTTGAAGGTTTTTGTAGGAACAAATGATTTCATTCTCAAGAAAAAAAAGCTATAAAAAGAGCAAGACTGTTTTACTTTTATGGTTGTGCTTACCTTTTCAAACGAAAACGATTTTATTTTACCTTGTAACTACAATTTCAAAATTTTAATTTCATCGGTTAAGGGTCATTTTTTTAATTTTGCCCTAGGACCCGTAAAAGGTTTGAGCCGGCCCTGCTTCTGGGTTCCACAGCTGAAAGCTTGTTCCCTTGTGCCATGCATTCCAATCAAATTAAATACAATAGTACTAGTAGTATACCATTTTATCTGCCATAATTCTTACAAAATAGAATCTTTTATATGTTTTGATTTTTACCCTCGTTAAACTGTATTTTCATAGCAACCACGTACTTTTGATAAAAAAAAAAGTAAAATCATAAACATGATTATTAACTTTAAAAATAGTAATGATTAAGCTGACCAAAGAAGTAGTTTAGTTCTGTAATGATAAACCAGTTTTTTCTTCTTCTAATCCTAATCATAGTTTGGATTGAGAGAAGCAGTATAGTCCATATTTTAAAGTTATGGATTAAATCTGATAATCTCTCACTTTCATGTGATGATTGACTGATAGAGAGACCTTATTATATATTTATTCATAATTTGATGATATTTGAATGGATATTCTTTTTATTGTGTGTAGGAAAGCCTCAAAAAAAATATTTATAATAACCCAATCTCTATGGAAAAAAAAAATAGACAACATTAAAAAAAAAAAATTCAATAATCTCTATTGCTCTGTTTATAAACTTTCTTTCTCTCTCTACACACAAAAGTAGAAAGCTGAAGAAGAAAGAACGAGTTTGTAGCTGGGTGGTTACGTTTCTTTCTCCTTTTAAAAATTCATTCTTCTTCTCTCAGTTGTCTATTCTTCTGTTCCTCTCTACGCGCCAACAGAATCAATCTTCCTTACCTTTGTATTTTTTGTTAATTTTCCTGGATTGAATCTGATTCTGAGATCCTCCCTACTTACCTATTTTGTTTGATCTGTCTGCTGGTGAGCGTCTTTTTTATAAAAGTTTGATTCTTTTTATATGTGTTAATTTTTCTCAGTAATTGTTATTTTTTGATTGGTTGCAGACGAAGAAGAAATGAGAGAGAAATGGTTGTTGATGTTTCTCGTGTTTCTAGTCTCTTTCTCAATCACTGTTTGATGTGTTCTGATGTATAAATAAACAGACACCTCTCTCTCTCTCTCTCTCTCTCTCTCTCTCTCTTTTCTTGAGAAATAAAAATCAACGTAGATCTCTTCCTTTTTTCCTTTGTCCTCTTTAAACTTTTTTGGGTCTAACATTACAAAAACGTGTTCTTCTTTGAAGACTCAACCCAGAAGCCTTTTCCTTGGTCAGCTTTGAAAGGCTTCATTTTTATATTCAATTTTGTTTCCTTTCTTCATTCATTCCATTTTGGGTTTTTTTTTAAGATTCACACTGCTCTGTATTATTATTCTCTCTATATGTGTTCTTGCAGAAACTAGCTGGAACTAATAACACAAAGGTTTGTTTCTTTTTGTGGTTGATCATTGAGATCTAAAGAGTTGGTTTATTTTTCTTCTTTCCATAGCTGAATCTTCCTTCATTGCCACTTGTGGGTGTGTGATTTGTACAACAGTTGGTCCTGGAGTGCCTTTTCAATATCATCAGGGCCCTGAGAATGGGGTCCTGTCTATCTGCCGAGAGCATGAGTCCCAGACCGGGCTCTCCTTGCTCTCCTGGCTTCGGTGTGAGGAAAAGAAAAAACTCCAAGAAGAGACTTGGCGGCTCCAGAAACTCCTCCTTTGACTCCAGGAGAGATGATCCTCTGCATCGAGTCCCAGGCCGTATGTTCTTGAATGGATCAAGTGAGGTCGCTTGTATCTTCACTCAACAAGGCAAGAAAGGGCCTAATCAAGATGCCATGGTTGTTTGGGAGGTTAGTTTAGAATAACAATTAAGTCTTCTTTTTTTTTTTTCTCTTTGTTTATGGTTTTTCATTTTGTGTGTTGCAGAGTTTTGGTTCGAGGACGGATACAGTGTTCTGCGGTGTGTTTGATGGGCATGGTCCGTATGGTCATATGGTTGCAAAGAGAGTCAGAGACAATCTTCCTCTCAAGTTAAGTGCTTATTGGGAAGCTAAAGTACCTGTTGAAGGTTCGCTAAAGACTGTTAATAATAGTACAAGCAGCATCAACAACAACAACTCTGAAGATGCTGCTTCTTTTGTATCTACCGAGGAAGAACCTAGGACAGAGAGCACGGAATCTGAACTGTTTCAAACTCTGAAAGAGGCGTTTCTTAAGGCTTTTAAAGTTGTGGACAGAGAACTTAAGTTTCATGGAAGTGTTGATTGTTTCTGTAGTGGTACAACGGCTGTGACTTTGATCAAACAGGTACTGTCTCAGCTTGGTAGTGTAGTTCACTGTTTTATTGGTCTTTATTATATATTCTATGCTTTATGGTAGGGTGAGTATCTCGTTGTTGGAAACGTTGGAGACTCTAGAGCTGTGATGGGGACAAGAGACGGTGAAAATGGACTTGTTGCTGTTCAACTAACTGTGGATCTCAAACCAAATCTACCAGGTTGTTGAATGATAACAAAGAACTTATGATGGATCTCATTGTTGAAGTTGTGCTGATTGCTTGATTTTGCAGCTGAGGAAGAGAGAATAAAGAAGTGTAGAGGACGTGTGTTTGCTCTTAGAGATGAGCCTGAAGTTTGTAGAGTCTGGCTCCCAAACTGTGACTCACCTGGACTTGCAATGGCGCGTGCTTTCGGTGACTTTTGTCTTAAAGACTTTGGTCTAATCTCTGTCCCTGAGGTTTCGTTTCGCCGATTAACCGACAAAGATGAGTTTATAGTGTTGGCTACAGATGGGGTAATTGATAAGACCATACACATTCCTTTTCTCTATCCATTTTTTTGGCTCAGTTTCTAATGTTTTTGTGTGATATAGATTTGGGATGTACTCTCAAATGAGGAAGTAGTGAAGATTGTAGCTTCAGCACCATCTCGTGCCTCTGCAGCAAGAGCTTTAGTTGAGACTGCGGTTAGAGCTTGGAGACACAAGTACCCGACCTCCAAAGTCGACGACTGCGCTGCGGTTTGCTTGTATCTAAACTCCAACGGCTCAAACGCCATATCTACAGCTTCTTCCTTCTCCAAACTTGAAGATGAAGATGAGATTGATGATGGATCAGGTCCAAGCGGTGGTCTAGGCAGGTCTAGTACTGTCAGGACAGGGAAAGAGATTGCTCTCGACGAAAGTGAAGCTGAGAAGCTGATAAAAGAAGAGGATACAGAACATGGAACAGAGTATTCTGCACTAGAAGGTGTTGCAAGAGTTAATACACTTTTGAACTTACCAAGATTTGTTCCTGGAAAGTGAAAAAGAGAAAAGAAGAAGTTTGAGTTTGTGACAAAGACATCATCAAAATAAATTACTCAGGAGGAGAGGTTCTGTGTTTTTTTTTCCCCCCACCTTTTTTTCTACATTTTTCTCTTATTCTTTTTATCTAAAATCTGTTAGAGATTCATTGTTTTTGGAACTACTTAAATACTCCGTCAGTTTTGTCTTTTGTTTATGTCTTTAGTTGATTGTCAGTAGAGAAGAGTGAAAAACACATCACCGTAATGTAATAATGGGAATCAGATCCTTTACATGATAACCAACAGAGGGACCAAACTTTTATTTTGACCAATAGTTTTGTTTTACTGAAACTACAAAGCAAGTCTTAGATAGGATCTGTTGGCTGACCAATCAATGGTAAAAGAGGAAATGAACTAGGAGAGAAACAAGTGTAAGAAGCTTGGTAATGGCTAGAGAAGAGGACCATGAGAGATTGTGAGCACCAACAGTGTAGATTGATCCACTTTGTTCATCCTTCACTTGTATTCCTCCTGAGCCTATGTGTTATTGATTCTTCAACAGTTACATAACCAAACTAAAGCTACAAAATCTCAGAGAATATTTTAACAAAAAAGATATGTTTACAGTTGTGATTGGTCCATCCCATGACTTGGTTTTCGATATCATAGACAACTAACTTGTTAGATAGCGCCATATCTGCGCAGCCCAAAACACATATCAAACCTTCAATTTCTTTTTTTTTTTGGAAGAGAGAGAGAGAGATACCTCCAAGAATCAACAATTCTCTCCCATCTTTCGTCTGGAATCCACTGCTTTGCCAGCCAAAACACCATGCGTCTCCCTAGAGTCGGTTTTAATGTCAAGACAAATATACAAACAAAGACCAAAAGAGTCAGAACAAAAGAACAAGACGTACTTGAAGTTGGAGCAGATAATCCTGAGGATACACCGTCAAGGAAGTAGATTTGTTGAAGTAGAATGTGACAGGTGGGAACCGGTCTAATCTGTGAATTTTGTCAGGAAAATTTTCATATTCTAATAAGAAACACCAAGAACTCGACAAAGTTAGATTCTTACTTGTCGTCGGTATAACGGAAACAAATAAATGAACCCTGGAGGTCTTGAACGTTATGGAAGGTGAGCTCTGGATGCGTAGTCAAGATCTGCCAAAGACAACCCCCACCAAGGAAAAAACAAAAAAACAAAAAATGTCAAGAACGTCATAGTAAAAACACTCAATATATGCAAAAGAAGATAATATTGCATTGATATCATATTTGCAAGTGGAACCTGGGTGACACTTTGATGTTTGGTAAACGTAAGAGCAAAAGCTGTCATCACAAGAAACAGGCTGTGAAGTGGAGGAAAGCATTTGAATCATATGGTGTTAGCTTTACCTAAAAGATAATCAAACCATTAAAACATATATGCAACTTAAACTTGGGGGACTAATTAATTAATTGTCTTACCAAATCACTCTTCCTAGGACATCTGATGCAACCGGCACAATTCACCCATAAGAGATCACTTCCTGTATCGACTTGGACATGAAAGTCTCTTGATGGAGTTCCCAGTCCGATTTTAGCCAAGTGTTGACTGTAATAAAAGAAACCAAACCAAGAACAAAGAGTCAACATTTTACTATATCATATCATAAATGGTTTAAAAGTCAAGAAACCAAAGAGTAAAAAAATATTTTTTTTTTTTTTGAAAAAAATTCAGATTCATATTTATAGGAAAAAAACTCATTTTTTCAGTTTAAATTCCCAAACTTTATTTCACACATTTTTTTTTCACATATTATATAGGAAGAAAGCAAAATTTCTCAGAAGAAGAGCTTTTAGTAATGACGAGTGGTACCCAGTAGGCCAGCTATCGCCGCCGAGAGGGAGATCAATGGCGGAGGAGAGGAGTCTGGAGTGACGGTGAGCGTCGTGAGCTTTGAGAGCTCTAAGATCCTTTTCTATTTTCCCGCCGAACTTGCTTCGAACTTCAAATACCACATTCTCCGTCGCCGCTGATAACTGCAGCTCAAACATTAATGTCACGACTGCCGCAGACAGTAAAATCTCCGACAAAGACCACTGTCTCGGCCTGAGATCCATTCTCCTTCAGCACTATGCAAGAGGTAGAAGAAAAGTGTTAGTTGTGCCGGTAGAGTGTGGTTTAGAAGGAAACTTGTATTAAAAGTAATTTTAAAAACTATTAACAATTAAATACTCTTTTTTTTTTCCTAAATTAGAAAATATACTGTCTGATAATTAAACTCTCCAGTTGTTGAATGGGTCTCACGCGGAGACACTCAGTGTTCTTTGTATTTTAGTCTGAAATAGTTATATTTCTATGTTAAGCTTTATAAATAATTGATTCTTATATGGTGAAAAAGTGAGGTTCAAGACAGAGGTAGAAGAAGAAGGAAACTTGTAATAAAAGTAATTTTAAAAACTATTAACAATTAATACTTTTTATTCCTTAAGTAGAAAATATACTGTGTGATAATTGAACCATCTCGGGCTGTAGGTATTTGTATTTTAGTCTGAAATAGCTATATTTCTCTGTTAAGAAATACAATAATTCATTCTTATATGGAAAAAAGTTTTTTAAAAAAAAAAAATATATTCAATCTCATTTCTTCAATTTTCATTATTTGAGGGAGAGAATCGTCATTTATCAGGAAAATATAAATATCCATCGTAATTCTCTCGGAGAATCTACACCTCCCGTTTATTTATCACGAAAGCGACAAACTGACATAAATACCCTCGAATATCCTCTTTCATCCGGTGAAGCTTGAGGCTACCATCGTCTTTTCTTATACAAATCCATTAATAAATTAATTTAGCTGACTCCGTTGAAGACCGCACACACACACAAGCTGATCAACTTCATCGTCTTCGTTTCCGACACTCTTTGCCGAACTCAAACAATGCCTCTGTCTCTGCGTCTCGCTCCATCTCCGACTGCTTTAGCTCCGACGACCGGCGGATTTAGTCCTGCGAAAAAGCAGTGTCGTATCCCTTACTCCGGCGTGGCGACGACGACGACGAGGATTGGTTTCTGCTCATTGGATTATGTGAAAAGGGGAGACTCCTCTGTGGTGAGGTGTAGCTTAGAGACTGTGAATGTTAGTGTTGGTCAAGTGACGGAAGTGGACAAGGACACTTTCTGGCCCATCGTTAAAGCCGCCGGTGAAAAGATTGTGGTACTTGACATGTACACTCAATGGTATGTTACTTTAAACACTTCTGCTTCTATATGGTTCTTGAAGTAGCTAGAACTCAATTTATTGTTGTGGCCATCTATGAGTGTTTTTAGTTTTGATGTTCTTAATCTTGTTGTTGGTTCAACTAAAGAGATATATACTAATACAGGTGTGGTCCATGCAAAGTAATTGCTCCTAAATACAAAGCTTTATCAGAGAAGTATGAGGACGTTGTGTTCCTAAAGCTTGACTGCAAACCAGAGAACAGGGTTTGTCTTCTGCCTCCTTTAAAAGAATTATTTCTTCAAACCAGTGTCTTGCTCTTGTTATTGATCACTTTGGAACTCTGTTTTTTAATTGTTTGGTGGCAGCCATTGGCAAAGGAGCTAGGAATAAGAGTGGTTCCAACTTTTAAAATATTGAAGGATAACCAAGTGGTGAAGGAAGTTACGGGTGCCAAATATGATGATCTGGTTGCAGCCATTGAAACAGCAAGGTCTGCTAGTTCTTCGGGATGAGTCAATCCCCATTGTCTTTACTTGTAATATGGCTGTATCAATGTAACAAACTCTCTGCTTTTGTATGTGTAAATGTTTTCAAGCAATATGATGATCAATATATTACCATAAGCTGTGCATAAGCCTCTGCAGAGAAAAAGGGAAGATCAAACAGTTGGCATAAGCAGTGCAGTTTCGACCGTTAACTGTGTCTGCAGCTGCCAATATCAACTGCACGTGGCAAATAGAGGCCTTTCCAGAGCTTGAAAACTCATTAGCCAATCCAACGCAAGTGCTCTAAGAAATCTTATCATATAAATACATAACTTCAAAGAGACTGACTACTCTAACAAGGCTTATTAAATGCTACAAACAAAGTTTATCCTAACTCTCAAGTCAAGTGAATGAACGCACTTCATAGTTAAAAGGACTCAAGATTCGAAAAGAATAAAAACGTGAACGGCAGGATTCGAACCTGCGCGGGCAAAGCCCACATGATTTCTAGTCATGCCCGATAACCACTCCGGCACGTCCACTTTTGTTGTCTCTTCTGGTACACGCTTAAAAGCTCTACAGCATAAGTATTTAAATAAAAGGCAAAACGTGAACGGCAGGATTCGAACCTGCGCGGGCAGAGCCCACATGATTTCTAGTCATGCCCGATAACCACTCCGGCACGTCCACTATTGAGTATTGAGCTATAGCACTTGAAACATGTTTCACACTGACAACATAACTTCGCAAACATGACAGAAACTGCCCCTTTTGAATGATTCTAAGTCAAAGAAAATCGTTGGATTGGAAGGGTTACAAATACACTAAAAACCCAAAACAGTCGTGTACTTTGTGACCAACAATGACTATTTGCTCATCATCAGTTTAAATCCTGTTGCGATTAAAAAAAACAGAAGTCTCTCTGGTGCCAATACATATTGGAATCTGATATGAAGCCATCTTCTTTCTTGCTCTAACATCACATTGCAGATATAAACAACTGGATTCTCGCCTGTCCTCGTTCCTTCTCCTCTGCTCCTTCAACATCTCCAAGGTTGTCATGATATTCCTGTCAGAAGGCTTACTCATGTTAGCAACAGCGAGCAACAAGGAAAAATATACAGCTGCGCGCATAGAGTGCATGGAAAACAAGATGGTATGACAATGTGAGATTGAATTTTCACATCTTGCGCAAATGTTCGAGTTCATACGCCATTTCAACATCTATTAGTAGCTAATCCGTGTTGGGTATCAGTGAATCATTTTCTCCATATTAAGTTAAAAAAAAAACATAATTGCTGTAGAGACTACTTTAAGGTGATAGAATAGAGAACCTGAAGTATCTCCTTGACGTCGTTTTTACTTAGCTTTTGTTGCTTCAACAGCAGCTCGATCCGCGCTCTCATTCCAGAATGCCTACATAATATACAATGATTACAAATATTAGTATTACTGAAACTAAGCTTAGGAATGCATTTTATGGGTGTTTTAACGGACGGTACTTACTCAGAACACCAAATATGTCCCAGAATAACAGCAACAAGCTGCAATTTCAAAGTTGACATTACTCAGAATTAAGAATAAATAGATAAACGAAGATCTAAAATGATTTTTTTAAAGAGTTGAGACATGTGTAAGTGTGTCATGAAGCCCATGTACACACATTAGGTACATTTGCATCCGCAGATGATACAGATATGAAAATAGATAAACTAAACTTAGTCGAACCTGAAGACTGTAGAGGCCTGATTCTAGCTTTCGGTTATATTTTTCATCTTCATCCAACTGTAAAGTGGAATCAGTTCATCAAGAGATTCAAGAACGGAATGAAAACACAAAATATATTGAGGAGAAAGTGAATTACCTCAAGGTCATCAAGCTCAAGTTGGTCTAACCTCTCGGCCTCTGATCTAACTCTATCAGAGTATCTGCCAAGTACAAAAACACAGCTACGAGATCAGTACTAGCAAATGTGGTAATTGCACTTAAGAAGATATGGACTATTTCATCGGATGCTCTTTGGCCACATATATAACAAAGCTATAACAAAGGAATGTGGGCTCTTTCACCAGATACTCAAAATGGTATAATTGAAGATAAACAGAACACTTATATTACCTTATGTATAGTTCCATAAGACGGTCGATCTTCTCATATTCATTCTCAACGAACTTGCTCAACAAACGGTCTCTTCTAGAACCCCTTAAAATCCCAGCTGAATTATATAATTAACCACCAAGAAACCAAAGACTTAGCATTACAAACATGAAAAGAACACACCCTAATCTTTACAATGAACATATCTCACTTGTCTCCTTACCAAATAATGACGCAACCAGCGAAATAACCCGCTCCTCTAGCTCCTCCTTGTAACGCTCCCTCTTAATCCTCTTGTTCAGCGGAATCTAAACATTAAACACCATTAAACCACTAGAGAGATAGCAAAAATGCTCAGTAAAAACAAGAAACTGGATTGAAAGTGAAAGACTTGCCTTACCCATGAAGGCAGCAAAAGCTGTTTTCAACCCCATAACATCCACAAACCTCTCACACGCCGGCGGATAATTAGTCATAGCGAAGTCAAGAGCCCTAATAGCAGACCCGTACGCATACTTCTTCTGCTTCATTATGATAATCATCAACTCCACACCCTCAGCATTCACAAACCTCTCCTTATTCTCCAACGGCATCAATAAACAGCACAAGACATCAAACAGATTCTCCAACATCTCCTCCTCGTCAGGAGTCTTAGGATCCCTCGACTTATACATCGCCACGCCTTCCAGCACAGCATCCACACCGTTCATCTGCCCCAACCGTTTCTGATTCGCCGTGCTATTCTGCAGCAGAATCGCAAGAATCTCAGACGCGTACTGCTTGATCCCTTCGAAGTCTCTCACTTTGATCTTCACAACAAGCCACCGTAACAGCTTCGTACGCTCGCACACCATCTCAGCTACGGAAGGCTTCACCTCAACAAGATTCTCGATAACCGTCAAGGTCGCGTATATAGCCGCGGCCTCATCCGGATCCCCTTCCGATAACCGGTTCATGTTCTGAACCAAGAGCTCTAACACATTGTTCTCGACCAGCGCGTCGACAAGCACGCGCGCAGGCTCGTCGTTATCCTCCAACGCGTCTTCGTCGGTCAGATCCTGGAGGAGCTGAACGACGTCGTTGGCGATGTCCGCGTTCTCGTGGGAGAGGAGGTTCACGATCGAGGGGACGGTGTTGTGTGCGACTAGCTCAGGGTAAAGCTCCGGGGCTCCGGCGAGGATCTTGAGCTTTTGGAGCTCGTCGTGCAGGTCGACTTCTGAGTCTGCGAACTTCTCGGGATTCTCGACGTACTTGAGGCGCGCGGCGATGTTGTCACGGAGGCGACGCTCGAAGGAGAGGACGAGCTTTTTTAGGGTTTTGAGATCGACGGCTTCGACTTGGTGGTGGGAGGATTTCTCGAGCTCTTCGAGGAGGGAGAGATCTATGGCGTTGGGCTCGTATCCGTCTGAGGCTCGATACGACGGCGGAGAGTTGGGGCCGGCGTCGATCGCTTTCCGTTTTCGGGCGTGGTTTGAGACTTCCATGGCTACTAGCTAGAGCGAAAATCTCTAACAAGATTTTTTGATTTAATAGAGTTAAAGTTAATGGGCTTTGGGCTTTTTAGTAAAGGCCCATCTACATATTGTTATTAAACGGTGTCGTTTTAAGAAAGAATAATTTTGCAAAATTTAATGAAAGAAAGAATAGAAAAGCCGCACACACAAAGCAAAGTACGATCGCTTTCGCTCTCTCTCCGTCTCCGCCGTCGCGTAATCCCTAATAGTTTCTGAATCTCTGTTCGTCGGCGGCGAGGTTTTGGGGGAAGGGAAGAGAATGGGGTTTCTATCCAACAAGATTGCCAGAGATGAAGTGAAGCCAGGCGATCACATCTATTCATGGCGTCAGGCCTATGTCTACGCTCATCACGGTACCACGATCTCTTTCTCTTTCGTTACAGATGCGTAGAATGTACTACATGCTAGATGATCCGATTGAAACTGTAGCTGCATCAATTGTAGATTAACTGATGAGATTCGCGAAAGCTTTTCAAATTTGGGGGAAGAATAGTTATATGAACTTTCTGATTCAATTCATTGATATGAATGTTAAGGTGATCCTTTGATCATTGTAAGGGAATGTGAATGGTATAGCTAACTTCTCTTTTGTTGTTTTAGACTCGATGAGGCTCAAGGCTCATAGCTCATTCTGTAGATTCCAACTATGCTATGATTTGGAGTCCATTTAGCTGTGTGTATTTAGATGAATAGGCCTGAAGATGGCATTGTGATTAGAGAAAGCTGTCAAAGATGCCACTGTGAAGTGAATCCTAGTGTGTTAAGAGGAACAAGTTTGAAGTTTTGCTCATGCTATATTGTTCTTGGAAAGTGTTGCTTTAGACTAATAATATCGTTTTGGGAGCTTTTCTTCTTTGTGACGTGTGTGTGATTTGTAGGAATCTATGTGGGTGAAGGACAAGTCAACCATTTCACTCGTGGGGATGGTCAAGAGACTGGAACCGGGACTTTCTTGGACAACCTCATTGTCAGTTCATCCCTTAATCACGGTGACACCCCGTGTCCTAACTGTGGCGATAGACCCAAGGTTGGCGGTGTGATCTCTTCCTGTCTCGACTGCTTCCTCGCTGGAGGAGATCTCTACGTCTTCGAGTACAGCGTCTCGCCCGCTATCTTTCTTGCCAAGCCTCGAGGCGGCACATGCACAATAGGAGCTTCGGATCCTCCTGAAGAAGTCATTCACCGTGCGAACTTCCTCTTGCGTAACGGTTTCGGGGTTTACAATGTTTTCAAGAACAACTGCGAGGATTTCGCCATCTATTGCAAAACTGGTTTGCTGGTGGCGAACACTGACGTGGGAAGGAGTGGTCAAGCCGCTTCGATTGTTGCAGCTGCCAGCGTTGTGCTCTCTTCGCCACTCCGGTTCGTAGCGGGGTTTGGTAGTTTGGCTGTGGCGGGATATGGCATGTACTGCGCCAGTCGTTTGGTTTCAGACATTGGCATGCGATGGGATGTGAGCAAGGTCCCTGTGGAGAGACTTGTTGCTGATATGGATGATATGGCTGGGATGGAAACTAAACCAGAGGAGAGACTAGTTACTGACATGGCTGGAATGGAAACTAAACCGGAGGAGAGACTAATTGCTGATATGGCTGGGATGGAAACTAAACCGGAGGAGAAAAAGACAAGTTAACCGGGAATTACGCAGACAACTGGGTCTGTGCTTGGGACTATGATCGATCTCTGATTGTAATTCTTGTGAACTAAGATCATATGCTTTCTGTTGTATCGAATTGTGCAACTTCATTTCTTATGTTAATATGATGAAACCTTAGTTTAAGGTGTTTACTGGACTAATGATTGTTCACTTAACTATATATACAAATGTAATCGAACGTAATGATGTTTTAACATTCATAAGAAGCTTTGAAAACTTGAGAGTGTATCAGTCGTTGCCTTCTGGAAAGTTGACCAAGTATATAGCGACCAAAGTGACGGCTGCTCCGACCAGTTGCAACGAGGAGAAAGTCTCATCCAGGTACAGATACCTGTTTCAGAACCAAACATATCAGAATACAAACCAAAGACTAGAGAAAGTAACCATGTGGCCTTACCCAAAGATTGAAGCAAACATTGGTGTTAAGAAGGTGAGTGAGCTGAGTTTAGTCAGGCTTCCTGCAATAAGAGACATCATAAAAAGCATCACAAACCTGAAACATAAAGCAGTGATACTATCAAGAGAAGGCAGCAAAATAGAACCTTTAGTAGCGCTGTAGAAGTAAACACCGTAGCTAACCGCACTGCCAAATATAGATGTGTAGAGAAGTGCTATGATATCATTTGTGGATAGCTCCTGAAGACTGCCGTTAAAAACCGGGTCATTGTTTATAACTGATATTGCAAGAAGAGGAAGGCCGCCCATAACCATATGCTGCAGATAAAGTTTAGGACATGTTCAGTTTAGTTCTTGTCAGGATAACTCTGAGAGACAAAAATAAAGCATCATTACCCAGCCTGTTGCCATAATAGGATCCGAGTATTTAGAGACCCATCGAACCATCACGGTACCAATAGCCATACTCTGAGCTGCAAGAAGCATCCACCACTCTCCACTTCCCCACAAAGAAAAGCTATTACCATCTGAGGTAACTGATGGAACCTGTAGTACTAGTTAATCAGACTTATCCTCAATTTGCAAGAACAGTCTTGGCTAAGAAAGATAAAAATCATACCTCAAGAAGCAAAAGTCCAGCAATACCAAGAATCAAACCCCCAGCTCTCACTATTCCAATGGACTCACCAAATAAGAAAGATGCTAATACAGCTACCGTCAGTGGCTGCGAATCAATTATAACCTACAACCCGACCAAGAAAGTCTCAAACTTTTGGTCATTTTAGGACAAGAGTACAAGTATGAAGTATCAGAGAGAGAGAGAGAGAACTTATTACACTTCCTAAACCAGCAGAAGTCCTCTGTAATCCTTGAGCAAGAAAGCCCTGAACCAGCAAACATCACCATTATTATTATTATTGTTATTATTATTATTATTATTATTGTTCAGACAATACTTAATCAACTAAACTCTTATATCTCAGGACAAATAAGGCAGACCTGGAAGCAAGTAGCGTCCACAAGAGCAAAGAGAGCAATAGAGAGCCAAGCATCGAACCCCTTAGGCAAAGGCCTCCCTCTGTAAACCGCAAACGCAACCAGCAGCAAACCGGCCGGAATTAACCGGAACGCAGCGACAAAAAAAGGACCGGTTATCGGCAACACTTCCTTCATCGCCACCATCGCCGTTCCCCAGAAAAAGAATGGCGAGATCAGAACCGCCCATTCGAGCAAAGACCCGTCTCCTCCGCTCAAGATCCCGGAGCTCCGGTTCTCCTCCTCCTCGTCTTCTCCTTCTCCGGTGTAGACGCACTCCACGTCTGATCCCATTCCCACGCAATCTAAAGAGGACTCAGTCTCCTCTGCGTTTTTGTTGCTTGTGGTGCTTCTCCGGACGATGGAGTCTCCATGGAATCGACGTTTGGCGATCAGATTATGATGCTTCGAGTCGAATCTGATGTGTCGCAAAGGTTCAATCGAAGAGTTCAAATTCGCTCGTCTAGTAAGAGACAAGCAAGAGTTGGGGGATGTAAAGAAGCATCTAGAAGAATAAGGAGAAGAAGAAGCAGCGATGGCTGACCATGGCCACTCCATTGTAAGCTGAAGAAGAAAGAGAGGATCAAAGTTTGGTTCTTTTCGAGTTTAACAGAGAAGTAACGGCCACATGTTTTTTTTTTTGGAGAAAATATCGAATTTTTAATTTAAATTAAATTAAAAAAAGCAGACCGGTTTAGTATGTCTGAATTTAGACCGGAGATTAATCGGTTTATCATGTTTCTCAAAGCATTCTTTGGTCTGTGTGGCAAAGCAAAGGTCGAAAACAAAATCCATTCCCAGAGCTACAAAACCAGTAAGCACTTTGCTTCTCAAAGTTTGATTCTTTATCCATTTTAGGTGTGTCTTTTCTGAAGTTTTGTATATATTAATTTGTTTGTTCCTCTCAAGTAGTTTCTTTCGCTCTGTTCTTGGAATGCCCATAAGGTGTAATGTGGGACTGTATTGTCAATGCCCATAAGGTGTTCGTCAAATTGACTGCCTGAGAATTGTTTTTGTTTTGCAGCTAGCTTTGTTACCCTATCAAATCAAATAGTCTATTTACTTGCACAGAGATCGGTAATTCATCATTGTTTTAGCTGATGGTGTTTCTATTTAATGTTTAGGGGTTGTAGGTAACAGCTCCTCTATTCAAGAAAGGTATCATCATCATATGATAAACCTATGGCATATACAACAGGAATGACGCTTGCTTCAAGAAGTCTCATCCCTATTTGTTCAAAAACCTTCTTATCTCCCTTGCGTGTGGCTTCTTTACTCAGTTCTCCTGAGAAATCCTCCACCACTTTCTTTAGAAGGCACCAAATTCATCACCTTTTCTCCACGTCTACAACTCCTCTGTTCGCACCTGTTAAGTGTTCAACTCTTGAGACAGAATGTCAAGCTGTTTCTCGCCCTAATGTAGTCGATATCCTCCAAGAAAGAGGACTCCTCGAGTCAGTCACCAGCGAGAATCTCAGGTCCGCTTGCTCTGATCCCAACGTAGCTCCTCTAAAGGTCTACTGCGGGTTTGATCCAACGGCTGAGAGTTTACATTTGGGTAACCTCCTTGGCATCATTGTGCTTTCTTGGTTCCAGAGATGTGGACATCAAGCCGTTGGTTTGATCGGTGGCGCCACTGGACGGGTTGGTGACCCATCTGGTAAAAGCCTAGAAAGACCTGAGCTTGACGCCCTTACATTGGAGAAAAACATTGCCGGGATTAAAAACATCCTCGTCAAGATTCTTGGTGGTAACTCGAGTTCTTCTAGCTCTTACGTGATTTTTAATAACTACGACTGGTGGAAAGATATGACGATGCTCGACTTTCTGAAAAATGTTGGTCGGTTTGCTAGAGTTGGATCAATGATGGCGAAGGAGAGCGTGAAGAAGAGATTGGAATCAGAGCAGGGTATGAGCTACACTGAGTTCAGCTATCAGTTATTGCAAGGCTATGACTTCGTTCACTTGTTCGACAAGGAAGGGGTCAATGTTCAGATAGGTGGGAGTGATCAGTGGGGTAACATAACAGCTGGAACTGATCTGATCCGTAAGATTCTCCAAGCAGAAGAAGCTGCTTACGGGCTAACGTTTCCTCTCCTGCTGAAAAACGATGGGACGAAGTTCGGAAAGTCTGAAGATGGAGCCATCTGGCTATCTCCTTCCATGCTATCACCTTATAAGTTCTATCAGTACTTCTTCTCTGTTCCAGACGTTGATGTGATACGCTTCTTGAAGACGTTAACTTTCCTGAGTTTGGATGAGATAAAGATGGTGGAAGATGACATGAGGAAACCTGGTTATGTCCCTAACTCCGCCCAGATGAAACTTGCTGAAGAAGTAACCCGGTTTGTACATGGTGAAGAGGGTTTGAAGGAAGCAATCAAAGCAACAGAGGCTTTGAGACCAGGAGCTGAGACAAAGCTTGACTGGAACTTGATTGAGAGAATTGCAGAGGATATACCAACTTGCTCACTGCCTATTGATAGAGTCTCTAGTGTTTCCATTGTTGATGTATCCATTTCTGCGGGGTTGTTTGAGAGCAAATCTGCAGCGAGGAGGACGTTGAAGCAAGGTGGGGTTTATATGAACAATGAGAGAGTTGATGATGAGAACAAGAGAGTTGAAGAAGATGATATTGTTGATGGGAAAGGTCTTGTTCTCTCTTCAGGCAAGAAGAACAAAGTGGTCATCAGAATTTCCTGAGTTTTTATACTTTTATAAAAGGATCTGTATTATTTATTATGCTTTTTAATTGAATTAGCATTGTATCTTTAATAAGTTTATGAATCTGAAACTACTTTATGATGAAAAATCATCTATTGAACACCATAAAAGCTTATTGGAGAACAAACAAGGCATTGTCTGGAGTTTCAAACCAAGAAAAAACATCTTCAAAAGCTATTCCAGATTTGATAGAACAAATGAGAAAATATCAAATCTGAGCTCTAAGCTGCAACAAGTAGATTAACATCTTCGGTTACCTTGCCTTCAGTTTGCATCCAAGGAATACACTAAAGGCGCAATACCATTTCATTTTTATCGAAGCAAATGTATTTATACAATTGAACATTCCTGAATTTCTATTTTACTCAGAATACATTTATAGATTCATTTGTTCCTTCTAAAAACAATAGGGAATAATAAACCAACACATTGCACTAATAGTAAACTAATCCCTTAGATTAGTTCTTAACTCGTTTGATATATGTGTATTTCATTATCATTTTTATCGAAGCAAATGTATTTATACAATTGAACATTCCTGAATTTCTATTTTACTCAGAATACATTTATAGATTCATTTGTTCCTTCTAAAAACAATAGGGAATAATAAACCAACACATTGCACTAATAGTAAACTAATAATAAACCAACACATTGCACTAATAGTAAACTAATCCCTTAGATTAGTTCTTAACTCGTTTGATATATGTGTATTTCATTACATAGATTTTGAGAATCTTATGGGTACCCAAAATATTTTAAAATTGTCTTATGAGTATAAATAAAGAGAAATTATATCCCAATAACATTAGATATTAATAGAATTGTCGAATCCATGATAAGTAAACTTTTTCAATAACAAAGGTTTGCGAATGAAACTAAAAATTATCATCCTAATAACAATAAAATTTATTTAGATTTTTAAAATTCATAAACTAATAACAACAAAATTTCAAAATTTTGTAATTCCTCTAAAATTATTCTACATATAATCTCTCTTTAGTTGAGAAGTTGGTTTCAAATATCTATAAATTGGGAAAGAGAATTCAAAGTTGAATTTATTGATGTTTGAGTTTTTTTTTTTTAAGTGGAACCAGAAATAAATAAATAAACATAAGGTTGCTATAGTTTAACTAAAATTTTAAAATACATCCAATTTATACATGTCTATAAATATTCATTGTTATACATATTGTATAGATGATAGCATACTATTCCTATCAATGGTGACTTTTTTTTAGATCTAAAGTGATAGTGTGTAGTATTTGTACAATCCAAAAATCTCTAATCAATTTTGATTATCAAACATGTGAACTTATTGTGAATGCAAATGATTCCATGATTCAAAGCAAAACTTTTTTTATCCTTCAATGTACCAAATTTTTATGAACTTTGTTGCTGATATTTGAAACTAAGTTGTTGCGCTGAATATATTTTCCTGATTTATCCGTTTGTTGGTTTATGTTGTCTGGTTTGACTGAGTTTGAATCATTTTTGCATGAAGAGTGACGGTGGTTCAGATGGTGGTTCAGATGGTGGTTCGGATGGTGGTGACAAGAAGCAGAAGACCTTTGAGGAAGAGACTCAGGCCATCCACGAAAACATCTGGAATGGTTTCTTCCATTGGTTAGGGAAGAAATGGCCCTGGTTTGTATCCAAGCTGGGGTATCTGGTAACCATCTTTTCTGCAGCCAGAAGATCCTTCTTGGAGTTCATCCATTGGCAACGCATAGGATCTAGGGGACGTCAGGTTTTCAGCGATGAAGAAGCTATCAAGATCATTGTGGAGTTATTGGCTTCACAGATAGCAAAATTGAGCATGACAGCTTTTGGGAAGATAGCGAAATACATCTGGGATTACTCTTTCGGATTTGTTGTGGTGACTGCTGTTGTGGCTGATGTTCTTGATAAGATTGGTAAAGGTTATCGCTATGTGGGTCGCTACCTCGGTTTCGAGATGAAAGAACCGTTTGATGAATCCAAGGCACTTGAGGAAAGTGTAGAGAAGTTGGTGAAACAGGTGGCTGACATATCAGAGAGGCTCTGCAAAATTGAAGCAAAGATTTGCCTCACATGATCCGAGGTAAACATGAGAACTTCACTTCATGTTCATTCAAAACCATCTTTTGAATCTGAGTTCCTGGCTTTTCTTGTACTGTACAGGTTCTTCATGGATCGTCATATCTGCAGCAGCAACTCAAGGAAAGATTTGTAGTTATTGGACCTGTTTTATCCATGAAACAATTGAGTTGTAGACTTTTGCTTGCTATATTTTGCTATACTGGTTCTTTTGGGTGGGGTTGTAGACTTTTGTTTAGAAGAAGAAAGAGGATAAAAGTTTGTATCTTTTCGAGTTTAACAGACAAGTAGCGGGGCCACATGTTTTGAGAAAAAGATCGAATTTTTATTTTCTATCAGAGAAACATGTAAATATGGGTTTTAAGGAACCGGTTGGCGACAAAATCTATTTAAAAACACAGACCGGTTAATAACTTCGACTTTAGACAGGATATTTTCGGTTTATCATTTTTTTTTCAAAATAATCTGTGAAGGTATGTGTTCTACAACTCCTCTGTTTCTCTCCCTAATGTAGTGGATATACTCAAAGAAAGAGGACTCCTCGAGTCAGTCACCAGCTAGAATCTCAGGTCTGCTTGTTCTGATCCCTACCTAGCTCCTCTAAAGGTCTACTGCGGGTTTGATCCAACTGCTGAGAGTTTACACTTGGGTAACTTGCTTGCTATCATTGTGCTTTCTTGGTTCCAAAGATGTGGACATCAAGCCGCTGGTTTGATCGATGGTGCCACTGGACGGGTCTGTGGCCCATCTGGCAAAAGCCTAGAAAGACCTGAGCTTGACTCCCAAACCTTGGAGAAAAACATTGTCGGGATTAAAAACATCATTGTCAAGATTCTAGGTGGCAATCCGAGTTTCGGTAGCTCTTATCTGATTAACAACTATGACTGGTGGAAAGATATGACGATGCTCGACTTTCTGAAACAAGTTGGTCGGTATGCTAGGGTTGGGCCAATGTTGGCAAAGGAGAGCGTGAAGAAGAGGTTAGAATCAGAGCAAGGTATGAGCTACACCGAGCTCAGCTATCAGTTATTGCAAGGCTATGACTTCGTTCACTTGTTCGACAAGGATGGGGTCAATGTTCAGATAGGTGGGAGTGATCAGTGGGGTAACATAACAGCTGGAACTGATCTGATCTGGAAGATTCTCCACAGAGAAGAAGCTGCTTACGGGCTAACGTTGAGAGAATTGCAGAGGATATACCAACTTGCTCACTGCCTGTTGATAGAGTCTCTGGTGTTTCTATTGTGGATTTCTATTGTGGATATGTTGGTTTCAGCAGGGTTGTTTGAGAGCAAATCTGCAGCGAGGAGGACGTTGAATCGAGGTGGGGTTTATATGAACAATGAGAGAGTTGATGACGAGAATAAGAGAGTTGAAGAAGATGATATTGTTGAAGGGAAAGGTCTTGTCCTCTCTTCAGTCAAGAAGAACAAAGTGGTCGTCAGAATTTCCTGAGTTTTCATATTTTTTATAAAAGGATCTGTGTTATTTATTATGCTTTTTTTCAATGAATTAGCATTAAATCATTAATAAGTTTATGAATATCAAACTACTTTATGATGAAAAAATCATCTATTTGAACACACCATAAGAGCTTATTGGAGAACAAACAAGGTTGATATCGCCATTATCCACAGCAGAACCGGGAGAAGTGTACTGAAACCAACATGGATGAAGGATTATGTGTGTGAAGGTAGAGGATTATTTATGGAGGAAGTGGAGGAGTTGGTTGCGATATATACCTCAGAAGAAGATCCAGAGAAGTTTGAAGAAGCTGTCACTTATGAGAGATGGAGAGATGCGATGGAGGTAGAAATCAAGGCCATAGAAGATAACAACACTTGGGAGCTTGTTGATCTGCCTGAAGGTGCTAAAGTGATCGGAGTGAAATGGGTTTTCAAAACCAAACTCAATGAGAGAGGTGAAGTAGACAAATTCAAGGCAAGGCTGACTGCAAAGGGCTTTCATCAAACACATGGAGTAGACTTCCATGTGGTATTTGCACCTGTTGCTAGGTGGGATATAATCAGACTCATTCTTGCTTTAGCTGCACAAAGAAGATGAAAAGTGTTGCACCTAGATGTGAAGAGCGTCTTTCTTCACGGAGATCTAGATGAGGATGTGTATGTGGAGCAACCAAGAGGTTTTGAAGTTGAGGAAGACAGTGGGAAGGTCTACAAGCTCAGAAAGGCGTTGTATGGTCTAAGGCAGGAGCCTAGGGCCTGGTACAGTAGAATAGAGGCATACTTCATGAGCAAGGGGTTCAGAAGATGCTACTGTGAACACACTTTGTTCATCAAGGAGGAAGCTTGTTGATAGTAAGCTTATACGTTGGACGATCTTATCTACACAAGCGACTCAGAGTCCATGCTCATGGACTTTAAGGCAACCATGGAAGAGGAATTTTCGATGACTGATCTAGGGATGATGAGGTTATTTCTTGGAGTGTAGGTAATACAAGACGGAGCAGGGATCTTTATCAGTCAAAGAAAGTATGCGGCTGAGACAGTTAAAGAAGTATGGTATGGAGGATTGCAATCATGTTCTGAATCCAGTTGTTTCAGGAACTAAGCTGACCAAAGAAGGAGGCGGATCAGAGGTGGATGCTACATCTTTCAAGCAACTAGTTGGGAGTCTAAGGTACCTGACTGAAACTCTGTCCTGATCTCATCTACTCAGTGAACTTGGTGAGTAGATATATGGAACGTCCTAGAGAGCAACACTTGATGGCTGCCAAACGGATATTGAGGTACGTGCAAGGAACCATTGGCTTTGGGATACAGTATCAATGTGGCATAAAAGAGAGGTTGGTTGGGTATGTGGATAGTGATTACGCTGGAGACATTGATGATAGAAGAAGCACTTCAGTTTCATGTTTGGTGAAGGAGACTAGTTTATTGGGTATCCAATAAGCAACTTATTGTCACTCTCTCAACTACAGAAGCTGAGTCTGTTGCAGCAGCCTATGGAGCATGTCAAGAGGTGTGGCTGTGAAATGTAACTTGAGGAGGTTGGCTTTGATCAAGGAAAAGGAACAATGATAACAGCTCCACCATCAAGCTCTCGAAGAACCTTGTCTTGCACGGAAGAAGCAAACACATCCATGTGAGGTATCAATTCTTACGCGAGCTTGTGAATGATGAGGTAATCACTTTGGAGTATTGTTCAACTCGAGAACAGTTGTCGGATATCATGACCAAACCGGTGAAACTAGAAGTGTTCGAGAGATTGAGGATGAAGATTGGAGTTGGACTGAAAGAAGAGTAAACTGGAGTGGAGTCTTCCAAGTTTTTAGGAGTTTTTCAATTTGTTTCTGAGTCGATAATCGTTTCCTAACTTGTAGGAAGTGAGTTAGTAGTTTGTTATTATGTTCCTATTATTTAGCTCGTCTCTGATCTATAAGACAGAGCTTTTGTATTCGTTTCTCTTCAAGCAATAAGAAAACCAGTTTTGAATTCAGTGTTCTGAATCTTACAAAGAGCTTATTGGAGAACAAACAAGGTTGATATCGCCATTATCCTCCACAGCAGCAGTCTCCTCGGTTCAGGTTGATATGCTTATGATAGCAAGCTCGGATCTTGACCTCCGATTGAAACTCGTTGAGGTGTGTATGAGTCTCGGTGGGTACTACACATTAGTGCTTTAGGGACGGTGAAAATGCTGACTGCGACTTGTTCGAGAGGGTGTTCTTCGAGCTCTGCGTCGAGAGATTTTCTGACGTTGTTGACCCATCGAGACTCGTCAAAGCTGTGTTGATGTGTGGTAGATGAATCAACTGTTTTACAGAGTATACACGGTGAATTCCAATGACCAGATCGATTCGACGCAGCCGTACGCGGAGCTTTGGATGGGTACTCACGAGTCCGGTCCGAGTTACTTGGAGGATGATGCTAATGGCTCCAATTGCGTCACTCTTAGATCGTGGATTAATGAAAACCCTGAGTCTCTTGGAGAAATGGGGTTGCGATCTCCCCTTTCTCTTCAAGGTAACACACATTACATTGCCCACATTGTAATAATTTCACAAAGATCTCTGCTTTTTAATTGCTTTTGATGTTTGGTCTGAGAGAGAGTTGAATCTCTACTGTGATGTGTAATGTTAGGTGTTGTCGGTGGCGTCGATTCAAGCACATCCGGATAAAGACGACAATCACAAACCAGAGATGGCATTGGCCTATACCCAATTAGAGGCTTTTTGTGGGTTTATACCTTTTCAGGTAACGTTGTTCTCACTTATAACTGTTTCCATCGGTCTCAAAGTTCTTGTTTTTTTTTAATATAATAGATGAACCTTTGCAATTGTCCATCTACTTTGCATGATAAGAACCGTTTACATGAGTGATAGTTAAAGACTGTAGTAAGTGTCACATCCTTTACTTTTCTAAGTAAGAGTCTAAGGCCATGATTAACGCTGAAACCCCACATGGGGTTTTTTATTTTATTTTTATTTTTTTGGTCCGAGTAAAAAAAAAAAATTAAAGATCAACTAATCGCGGACCTCACTGACACGAACTGAGTTTTTCCTTTTTGTGGGACCCCCACCTAAAATCCCCACTAAAAATCCTTTCCGCTCTCCGGATAATCCTGCTCTAAGGCTTGAGATTAGAATTGATGAATTCATGATTAGTATAGCACTTTCCTTTTCTTTGGATATATATATCTCAGAACATGAACACGTTATCAAAATGTCGTTTGCTCACTGCCTGTTGATAGAGTCTCAGGTGTTTCTGTTGTGGATGTATCGGTTTCTGCGGGGCTGTTTGAGAGCAAATCTGCAGCAAGGAGAACGTTGAAGCAAGGTGGGGTTTATATGAACAATCAGAGAGTTGATGATGAGAATAAGAGAGTTGAAGAAGACATTGTTGAAGGGAAAGGTCTTGTTCTCTCTTCAGGCAAGAAGAACAAAGTGGTCACCAGAATCTCCTTAATTTTTATTTCTTTTATAAAAAAACTGTACTACGTATCTATCATGATTTGTTTTTGTTATGAATTAGCATTGAATCATTAATAAGTTTATGAATTTGAAACTGTTTGATTATATAGTGACTAGATCGAATTTATAACTAATTATGATGAAAAACATTGCTTGATGATGATGAGTACTGTGATTGAACACCATAAAAGCTTATTGGAGAACAAACAAGGCACTGTCTGGAGTTTCAAACCAAGAGAAAACATCTTCAAAAGCTATTCCAGATTGATAGAACAAATGTAAAATATCAAATCTGAGTTCTATGCTGCAGCAAGTAGATTAACATCTTCAGTTGCCTTGCTTTCAGTTTGCATCTCTTTAACTGCTCTTATCAGCCCCTGAGTAATCGCATTCAGGTGCAAGCCCTTCTGCTTCATCTCCTCAAACAGCATCTCTGCTTTCTCCCAATCCAAGGCTTTGAGGCAGAACGACTGTATCAGCTTACTATACTCATCCGCACTAGGCTTCACACCAAAACTCTCCATTTCATTCAAAAGCTTAAGAGCTTCGTCATACTCTTCAATCTTGCAGTAGCCTCTGATGAGTGAGTGATACATCACAGGACTAAGATTCTTATGTTTCTTTTTCGCTTCCGCTAGAATTTCTCGGGCGTCATTCATCATCCCTCCTTTAGCATACCCGCTGATGATGACAGTGTAAGTGTACACATCTGGTTTCAAACCTCTACTCTCCATCAACTTCAAAACCTCTTTGGCTTCGTCTAGATCTCCACTTCTGGAACAAGCGTGCACAACCAGATTAAAAACCGCATTCCCAGGAGCAGGTCCTTTAGAGATCATATCCAGAACCAAACCTTTAGCGTCTTTAACATTCTTCATCCTGCATAAACTCTGGATCACATCAGAAAACGGTTTGATCCCCTGTCGCCTAGCATCTCCAGATAAATCACTCAACAACTCCTGAGCAAACCCAACAGTCCCATCATTCTTGCTCAGCGCACTTATCAGAGTAGCAACAGATCTAGAAGGAGGCAACTTCTCTTTCGTCTTAGCCAGTTCGTAAACAGAATAAGCCTCCTCAGCCTTCCCTTCCTTGCAAAACCAAGTGATGATGTTACCGATCTGCTCTCCCTCTGGTAACGCACCGCTCTTGAGCATCTTCTCGCACACAACGCACGCCCATTCCATAAACGACCGCTTACAAAGCGCCTCCAGTGTTACATAATAAGTCTTGGCATTCAAAGTAAAGCCAAGCTCTTCTGTTTTACTAAACACATCGAAAGCAGCTTTGGACTTGCCAAGCTTCCCAAACAAAGCTATCAGATCATTCATTATCTCAAGATTCAAAACAAGGCTACTCTCACTCTCACTAATCTCTTTAACCAAATCCCACAGAGCATAAGCATCCAACCTACGTCTATCACCAGAGATTACTACAAGGAGAGACTCTAAAAGCGATGTGGTGACATTAATCTCTTCTTTCTTAGTTGCCCACTTCAAAAACCTAATCAAGTTCTTACCTGAGATGCCTGGAGATTCAAACACTCTGGCTACAAGAGCTGAGTTCAAATCGAGATCTAACGCCTTCAGACCAAACTCCAAAGCTTCTTCATCGCCTCGTAACAAAGACAGCAAAGATTCGAACTTTTCCTCGTCGAATTGGCTCACCTCCTCAGCTACAACGGACCCGTCTCCAGAAGCTTCGATTGGAGAAATGTTAGACTCTCCATCTTCACCATTCACATCAAAATCGCCACTTTCGGAAAACCCTAAACCGGAAGCATTCGATTCTTCGTGGGTAAGCTCTGAGGATGAAGAGATTGGGATCTCTTCGGTAGGGTTTGTGGAGAAGAACCTGAGGCTTCGGGGAGAAGCATTTCGAGAAGACTCGGCGTGTGCGAATCTGGAAATGGGTGTTAGCGATGGAGTCTTCTTCGTGGAGATTCGAGTAAAGGCGAGGTTTTGCGATCTCCGCAACACGGATCTCAACATTTCTGCTTTCTCTCTCTCTCTCGGACTATCTTCAGCTGCAGTTTCTGATTCTAAACCCAAAAACCCTATTTGTTCTCTCTCATTTTTGATTTTAAGTATTAAGAAGATATTTGAGGAAAAAAATGGAAGAAACTAAAAAATGGAGGACTTTAGTTGCAAATAAAATACTTTCAATAAATAACAAAGATATGTCTAGGCATTTCCGATATTGCTTCGGTTTTCGGTACTAGAAACATAGGATCTGTTCGAGTATTTAGGAAATTCGATTTGGTTTCGGTTTGATCGAGTAACAACGTTAGAAACCATCTAATATCTGAGTAATTATAAGTCCAATTTGCTTTGGTTCCGTCTTTTTGATTAATTCGAGTTAAAAATCTCAAAATTTTCGTTTTTTCGATTAAATAGTTTAGATAATTATAAATATTTTGAATAAAAAATATTTAGTTAGTTTAGTTTTCGGATAATTCGATTTATAAATAGTATTTTAGATTATTTTAAAACTTTAAATATAGTTATAAATTGTATTATAAAAGTTTGAATACTCATTTGATATTTGGTTTGGTTTCAGTTTTTATTTTATTTTAAAAATATATAATCCGTTAGAATAATTGATAAGATCCAAAATTGAACTATAATACTCATTCGATATTGGTTTGGTTTCAGTTTTTTTTTAATATATAATCCGTTCGATTAATTGATAGGGTTCAATTGAACCGAACGTTATATTTTAGTTCGGTGTTTTGGTTCCGGATAAGTGTGTCAAGAGGCTTAAACAAAGAGAAGCACACTACAAAACCATGCTGGTTTCAGTTTCTTGCATAACATGACCCAAAGCAAAAGGGAACCATAGAGAAATCAAATCAAACCAAACCAAATTCAAATCACATCGTCACTGGTAGTTTCACCTAACCGGTTCTCAACCCAAGCAACCTCAAGGAGCTAAACACCAACGAAATCACTTGCAACGAAACCAGCATCAACAACAAAACCGCAGCCAAAAATGCAAAAATCTTCCAAGAACCATAAACATAAACCTCAACAAATCTCCCAATCTTAACTTTCCACCGTCCGGTATAATACCGGTTCACATCCTCAATAGTCTTATCCAAGAACCCAACTTTGGTCAACCTCACTGATTCGCTCATACCGTTCCACATCTCCGCAGCTTCTTCATCGCTCTTGAGACGGCTCACGAGAACGCCTTGCTCTCTAAGCAAACTAACGTCTTCCTCTGAATCGATGATTCCGTTTATCAGCTCCGTGTACCGAGTGAAGACCAATGGTCCTCCCGAAGTGTTCGAAGCTTCGTAAGCCACGAGGTTTCGAAGAACGGTCTCCGTGTTGATGTCTAGGTTTATCACAGGGAGGTGGAAGTGGCCTGTGTTTGAATCGAATGAAACGGTCGAAACGTTGCCGTTTTGTGTTGGTTTGAACTTAACTCCTGCCTTGTGGAGTTCGGAGACCGATGGGATTGTGAGTTCGGAGACTAGAGGAGGCTTCTCGATGTCGGAAACAGAGACCGTTGCTGCTACTTCTTCGTTTTCTTGTCTGGTGAATAGATAGTTCAGAGCGATGAAGCCGGGGAGATTCGATATGACTCTCCACGGAAGTCTCAAGATGACATCAGCAGGTCGAGACGCGAAGACCCTTTTGAACTGAAGCTTCATCTCTCTCAGAAGCTTACATGCTCTGTTTTCGTCTGCTCTGTTTTCTTCTTCTTCTTCCTCTTCTTCTTCGATTCTTGGAACGATCATCTGATACAAGAAGTCTAGGATATGGTTATACTCATGAATCTGAGCCTTCAGAATCTCACCATCTTCGAATTTGATCACGAGAGGAGAGAGATCTCTGCATAGTCCCGTGAGAACAGAGACCAACAGAGCATCAGCTGATTCCTTCGATTCGAGCTGAACTTCGAGCGTTTTCCTCAAAACGAACAACGGGATTTGATTTTCGATCATCATTACATCTCTAAGAATCTCGTTGTGGCCGACTCTGTTAATCAAAGTCTGGACCTTTCCGAAACCGTAATAAACCTTAAGAAACTCGATCAAGAACGAAGAGTCGATCGCCATTATCCACAGCAGAGTCTCGTCGCTCAGCGCGATGTACTTATGATAGCAAGCTCGGATCTTGACCTCCAATGATTGAAGCTTCTCGACGAGGTCGTGGAACCTGAAAGATTTGGAGTTGTTTCGAAATTTTCTCGCGATCGTTAGTTTATACCTCTCTGTTTCTTGAAGCTCTGGTTTGAGACAGTGGTAAGGTCCGACGGAGACTCGCTGAGGTGTGTATGAGTCTCGATGGGTGCACATTAGTGCTTTAGGGACGGTGAAAATGCTGACTGCGACTTGTTCGTGAGGGTGTTCTTCGACCTCTGCGTCGAGAGATTTTCTGACGTTGTTGACCCATCGAGACTCGTCGAAGCTGTGTTGATGTGTGGTAGATGAATAAGTTGGTTTTTTAGGAAACATGATCTTAAAAGTTTTTAGAAGCTAAACAAGATCGTGAACTCTGTCTTTCTTCTTCTTTTAATGTGAGAGTGGACCATCATTAACGCAGGGTTCTTATTACATGGTTCTTAGCAGAATATAAGAACCCGACTCTTAACTTTTAACTGAAAATGTTAAGAACCGGCTCTTAAATCTCTTATTTAAGAGCCGACTCTTAGCATTTTCCGTGAAAAATTAAAAGTCGGATTCTTATATTCTGCTAAGAGTCCCGTCCTAAGAACCCCCGTTAATGATGCTCTAAGAAAAAGAAGAAACAGTTTGATTTGTGCGTTTGCAGTTATGGTTTCATCTAAGACTTTACTCTGTTTCATTTGTATTAAAACGTTCTTTTTAAGTTTCATCCTTGTTATGGTAATAAAACGGTCACTTTTGGTTGGTTGTTACTTGAACAAGAGGTTTAAATTACAAACCATTATTTGCTTATTTATGAGAGAACATTATTAAGTACTGATACAACAAAAAAAAAGGAAAATCGAAAATAGAAAACCAAACTCTTAAAAGTCTTTGTTCTTGGTAACCAGACATTATCTCTAGGAACACTCAAAACAGCATTTTATGGTCTTCGACTAATTCAAACAAGAAACATAACCTTATCTACAATGTTCTGTATAAAACAAAACATATTGAAATGAACTCTGACTTGTCTTAAGACTGGTACGTCATCGGTGAAGAAGTCTATGGCTTACTCAGGGATCATTTGGAAGAGAGATGTTTACTTAAGCCCTAATCTCTCGACCAAAAATCCAGCTGAACGGTACGTTTTTGGCTGCTTCTTTGGCTCTTCCTTGAGCTCTCTCTTCAATCTTGCGGATCCTTGCAGGTAGTCCGCAGACAAAGTCCTGTCAAAGGCAATGATAGAGTCAGAATTCAAGTTCATGTCCCAGTCAAATACACAAAACAGACCAAGCAGTGCAGCTAATATAGTATTCATGTCCAAGAAACCTACAAAAAGAGACTGAGAAGTATCCATATAATTATAGGTTTCATCACAAGTAATGGTGGTGGTAATTTACCTGAGCCTTGTGTCCTTCACTAGAAAGGCCTGACAAAGTCTCAACGTTCCACCGTTCAACAAGAAACTCCAGAATATCAGCATAGTCCTTGGCGGTGTAAACACCGAGCCTCTGTGCAACGGTCGAGAAGTGCTCAAACAGGTTATCATCTTGTCCATCATACATCAAATGCGCAGGCATCGAGATCTTTTTCTTCATCATATCAGCCAATCCCAAGATGGTGCCATCAGCGTCGATTTCGAAGAGCTTCTCCACAATCTTGGTGTAAGCAGTCTCGTGGCGCTTCTCGTCAGCAGCAATGGTCCCGCATATCTGCGCAAGTTTCAAATCTCCAAGATCTTTCGCATGTCTGGCAGTGTTTCCGTGGGAGATGAAGGTCGCTCTTTCTTGAAAGGATGTGTAGATGAAACCCAAGTAAGGGTTGTTTTCAGTTTTTGGATCCTAAGAAGATAAAACAATATCAATCATATATAATTAATTAGAGCTGGGATTTTTAACCGAACCGAACCGAAAAGTTCGGTTTTCGGTTTGGATGTTCGGTAACAAAAAAAATCAAACAGTACCAATATTAACCGAAAATCCGAACCGAACTAACCAAAATCCGAATCAAAATAACAGAACTAACCAAAATCCGAACAAATTTTTTTTCTGAATTTTATTCAATTTAAACCAAAAATTTCGGTAAATTTTTTTGATACGAACTAGCCAAGAACCGAACCGAACTTTTTTCCGGTTCAATTCAGCAAAATTTTACCCGAACCGGCAGGCCTATAAATTAATCATACATGAGAAACATAGAATACAAATCAGAGAAGCTTACCATTCCAGAGCCAATAAGGTACTGAATAGTCTTCTCAATCTGCCTCATGTCAACTCTCCCAGACAAATAAAGATACTTGTTAAGCAAATCCCCATGCCTATTCTCTTCAGCAGTCCACGCCCTAGTCCACACCGCCCAAGGAGTAGGACTAGCTCCCGTCTCATCCCTAACACCATCCAACGTGTTCAACATGGTCTGGTAAGTCGGAAGCGCTTCTTCAGTGATCATATCACCGACAAGCACCACGAAATACTCGTCGGGAAGCTCCTTACACCGTTCCCTCAACTCCTTGACTTGGTCGTAGAACCCTTCCGACTCAGCTTCCGGGAGAAAATCAGTCGGCTGCCACGACTTCTCGACGGGTTTTAAGTAGGTCAAGAGGGTCTCATCAGCCCATCCTTCTAAGGATTTGAAGATCTCGAGTTTTTGTGGCGGCATGGAGTGTTTAACTTGGACATGCACTTCTCGTGGAGGGATGTAGAGCTTCCTTCCGTTGGTAACCTCTCTGTAATCAAAACCAAATAGAGTTTCAAACTCAGGACTTGAGCGAGTGATGAAAAAAAAATAGACTTAGCAGTACTACACACAACAATCCTGAAAAAACACCAATAAGCTTCAGACAGTATATATGTCTTCCTCGATGAATTAGTAATAACCATGATATTAAAAATCTGTCCTAAAAACCGATGCGAGCCGAAATGGTATTTTAAAATATTCGATTTATACAAGATTTAAGCTATTTTAAATCGGTTTAAGCCATTCTAAATTAATTTAAATTTGTCTAAATTTGTTAATAATGTTAGTACAAATCCACAAATTTGACTATTTTTTTAATTTTAATTTGACTATTTTTTTTTAGCTATTTTAAATCGGTTTAAGCCATTCTAAATTAATTTAAATTTGTCTAAATTTGTTAATAATGTTAGTACAAATCCACAAATTTGACTATTTTTTTAATTTAAATTTGACTATTTTTTTTTAGCTATTTTAAATCGGTTTAAGACATTCTAAATTAATTTAAATTTGTCTAAATTTGTTAATAATGTTAGTACAAATCCACAAATTTGACTATTTTTTTGTTTGTTTTATATATATCTAATTTTAGTAATTCATCGAACTAATTTTATAATTAGATCTAAAAACTAAAATATCTTAAATCAATGTAAAATATACATCAAATCAGTCAATAATTTGTTAAACACACAGGTTCCAAATAATCCGCCTAGTTGCTAATCCCACTAGTTAGACAGCCTTGGCTATTTTTGAACATTGGTGATAACAGAGATTCATCATCGGCATTCAATCCAAAACACACAGATCAGCAAAACATATGATTACGACAATTAAGGGAGAAAAGGCTCACGTAGTAGCGGAACGAATCGAAGAAGCAATGGAAGATCTGGATCCACGAGCTTGACGAGGACGATAGGCGTAAGAAGAAGGCGTAACTACGATCCGATTCATAGCCATCGCCATTTTTCTCTTAGTTTATTCTCTAAGACTCTAACAAACTCGATGATGGAAGTGATTTAAATAAAGAACAAGGACGAATCCCGAAGGTCGATTATTTCTATGTTTGATTGCTGCTTCGAGACTGTGACAAATGTGAAGGTTTTGATGAGTAAAGAACGAAAGCGTTTGGGTGGGCGTGATGATCGAGCCATGGACATGTGTATGTATGCAACTTTTATTTTTCTTCTCTAGAATATCCCTCAGGTGCTCTTTTATTTACGTCAATGCCACACTCAGATATTTTTCGCTGCTTTTTTCACAGGCCCATGGGCCGAATGATATATGACTCATTGTTTTGTCAAATTATTGGGCCTAAATTATGCTTCGACTAATCCCCAGTTTTAAACATCAAGAATCAAATCCATTGACAACGTTTCTAATAATGACTTGGTGATTCTATATTTCACAACTCATTCTTATGGTGAGCTTTTTTTTTGAGCAATCTTATGGTGAGCTAAATATGTCATTGCCCCAACTAACTGGTTTTCTTCTGATCTGAGAAAAGTCTGCACTTAAACATCACAGTAGTTAAAGGAGCCATAACAATGTTAAATGTGTATGCATAGAGATCTGTGACACTGTGACTCTGTGGGACAACCCATTCAACACAAGTGGGAGCATTGGCAGATATTTATGCTTTCTATGTGATCCATCTACAAGAACTAGTTGATTATGAAAGCGTATGCTTGGCTATATTTTATACCTTAAATTTTCTCTATTTTTATGTTTTTAGATTTCTTACCTTAACTGAAAAGTACAAACTTTGCCTATTATAGATGCTAGTGTTGTATCTTTATCAACCTTCTACTTACCATACTAAGTATTCTTTGAAGACAAGTAAGAAACTTTGTAGCTAATAGTGCAATCATGTTTTATTATTCTAACAAAGTGATATTACAAAGGTTTAAGACTCAGGAGTAGAAAAACACATGAAGGACAACAAAAAAAAATGTGTACGTTGAACATTCTCACTTTTCTTTCTCATTAAAGCTGTCGTCTTCAGCTAAAGGGACCTTAAGTGAGCCAAACAGCCAATCCATGCATATGGTATAATGGCCATAGTTATGCTTGTATGTTGTATGGTGTATGGTATGGTGTCCTGCACCCATTATAGGCCATATGTTACCATTGATGCAATCATGGTTGCTCACTGTCCATATCCCTTCCATAATCAAAAGACTCAAATGTGTTATGAGATGTATCGGCACTATGAACAGAGCTATCACATGCGGTACTGCCTGAAGTATCCCATCCAATGGATGGAACGCAAGCCCTGAAAACCCGAAAAACTTTCAAGCAATGTTATATATTACCAAGTTGACAGAAAAAAAAAAAAAAAAAAAAAAAAAAAAAATTCGCTGTCAAAAAAAAAAAAGCTGTCAAAAAAAAAAAAAAAGACAGAAAAAAATTATTACCAAGTATTGGGACTATGTAAAGATTAATAGGTCATGAAGTTTAATCACTAAAGAGAGTATAAGAATAAAATCCCCCAAATTAAGAGTTTCGATGAAACATAAATAATATATAAGACATCTAGACCAATCCACTTATTGCCAATTGTAACTAAGTTGGAAACTCATGAATCTTAGCACCAAATTTATAGACCGGCCGTTTGATTTGAATGTTAGTTTCAACATTATCGAAGATAAGGTTAAAGTTAACTCCCAGGGCAAGCAGGTTTGAAAGAGAGTTCTTAAGAAATAAGAATGTGACTAACCAGCAAATGGAGAGAGTGTGTTTTGCTTGTTGTACATATGGTGGGTTGCATGGAGATGCTTATAGAGAAATTTATTGTCATGAGTCATTTTGTGAACCCAATAAATCATAAACTCAACTAAAACAAGATAGAACGCGATGTAAACCAAACAGAGGCACCAGTTGAACTGATCAAGTGTAGAGTAACATTTGGTCCAACCACGCTCGATTATATACTCAGAGACAGTTGGAACAAGTGTGGACCAAGGCATAGCCTTCATTGCCACATATATTTGTAGAATCATTGCCTTTCTTGTAGGAACAGAATCTGAAGAATATTGTAGATTCATTAAAAAAAAGAGAGCTCAAAAATAAGACGAACTAAAAAAATAATCTCACCTTGAGGGACGTAAACGTTGAGTTTAAGGTAATAGATGTAGAAGCACCAGAGGAAGCCGGAGATGAAGTAAAGTAAGTTTCCGGCTAGGTAGTTCCGGAGCCATGTTTGGAGGAAATGTGGCAAAGGCTCCCATAGATTCGCCGGCAAAAGGTGGCTCAGAACTATTCGGTTGTAAAACGTTGTCTCCTCGACGAACCGAGCAAGAAACTCATGGTTCGACGCCATGTTTCCTCCGGGAAAAAAAGTCAAACTCTAGCTGATAATTAATGTGTTTATGAGTGTTTGAGAGAGAAAGAATCTCTGCGTAGATGACAGAGAGGCTTTGTGAGTTATGATAATGTGCACATGCTGTTCCTTGGTATAGTAAGTTAGTTCTTCCATGCATTTATTAGTTATCTACAGAACCATCACCCCAAATTATATCATATTCTCATTACGCGGTTATATGTTGAATAACGTAGTCCTTGGTTATGGTACGTCTAATACTAGCCGGTCCACTCTGGCCCAGCTAGAACCATTATTAAATCTGCACTTATTTTAAACGTGTAAGAGTAGATACAGACCTTAAACTGGTCATAATCCAACGCTCTTTACTTAAGAACAGGCTAACAAGACTACACGAACCGGACCTGGCAAAATAAGTGTCCTTTTAGACATAACCACATCATCCAGAATCTATTATATTAAAAACCAACATCTTGACCTATTGATATAAGTTTAGTCCAACTATTTATATTACTTATTTTACCATCACTTTTACAAAGGTCTAGTTACCCTTCACTAATGGCATAAAGGTAATTTAGTTATTGGACAGTTATATTGTTTTGGACGCATGATAAATATGCAACCGTTTGTTACCATTTTAATCGAGAGATGGGTGGACTTTCGACTACTTTTATTTTCAAAAATCAACAACTACTATTCTAACCGAAGAGTCGAAGAATACATGTCAGATTTAAATCGTTTATTATCAAGACTTGCACGAACGTCAATATACGCAAATAGGGAATCATTAACTAATCATAAAATTTATATCACACATCTGTTTACACAACCCACCAATTTAAATCGATGTCAGAATGTAAAAAAAAAAATATCAATACTATTAAATTATTCAAACATGACCTATTGATAAATGTTATGTCCAACAATTTATTTTCTTTATTTAAAGAGTTTTTTATTATCATTTATGTATAAATGTATCAAATTAAATCCCTTTTATGAATCAATATATATTTGTAACTTCATGTCCATGATTCTCGGCTCTCACCACTTCTTTTCCGTATGGCTGCTTTGCGTATACATAATATGGACAGATATATATATATATATATATATATATATATATATAACAATTATTCTTTCCTTTTGGGTTTTTAACAAATGTAGATTGTTAACAATAATATTAATCTATTATGCCAAAATTATGATTGAAAACTGTTACATGTTATTCGGTTACGTTTGCTATGTAAGTATTCCATCCAAATTATTTATGTATGTTATTTAATAATCTGAACCTTTTTTTCTGAGAATTTCAACCTTTTATTTGATTAATATAACATGTTACTCTATACAATTAATTTATGTATGCAATTACATTATTGATACATCTTTCTAAAATGATATGTTAATTACTCATTATAGTTACGATATTAAAAATATATTTTTCAATAATTTTGTTTTTCACCTTTTCTAAATGAAAATAAACTAAAATGTATTTGAAAATTAAATTCAAATACATTTTCAAAATTTAAAAAATTATATTCATTTGTTTATATAAATATTCATCTACTCTAAATATTAATCTATTTATATAAATATCTATTCTATAAAATTAGAATCATGACCAATTTATATAGGTTTAGTCCAACAATAAAAATTCATGAATCAATTAAGATAAATAATAAATATAAATAGTTGTTTATAAGAAAATTAAATTATCTAATCTATCTATTCTATTAAATTAGTAACATGATATTATTATAGAAGTATTACTTATAAAATATATTCTATGGGTTTTAGTTTAACAGGTTTTAAATAGGTTATTCGATTAAAAATATTTATTAAATGTAATTTTACTTAAAGTTAGTGAAGACCATTTACATATATATATTTAACAAAATATATTAAAAGTTATCTTTTCAAATATTTTCAAAGATTTTGTTCGGTTGGTTTTCGGTGTAGGTTGGATTTGATATTGATTTTCGGATATCTATTTTATTAAAACAACAACATGACCTATTGATATAGGTGTGGTCCAATTATTTTAATACAATTCTTAAAACCTCTTATTAATCATTGAAGAGAAATATTATATAAAGAAAAACACAAATATGACTAAGAACACAAATATAAAAATTAAATTGCTAAAGAAAATGTAAAACAAAAAATATATCTGCCCCTTAAGGACGAGTCAGAATCTAGTCAATACTATTAAAACAGCAACATGACGAATTGATAAAATGTTATGTCTAATTTATTATTTTTCTATGCAACATATTCAAAAACTAGTATTGTTCCTGTGCTACGCACATGTATATTTTTGCTAACAAAGACTAAAAGTCTCATTTATATACAACTATAAGTACATTTATAAAATTTTGATGAGTATACATAAACAAATCATTAAACTTATCAGTTCTATGATTAACCACAACATATAAAATGAAGTTAGATTGGTTTTAAAAAATTACCTTGATCTTAATTAATTCACTAAATACAAATATTAGTTTTATACTTTTGTCTTACTTCTTTATGTCTTGTTCTTCATGTATTTTTCCTAATTCTAAACTTGCAATCTATGGCTAATTTCTCTTATTACATTCATAGCCACTATACCTTCGGTAGTATTTCAATGGTGTTTTCAATTTACATTTTGTTGTTAAAACTATTTTATAGTAGGAAAACAATTAGAACAGAAGCATTTTTACCTTTAATCAGAATTTGTTCCTCATATCCTACCATGTCGCGTGTTCTATCATTATCTTTTCTCCTTTTTAGCCGGATCTTATTTTGAATCTCTTTATTGTGGTTGAATAACTTTCCACTAATTTGGAGCCATCATATGCACTATTTCTTGATAGAATCACTCGAGAATACAGTCTAATGGAACTCGGCACTAACTCTTAACATTATATACAGCCCCAAGTTTGTATTATGGTATTGAAAATTAGAAAAGAAGGAGTGTAGTTTTTTCCTAATCTATTTTCTATTGATAGATTTTGTTTTCATTTGTTTTACTGATTTTTAGAAATATATAGGAACATGGAAAAAAGCTCGTGGAGGAAGAGGGAAAATTGGAGGTAGTGGGATACGTGCGATATAATTTTTTTTGTTGCATTTTATTCCTTTTTAATTAATTTTGTAAATGTGGATTACGTATCAGAATTTGATTGGTGAAGCGACTTGCGCTTTAGTATATAAAGGATTAAACCATATATTTTATAACTGCTTACCTTTATTCCTATATTCTAGGATCCATAACTACCATGTTTACGAGAGCGTACATATAAACAATTGATATACGTTTGATTCAAATCTTCATAATAACAACATCACTTTTTGAAAACATCTACACATTTTGTTAGATACAATATATGTTATAACCACAAATAATACTTTACTTATACATTATACATTAGTTAATCCAGTGAATTAATATCTACATTTATTCTTACTATTATGACTACTAATATTTAAAATCTAAGTTTATGCTTTATATTTACTAACCCTGCCCTTTTAATAAAATAGATAATATATTAGTATAATATTATTTACCATTGAAATAGTTAATATAAAAATTATTTTTTATTTACCAAATACAATTAGAATTTTATTTCATTTTCATGAAATGCAAATTATTTGACTAATTTATCTACCAAATTAGGATTTCGCCTTTAAATAAACAAATTATAATTATCATGAAATTAAATTAAATTTAAATTAAAAAATAAAAGATCATTAGATTTATCTAGGTTTTTTCGAGTCGGGCTTTTAACCGGATTTTATGTAGTTTTTAAATAGAAATTTTATAATTTAATCCAAAATCTGAGCTGGATTATATGCAGATCACTCGATTTCCCATTTTTATTGTCGATTCAGATCAAATATGAAAATATCGCGAAAAGATCTATAATTATATTATAAATTAAATTTAGCAAAATTTAGATAAATACAATAAAATAATATTTTTGAGTATATAGGTCGGATTTAATCGGATTCGGGACCCATACTTACGGGTAGATTCCACATTGGTTTTCTGAGTATGAATATTATTAATTATATTAATAATTCAAAATGCTAAAAATGCAAAATATCATGATTTTATTAAAACCTAATTACATATTTCATCATCAAAATTATTTCTGTTAAAATGTCAAAAATATTATAATCTGCACAATTATAATACTTTATTTGTAACATTTAAAAACATAATATAATTTGACAATATTTTGTTTTCTTTTTTTAAAGATATCAAATTTGAAATAATGAAATCCTATTGGTTTGAAATTCTATTGGTTGGTGAACCCAAGAATAGGTCATAAATGGCCAACATCATCCAGAATTGGGATTTAAATTTCCAAATTTGAAATTTCTTGCTGCAAACTATATACGGTGAAATATTGGCAGTGCCCCCACAACATTTAAATTGGGAAGACCAAACATTTACCTGAATTAAACTAGACAGCAAATGTACAGTCAATGTTTCTAAGCAAAATAACTGAAAAGGTTCAGAGAGACACGTGAAAAATAAATAAAAAGTTCGAGAAACTTTGAACAAACAAGCAAAACACAAGACATAACAAAAACGGGGCATTCTCACTCTGCTTTCTTGGAACTGTCATTATTGTTGTCAACTTCTTCTAAGAGAGGGTCCCTAAGAGAGCCAAACATCCAATCCATCCATATGGTATAGTGACCATAGTTATGCTTGTAAGTAGTGTGGTGTATCGTATGGTACCCTGCACCCATCACAGGCCAAATGTTACCGTGGATGCAGTCATGGATGTTCGCTGTCCATATGGCTTCCATAAACAAAAGACCTAGATGGGTTGTGAAATGAATCGGCACTATAAACAAAGCAACCACATGCGGTACAGCTTGAAGTATCCCGTCTAGTGGGTGAAACGCAAGCCCTGAAAGAAAAAAAAAACGTAATAAAGTTAGATGCCACATTCTTACAGAGACTAGAGAGTATAAGAAACTGAATAATACTTACCGGCAAAGGGAGAAAGTGTGTTCTGCTTGTTGTAGATATGATGGGTGGCATGGAGATACTTATAGAGAGGCTTAATGTCATGAAGCTCTCTGTGCATCCAATAAATACCAAACTCGACTAAAACAAGATATGTCGCGATTGAAACAAAGTAGAGGATCCAGCTGACTTCGCCTACTCTTGAGTAACATTTGGTCCAACCACTTTCGATCATATACTCGGAAACAGTTGGAAGCAGAGTGTACCAAGGCATCGCCTTCATTGCCACATATATTTGCAAAAGCATGGCCTTTCTTGTCGGAATAGCATCTGAAGACAAAGTAGATTCAGACCAAAGAAAAAAAAACTTTTTCTTTAAATTGAAAATCCGACAAGAATCAATCAGACAATAACAGCATCGACGTGATCACTAATGTTCGGTAATAAAAGCAAATCACCTTTGGGGAGATAAACGTTGAGCTTGAGGTAATAGATGTAGAAGCACCAGAGGAAGCCGGAGACGAAGTAAAGTAGGGTTCCGGCGAGGTAGTTCCGGAGCCATGTCTGGAGGAAATGCGGTAATGGGTCCCACAGATTCGACGGCAAGAGGTGGCACAGAACAATCCGATTGTAAAACGATGTCTCGTCCACGAACTGCATCAGATACGCAGCATCCACCGCCATTTAATTTAGATTCGTCGGAATCGGTGCCGGGGAAGGAGAGAATATTCGCCGGAGTGATTTTTTTTTTTCACTTTTAACTTTTCCTGAACTGGAACGAGTCAACTGTACTGATAATGCATGCACAGAGAGAGAGAAAGAGCAATCAAAACTCATTCAGATCTCAGACACTCAGTTCTGATTGAAACTCTTGGCCCACTTTGTTTTTTTATCGTAATAACTGTAATTCTTCCCCATATTTTGTTCTATTTACAGATTAAGCCTTGTACTTCTAAATAGTGAGTACTATAACCTTACATCACTTGGTTTATGATTAATAAATGTAAGGATAAAATATTTGTACTAGGACACGTTTTGAAAAAGTCTATGACTATGACTGCTATCTTCAAGTATTTGCTACAGGTTTCAATTTTTTACAAAATTTATTCTAGATTTCAACGAGTGATTAAATAGATGATCACTATCATCTCAAACTATGTTGAACATGCAATATTTTAAAAAGTGGAGCTGATTAGGAATTTGAATAAAAGATGTGGGTGAAACTGAAAATACTAAAAGAAAGAGGGGGCAATATAAATGTTAGTGGAAGTGGTACACCAAGACAAGGAAAAAAGCAAAAGAGTTGAGTCCTAAGTACATGACGTCCCCGCACACACTGCCTAAACGAATTAAAAGTACTGGGACCAATCATATTGTAATGGGCTAATATCTTAAGGCCCAACCTATAAAACTCATACTCGTTAATACAATTCTAGTTTCGCCGGCGAGAGGTGGCTCAGAACAATGCGATTGTAAAACGAGGTTTCGTCCACATACTGCATCAGATACGACACATTATCCACCGCCATTTAATTTAGATTCGCCGCACGAGAAACTTGGCGATTCACTGGTGCCGGAAAATGAGAAAATATTCGCCGGAGTACTTTTCCCGAGCTGGATCAAGTCAACTGTACTAATAGCGAATGCCACGGAGAGAGAACAATCTAAGACACCCGCATGGAAGGTTTACGGGGAGAGTTCACACAGAAATCAAAAATAATAAAATAATTCAATCACATGAACCCCTCTCTCCTAAAGCTCTTTCGGCTGAACTCCTCTTTCCTAAAGTTTATCACTGTAACGTGGGCCCCACGTGTCATGGCAGCCCACAATTGGTCTAATTTAAAAAAAAAAAAACAAAAAAAAAAAAAATTTAATAATAAAAAATTGAAAAAATGAACTCCAAATGAATTTCATAGACGTGGATGCTCTTAGACCATCAGCATTAGTGAACCCCATGGAAGGGGTTCACAAAGCATTTTTTATTATTATTTTTTTTTTATGTTTAATTTTTGTTTTTTAAAAAAAAAAAAAAATTATTAATAGGACCAATCGCGGGCCGCCACGTGTCGTGGGGCCCACGCTACAGTGACGATCCGGGTTCACTGAAATGAACTCCCAAGAGACAGGTTCACTGATTTTTATTATTTTAATTTTTTTTTTTTTTCGAAAACCGTGTGAACTCCCGGATGACCTTAACATTCATCCCAAATCTCAAGACAGTAACTATCACTTTTGACCCCACTTTGTTTTTATTGAAATAGCAGCTGTAATTCTTCCCACTAATTCACTTTATTTACAAATTAAACCTTGTACTTCTTTGAAGCGACTATTAAGTATTAACCCCACATCAATATGTTTATAAAATTGATGAATGTGAGGATAAAGGTTATGCCAACTTTTATTTGATAAAAAGGTTAAATAATTCAAAATTTTGTATTAACACACACTCTAATAATCTTGCGGCGGCGTGAAATAACGAATTTGTTAATTTGGTAAAATTAAAACTTTAAGAAATTTGATGAAACTCGAATTCAAAAAAAAAACTAAAATTTTATGGCATGAATACAAATAAAATGACAAATCAAATGTAATTTTCACAATTAAACTAAAAAATAGTGCACAAAGCACGAAACTAAAGAGTTTGATTGTCGAGTATTGCTCAATTAGAAGATATTTGGAAAATCTTACAATTTTTTTTTGATTTTTACAAATTTCATAATTTCGATTAGAGAAGATATATCTCTAAGTCTTTTTCGTAAGCTTTTTCTAAATCGCATAATATTTTAATTTTCTATATCTTTTTATCATATTTTTAAAAAATCTTTTTTGTGTGAATATTTTTCTGTTTCTTAGATAATTTCTTCCAAAGTGGTTTTATGAGATATTTAAAACGCTCCCATAAAACCATATCAAGTTGACGTCGCGCGTCTTCGCATCAACTCGTTTTTCACCGCACACGGTTACAATGAAGATATTTTGCCATAAATACATGCCATTCACGCTAATGGAAGTAAGCGACCGTTTAATCCGGAACTGATTGAGGAGGCTTCAAAGATGTAAATTATAAAATATTTTAAGTATTCTCAGCCTGCAATTTTTATTTGAAAAAAGACTGAATAATTCAAAATTTTACATTAAACACACAGTCTAGTAGATCTTGCGGCAGTGTGAAATGAAGAATTTGTTAATTTGGTGAAATTAAAACTTAAGAAATTTGATGAAACTCAAATTCGGAAAAATACTAAAATTTTATGGCATAAATGTAAAGAAAATAATGAATCAGATGATAATTTCCACAATTAAACTAAGAAATAGTGCACAAAGCCACAAAACTAATGAGCTTGATTGTTGAGTAAAGCTAGTACAGTTAGACAATATTTGGTAAGTCATATAATCTTTTTGATTTTCCTGTTTTTGAGAGTCTTTTGTAATTTCATATTTTTAATTATTCTATAATATTTGAGAGATTGTTTTATATGTCTTTTTCGAAAGTTTTTTTCTTCTAAATTGTATAGTATTTTAATATTCTTTATCTTTCTCTTTTATATTTTATAATCTCTTTTCTTTTTTTTCTGGTTCAAAAAAAAGAAAAAGAACAATTCAATTCTGTTATCTAATTATTAAAAAACAAAATGTGATTATTATTTTTAAATGTCTGACATTTAAAACTATATAACATTGGGTGAAAATAAAAAATTTCCAGGTTTAAATAAAAACTATTAAATAAATATAAAATATACAACGATAAAGCTAGATTTTTTTTCCCCTCGTGTTTTTGATTATATTTTTATGTTTAATTTATATAAATACATAATTTGGAATAATTATAGCTTGTAATTATTATAATTACAAAAAGTATTATCAGACGTGAGACTGGGTCGGTCATCGTGTGAGTGAACGTGGACAGCTAGCAAACGGCCCACAACCCCCGAACGACGTTAAATTCCGTCGGCAAACCACGTGATTTATCATAACATCTGTCAGTTATCAACCTCCTCAAGTTTAAACATCTCAACCCCCACATCAATATTTTATTCCCCTTTTGAACCTCGTAACTTTTGATTGTGCAATCACACCCTCCTCTGTTTTATAAAACAAAAAAAAAAATATCAACGAACCACGATTGCGGGAACTCGCAATTGAGTCTTCTTCCATGGGAGCTTAGCAACCACCATCTCCGAGAAACGGATTTTCGATTCGTGATCGGTCTTTCTCGGTGTAATGGAGATCGCTACCGCCGTGAAGGCAAACGGCGGTTGTCGACGGCGTCTTCTCCGATTGAAATGCTCTGTAAAGGATTACGCTTGGGGCACGATCGGGTCGGATTCGCTCGTTTATAAGGTTTACACGGCGAATTCCGATGACCGGATCGATTCGACGACGCGTCCGTACGCGGAGCTTTGGATGGGGACTCACGAGTCGGGTCCGAGTTACTTGGAGGAGGATGCTGATGGCTCCAGTGGCGTGACTCTCAGATCGTGGATTAATGAAAACCCTGAGTCTCTCGGAGATAGGGTTTTGGAGAAATGGGGCTGCGATCTCCCCTTTCTCTTCAAGGTAACATACATTGTAATAATTTCACAAAGTTCTCTGCTTTTTACGGTTCTGTCTGATGGAGAGTTTTTATATCTATAATTAGGTGTTGTCGGTGGCGAGGCCCTTGTCGATTCAAGCACATCCGGACAAGGTTTTGGCAAAGAAAATGCATAAAGCGCATCCCAATTTATACAAAGATGATAATCATAAACCAGAGATGGCATTGGCTTATACTCAATTCGAGGCTCTTTGTGGGTTTATACCTCTTCAGGTAACATTGCTATGTTATCACCTCCTGTTGCATTGCATGTGTTTATCTCTTGTGCAACAGTAAAAGCCCAACATTTGTTGGGTTGGATAATCTTTTTCGGTTTAGGAATATTTTTTTTTTAAGTTAAGTATATATTTCAATCGGGTTATAAATACGAGTTTGTAAGATTATTCATTCAGGTAATAACAAGAAACCTAAACTGTATTTGCCTCAATTCGTTTTTTCACAACACTTTCTTCATCTTCCTCAAAGTTTTTGTGTGTGTTTAATATAAAGATGAAACTTTGCAATGGCCCACTTAGTTTCCAAGTTTCGACAAGTATAACACATGTTTATTTGGTCTGTGCATCTAATTTTCGTGATAAGAATTAGTTTAAATGAGTGCTAGTTAAGAGTGGTAGCTTATTTTTAAGAAATTGAAGGATTTAAGTTTGTTCTTGTACAAATATTCCAGGAGCTGAAGAGCGTGATTCGTGCTATTCCGGAGATTGAAGAACTTGTTGGGAGTGAAGAAACAAACCAAGTCTTCTGCATCAGTGAACATGATGAGGAGAAAGTTAAATTTGCTGTCCGAACCATCTTCACCCTGCTGATGTCTGCAGGACCTGACACAACAAAGCAGATTGTGTTCAAACTAAAACGCCGTCTGCACATGGAGAGCCAGGTCAGACATCTGACCTCCCTGTTACCTTCTTCAGACAGATTGTCTTGTAAAATGCCACTGCCTGAAGCTTTCTCTTGCGATTTATGTAGGAACGCAATCTGACAGAAAAGGAACGGCTAGTGTTGAAGCTAGAGAAGCAATATCCAAATGACATTGGGGTCATATCTGCCTTCTTCTTCAACTATGTGAAGCTCAATCCTGGTGAAGCCTTGTACCTCGGTGCAAACGAGCCACATGCATACTTATTCGGTGAGTGCATTGAGGTCATGGCGACTTCAGACAATGTAGTAAGAGCTGGCCTCACTTCCAAGCCACTGGATATTCAATCACTCTGTTCCATGCTCACATATAAACTGGTAAACCCTTCAACACACCAAGAAGTAAAGATGTTTGCAATATAGTTACTGAGTTCTTCTCATTTCTGGTGTTTTCAGGGCTTTCCTGAAATCCTAAAGGGAACAAGGATTAGACCATACATCACGAGATACCTCCCGCCTTTCGAGGAGTTCGAAGTTGATGTCTGTGATCTTCCCTCTGGAGCCTCGACTGTGTTTCCCTCTGTACCAGGCCCTTCTCTTCTGCTTGTACTCCAAGGTGAAGGAAGAATGTCTACAGACGCTTCAGCAGATGAGGTTTCAATGGGAGATGTTCTCTTTGTGCCTGCAGATACTGAGATTCAATTGAAGTCTTCTTCCGACTTGAAGCTGTACAGAGCAGGAGTGAACAATAGGTTTTTGTATTCTCTATAGTTGAACTACACACACAAGCCTTTCTCTCAGTTATTGTATGATTTAATCAAACTGTGACATTGCACTTTTTTGTGCCAATAAATTATATCTTCGATTTGTATTTTTTTTTTTGATGTTTATTAAATTGAGAAAGCTGGAAGATAGGAAAGAAAGGTCTTATTAAACAGAAATTTGAGGAAGAGGGTGAAGCAACAACTTAAACAAGAAAATCTTTCCCACACAGAACCAAAACTATCCGACAAAAAACAGAAGAATTAAACAAGCATTTTATCTCCTTTAAGGATCAGCGACTGGGTACTCGAAAACTACATCTTTCCCTGTAAGTTTCCTGTACACACCAACCATTGTCTCAAGCTTGTACTCAGTGTTGTTCCTCTCCTTAGGCTCCAAATACACCTGGCGTTATTAAAACATGTTCAATAAGAGAATAAAGCAAATGAAAGAACAAGAGAGTTGTGTAAGCTTTTTTTAACCTTCATGATCTTGGTGCCATCAACACGGTATCTGGTACGCTTTCCAACAATCTCAGCAGGGTAAGCGACATCCTCAAGCATGGCTTCATGGACGGAAGTGAGAGTCCTGTTGCGTGGTCTCTGAACAGCGGAGCCTTTCTTAGGGGGACGCATGATTCTTCTGGTGGCAACAAAGATAACGTCGTTACCACTGAACTTCTTCTCGAGCTCTCTGACAAGACGGGAATGAATCTTGCGGAAGGCTTTCCTCAGTCTGAACGGAACGTAGATCACAACAGCCTTGCGGTTGCCAGCAATATCCATTGAACTGTACAGAAAGAGATATCTCAGCCAATGTTAAGATCGTTGCAGACACTAGAACTGAGTACTTACACAGCTTGGTTAATGTAGAGATCTTTCAAGTCACTTTTCAACTCCTGGTTGGTGTTTTCCAAATCAAAGAAAGCCTGCATATAAAGAAACAGCATTTTAAATTAAGAAAAAAAAACGAATACATTTGCAAGAGAATATAAGACAAGAAGCAAGAACCTGAGCGACTCGCTCCTCAAACTCGGTTGGTGCAACACCCTTATCCTTGTGGATCTTGTTCTGAGCAGAGAACATCTTTGCAGATTCTAAAACAATTTAAACATGTAAAAAAAATCAAAATTTGGATAGCATTAAAGCAAAGAAACAAACAGCTCACAACCCTGAAGGAAAGTTCTTAGCTCACTAGTGACAATGAGATACATTTCTCAATTGATTACAAAAGCTTACGTCTTTAAGCAGATCACTCTAATTATAGCCCTATTCAAGGGTCTTTAAGCAGATCAGTCTAGATTAAGCATACAGCTCTTACTAAAGCTAACATCTTTCTCCAGACAAGGGTCAAATTAGATTAAGACAAAACGTCGATTAGCTTCCAAAACGCAAACAGAATCGCACGAGATCGCAGAGAATAGTATGTCGAAGCGTACCAGGTAACAACGACGATGAGCCCTAGAAGGTTTACTGTTAACAGCTTCCGGCTTTCAGAGCTTCGGTGCAGAGGAGGCGATACAATATGGTGAAGCAAAGGTTTAAATACTAAGGGTTTCTCTCGAGATCCCCTGTTACTTAAAATGGGCCGTTAATCTCCTCATGGGCCAATATATTCGTATTACTAAAATGGGCCATGAATATGTTTATAAATTATAAACGACTGGCCTAGTATATATTAGTTTTGTATATTCGGATTAAAATATGAGAAGTGGTTTGCTTATCAATTAGAATGAAATAATTTGTCACAATCATAGAATAATTTTGTAAGCTAATGGAATGACTAATTGGTGGGTACTTGCTAGCATTTTGGGATGTACGATATGCGACCAACGATTTATTATTATTGGACCATTCAGACCAAACAAACTAAAGAAGAAGGGAAACGGTCTGATGGTTTCTTTGTAAATAATTAACGACGTGCGACTAATATACAATTACGAATTAACGAGGTCGATAATTTTTATATCTGGAACGACATCGTTCTCTTTTGGACATCTTATAAAGTGCTTTCACAGCCGCTCTGATGTTCTTCTTTCGCTCACCCTTATCGCCGCTGTTTCGTCATAAAATCTCGAAGGTATACTTATCTATTTTTCTCTTCTTATTCAAGCTCCGTTAATGGCGGAAATGACAGATCAAAGTTCGTTTTATTTCCTTGTAAATGGTTTTGTTGCAGATCTTATCTTGTTCGTTTTTCTTTGGGTCTTGTCAAAGTAGTCCAGTCAATACGTCTGTGTTGTTTGCCCGTTTTACATTCTATGAAAATTGGTTTCTTCTGGTCAAATCAAATGTATTCGTTGGCTTATTCTGTTTTTGAACATCCTTTTTATACCCAAAATCTAAATCTCTCTGAATTAGAAATGATCCGTTTTTATTATTCTCCCTCCCTCAACGAATTTTCGTAGCTTCCCTCAAATTAGATCTGGGTGAAAACTAGACGAACTTTGGGAGAATTGTTACGATCTTACCAAGTATATTCCGTTTTCTCCATTTGAAAATTTTGAGATTAATCACATCCTTGAAAACAACACTAATTTTGTTTGTATGATCTGTGTATTGTGTGGTGCAAACAGGGTTAGGCGTTCTTCTGTGGATAAAAGTGGTTCAAAGAAGATGAATCATTGCAACCTTTAACTTTTGAGGTCAATATTTGTGTATATATATAACGGTAACAAAGATGTGTTATATTGAGTCTCGTTGTAACATATTAAAACCAATTTGGAGTCTTTGTTCCTTTTCTTTTTTGTCTGTAAAAAAGCTTGTATATTAACGTTTTTTTCTTTATGGAGATTCTCAATCTTTGTAAAATGTAACTTGAATGCTCTGTATTATTCAAACAAGTTTCTGTATTGGCGCCTAATTCGCTTGTCACGTACGTATAGACAATATGAACGATACGGAGTTGTCCGTCGGTCCGTCGGTGACTTGCGAAGAAGATTCATAAATCGTAACGTAACACTTACGAGTTACTGTCTATTCAACGACGAAGTTTCCTTCGATATTGTGCCGTGGACAAAACTCATATGGAATAATTGAAGCAATGGAAACTAGGTTTTGGTTAATTAATTTATCGTGTGTTTGAAACTCGCAAAGTCTCAGCCAAAACCAGCAAACCAGATTTACATGTGGTTGCAGCGGATAATATTATATAACACATGATGATGTATCATGTATGTATGCAGCAGTATACATAAATGTCATATGCTTTCTATTTCTTTTTGTTAAATGTTATAGTATATGGTAACCTAATCAAGTTTAATGAGTAGATTGTGACTCTCTCTCCTCTCTCTCTGAGAGATAGAGAGTCGCGGTGGTTCCCTTTCGAACAGTGGGTATCGCTTCTGTTTTGGTCTCGGAGACACCTAATCTACGGTGGTGTTCGTCCGCTTTGTCTCTGGGAAGGGGAGGCTTCCAGCTTCTACTTCGCCGGCTTACGTTTCCGGAAAGCGGTGGCTTTTTCAGTCCCGCTATCGTCGGCTTTGTCCTTGGGTTAATCCCGATTTCGTCGATCTACGAATTTGTGCTTCATCCGATACTCTGTCTCTCGATCTGATATTGATGTCGCATGTTGTATGTCGGTCATAGAGGATTGATGGTAGACGTTTTACTCTCTGGTGATTTCGTAGATCTGTGTGGTTCTGCCTTAGATCGGGTTTGCATGGCGTTATACGGCCCGCAAGGTTCGGTCGAGGAGATGAGTCGATTTGTGGGTGGTTTGGTGGCTTGCAGTCTTGAGATAAGATCTCGATTGTCCGATGATGCTCTCCCAAGACGTTGAATCAAGCGAGGAAGATGATGGAGTTTGGTTGAAACCGGTGTGGTTTCATTGATCGTGGTTCAGATGCGTCGGTTCCGGTGAACGTCCGGCGGGTTCCGGCGGGTTGTCCCAAGCGGTGAAGGCGATGGGAGGCTCCGACACGTGTCCTCGGTGTCACAGTGGTTTCGACACGTAGCAGGGCTGTCGAGTCTTGTTTCGGTTTGGGTTGGATGGGCCATTGTTTGGCCCTCTTTTAGTTTTAAAGTTGGGTTTGTTTGTTTTCGGTTTGGGTGCCCTTTAGTTTGTTGGTTCTTATGTTTGCAAACCTTTTGATAAATAATATTATAGATGGCAAAAAAAAAAAAAAAAAAACCTAATCAAGTTTCAATAATTACAAAATCTATACTATTTTTTCTTATTCACATTCAGTCTTCAAAAGATTAATTTCATTTTAAATATAATCAATGATTTTGTAAAAAATTAGTATGTGAGAAATCACATTCTGAAAATGTCCAAGGTTATTACAATATTGAGATTAGTTAAAGTTGTTAACATATCAACGCTGATTTTGACAGTAGTTGTCTAAATTACACTAAAAGTCACTACAGATTATATTATTTTGGACAACAAGGTCATTACAGATTAGGAAAAAAAGATTACGCTGTTTTAGATAAACCGTCGGCGACACGATCCGCCCACAGTCACAAAAGAAGAAAAGATCAAAACCAGAAACCAGAACTAGTTTTCGGACAAATTATAAAGCAGTATTTAGACAGGGGATTCTTTTCCCGAAAACCAGGAGCTAAGGGTGGGCCCCGGCTTCCTCAAATAACTCAAATCCCATCTGACTCAGATGTGGCGATTCGACCAAACTTTCTGACGCGCGTGCGTTGAACCCACGACCTCTGCCTCAAATAACTTAAAAGTGTACACGATTTTTAACAAAATAGGCAAAATCCATCTAAAATAGTTTATTATCTGTAACAAAATACATAATTAATTGGTCTGAAGCTCAATCTACTATGCTACTCCACGGTTTATCCACACATTATCTCCATGGTCCTATGTATAATTACATTGAATATTTAAATGTTTTGCGATAAATAAATTGTAGATACCAAATTTTAAACTGTTTGAAAGCATGATTAATGAAGTTTTTAGGGGGCTTTTATATATATATATTTTAAATTAAATGTTAATAAACAGTTTCTTATATTTTATTGAAAACTCCGTTTGGATCCTTATTAATCATGCTCACAATCACCTGATCACTTTTAGGACACGCGCGTGGGAGCTGCGAGTGTTGTATGAAACAAAACTTAGGGAAGGAACACAAGAAGTGAAACTTTGAACCAGGAATTAAAAAACCGCGGCGGGGGAAAATAGAGGAGAAGAAATAAACTTAAAAAAAAAAAACAGACAAAACAGCCTTTGTCTTCAGAAAAACAGCTCTTCTTATCTTCTTTTCTTTTTTGTCTTTTCTCTTCTTCCCTGGTTTTATATCTCAGCTCCCAAAAATCCAGGGGCTTATTTATTGTCAACGTATTCAATCCCTTAAAGCTATCGTCTTTCTTATATAATCAGTGAATCTCCATCCCCACTTCCTACAAAATCTCCTAAAAATCTTACAGAACAGAACCAAATAACATTTCAAATTTGGATTTTTTTTTGTCTGTGTGTGCTCGATCAGCTGTTTACTCTTGGGAAAATCGAAAACTAGCAGAAAAGTAAAAGATGCGGATGAGCTGTAATGGATGCAGAGTTCTTAGAAAAGGGTGTAGTGATGATTGTAGTATAAGACCGTGTTTGGGTTGGATCAAATCGCCTGAAGCGCAAGCAAACGCAACCGTGTTTCTCGCCAAGTTCTATGGCCGCGCTGGACTCATGAACCTCATCAACGCCGGTCCCGATCACCTTCGTCCTGGTTAGTTATTTTCCATATTAAAACTCGCCGTATCTGTTTTGATTACGACGGCTGTTTAACGGACTTTGCCTGAAATGTTCCAGGGATTTTCCGATCGTTGTTGCATGAAGCCTGCGGGAGGATTGTGAACCCGATCTACGGTTCGGTGGGTTTGTTATGGTCGGGAAATTGGCAGCTTTGTCAATCCGCCGTGGAAGCGGTGATGAAAGGCGAACCGATCACTGAGATGGCCACAGATGCGGCGACGAGCGGGCAGGGTCCGCCGCTGAAAATGTATGACATCCGACATATTTCTAAGGACGAGAACTCCCCCGCCGCCGCAGCAGCTGCTGGATCGACCGATCGGAAACGAGGAAAAACTCGCCGGGCAAAGCGGGTCGCCGCCGTCGCTAAACCGGCGGAATCCGGCGGCGGAGAGGCTAGCCACCACTCGTCGTTGAGTCACCAGTCTGAAGTGGTGGTGGCTCCTCACGAGGGAGAGAGCAAAGAATCGGAGAGCAATAACTCGGAGGTCATGACGTTCTCGCCGCCGGCTTCCGGTGAGATCAAGCTTGACCTAACTTTAGGCCTGGAGCCGGTGTCACGTGCGGATCACGTGGTACCTGTTAAGAAGAGAAAGATGGGAGTGTTTAGCACGTGGCAGGAGGAGAGCTCGTGTAAGACTGACCTTGTGCTCTAAATAAGCTCTAACTATTCTGTTGAAGTTTTGCCCGCATTGGCTCTATACCATTGAGCAAGGCCGATAACTTTTGTTTGATTTTGTTCTCTATTTCCCTCTTTAATTTGCAATTCCCCTGGTGATGAAAGATAGAGCGATGTACAAATGAAAGATAGAGCAATGTACAAACTTATTTACTGAGATAAAATTCAAGATTTGGCTATAAGAGTTTATTACTTTTCTGTGTGTGATTATACCAAAGCAAAGATCAAATAAAATGGCCACAGTGAGTGGATTCATCCTACTACACATTTGTGGGCTTGATGATTCGGTATGACAATATATACAGATCGTTTTATTGCTCGTTAGTTGAGACAGTTGAGTTATGTATCACTAGCGGTGTTTCGATCGGGTTTTTGTCTTTTGACTCTTTGTTTTGATCGAGTTTAGTGTTTATGTTCATTACATTTATTCTTGGTGTGAGAGTTAGTTCTTGCGATTGAACTGTAGTAGTAATTTAGAGGTTGCTAGAGAGGATTTATACAGTTCAGCAATATTTATGTCTAGGCTTTGTCTTATCATCGCTTACTGGGTAATTTTGGTGTATATTATATAGTTATTTCACTGTTAGTCGTAGTTGAATTGGCTCTTCCCATTGGCATTGAATTGTTTTTTTTTTTCACTGTGATTCTGCCTCTACTAATTGTTTTTACGGTTTGGAAACTCACAACATTTGAATTTTATAAGATTTCGTTTCTTTCTGAACCAACTGTTTGCTTCCACGATGTTTTGCTTGAACTTTCTAGATATTCTAACTATAATTACTGTTTGTTTGTACTTTCTTTTTTATTATTGCATTTCTGATTATCATATATGAGGTTGCTAGTGTGTTGGTTGTAGATGTAACTGAAGAAATTACTGTTGACCATGTTTTTGACTATTTTCTTGGTAACTTATGTTTCTGAAGAAGTTTTATCTCTTGAAATTTATTATTTGTGTATTTCTACTACGAAATTAAGAAGGAGAAGATGCCTATATTTCAACGTAAGTCTCTAGTTCAACTAGAGTTTTCCGTTGTATGACGATTCGGCTTCGTTTGGCTACGTTGTAATTTTCAAGCTTGCATGTTTGTCATATTATTAGATTCTTCCTGCACATTACACGTTGTCTGCACTCTGAAGCCTGAGGAACCTATTGGTCTGTTTATGGTTGAGATAATTCACATGCGCCGTTTGATGTTGATACACGATTGTATGCCTAATGTGTTCTCACTCTAGTAGAAGGACTTATGTATTGGATTATATCCGTTGTTTGGTCGTGAAACGTAAATGCCAGTCTTTATGAATCCGTTGCTAATCACACGAATTGCTCTCTTGGATTAGGTTAAGAGGCTTGTTCTGGTCATAAGAGTGTTGTAACATAATGTTGTTGTTAGCAGACAAGTGTTTGATATAAGAATGTACATACGAAAACTCATATAAACTAGCTCATATATTATATAATTTTAAACAAAAATATCATTATCCAATTTGATATAATATGACAAAATAAATTAATTCATCTTCTCTTTTTTTTTTATCAAATAAATTAATTCATCTTCTCTACTAAAAGGGAAGTACACTTTGATATCAACTTTAATATTATGTGGAATATTACCCAAAATGCCTACAATTTAAACAAGCTCTAGGGTTTTCATTAATGGTCTTTTAGTCTTTTAATATCATCGTATAACCATCCAAAGTCATGTAACTAATCTAATCTAATACAGTGCGTCATCGAGAATAAAGGAACCTACAATCCGGTCTATCATCCTTCCTTATTTTCAATATTTAATGTCACTTATTGGTATATGTAAGTGGGCCTATTGAAAGAACAAATTGAAGGCCACTTTTATTGTATTTATACTAATCTATAATTTTTTTACACCCATTAATCCTCAATCATCTAAATAGATGATATGTGTTTCACGAAACTTTTGTAAAACAATATAAAACCTAATATTAAATTATACTTTGACTTATGTTTTAATATAATAAAGCCAAAACTTACATATTAAATATACATAAAAAAACTACTGCAGAATCACTAATCTATTTTCATCATACAAAAATATATAAAAATAGCTAATACCAATGTTGAAGAAAAATTTATGAATAAAAAAAAATTATGAATTATAATATTTGTAAAATGATATAAAATCTAATAAAACTCATAACACTTTTAAATTAAAAATGTAGAATTTACAAGTAAATATTTAATTTTCGATAATATATAAATTAAAATTTTTAAAATTTGTTATACATCTTGGCACGCCTCCTCTAGACGATGTGGACTGGGTTGGGTCTTCAAAGACTCCAATGGCTCTCCCTTTGGTCATGTTTCCTCTCACCGCAATCTCGTGGGTTCAACTCTAGCGGCCGAGGCTCTTGCGGTTAAAACAAGCTTGATAGCTGCTATCTCTTTAGGACATCGGAAGCTGGAATGCTTCTCTGATTCTAAAACTCTCGTCTCACTCTTGGCTAAGAAGGAATGGGCGGTGGAGATACATGGTACTCTCCATGACATCTTTCTACTCTGCTGTTCTTTTGACTCTATCTCTTTTTATTTCATTCCTAGACTGTCTAATGTAATAGCTGATGGACTTGCGAAGTCAGCGGATAGCACCAGTTGGTGCATAACTCTTTTAAGATTTATGAATGCAAGGTTTGATCAAAAGAAAAATAAAATATGTTGAGATGATTTGAATGAGTTTATATCTATATTATTAAAAGAGAAGTACCTATTTGAAAATGTTCTTACTTCGTTAATTAAACTCCCTTTGTTTTCTCTTGTCTTTTTCAGTTGCATTTATGAAATATCCTAAAACGAATAAAACTGTCTAATTTATTACTTGTCTTTTCAGTTACATTAATGAAATATGCTTAAATGAATTTAAACTTCCTATTTTATTGTTTGTCTTTTCCAGTTACCTTAATGAAATATCCTTAAATAAATTTGGACATAATGTCATTTAATCAACCAAAAAAACTCATGAGTTATCCTTATGTGCATAATTTTAATAATGGAGATTTTTAAAAACGTGCATCATTAAAATGTTACCTAAAACATGCAGCACTAATATATAACATGCATCAATAAAACTAGAATTTGACTCACACAATTGTACGGATATTATTTTCAGTTGATTAAATTTAAAAATAATTATTTATTTAAAAAATGTTTAAGAATGACTATGTTTTTAAAAATTATATGGTATTATTTGCTCATAACTCATTTGTCATTTGATAAATTGTTAGAAAGAAAATTTTAGCATAATATAACTCAGTTGTCATTTGCTAAATTTATGGTTTTTATTTATATTTTTTTATTATTTAATTATAATATTTTCATTTTATATTTGAAAGATAAATGATTTTTCTTTCAAACAATATTTTTGTAAACGTATTTTAAAAAAAATAATCAATTAAAATTGTTATTATCATTAAATTTTGACATAATTTAAGTTTTCGTTTACATCAAAACTTATCATATTTTAGGATAATTTTGATTTAAAATGTAATTTTCATATTTTTCAAACAAATTCTAAAAATATTTTTTTAAATATTTTGTTATAATTGTTACAAAAATATTGAGTTGCATTTCAAATAAAAAGGTAAAGATATTAAAAATATTCTAATTAAAATATGTAAAATTTAATATAGTTTTAAGGAAATGGTCAAAATAAAAAAAATTACACATAAAATAATCATGATTTTTGTGAACTGGGCGGATCATTATTTATATGATATCGCACACGAAAGAAAAATTTTTGTTTTTAAAATTATCTAATTAACTCTATACTTATTTTTTTTTATATTTTTTATATGATATCACAAATTCGTAAAAAAATAGATAGTTTAAGATGCAAAAAAAAAATATTTACTTAATGAATATAATATGAACGAATATTACAAATACATCATTTAATAAAATAAATAATTGAAAACTGAAAATTCATATCCGCGCTGGCGTACGGGTCTGGGTCTAGTTGTGTTTTTATTTTAGTAGTATGAATCTTTGAGTGTCACAAAAAAATATGAATTTTTTAATCTCTTTATTTTATTTTAAATCATCTACTTTTGCTTCTGTTTGTTAAGTGTTTTTTTTAAGACTGTTTCATATTGTATCAATCAGATCTCAATAGCTAATATCTGTCACTTTTTATCGACGGAAGCTTTCCCTGAAAGAAGCTCGGCCGTAGGTGGTGGTGGTGAGATCGGGTACGGTTTCCGGTGTTGGGTTGCATGTTTCCTCCGGCAATGGAGGTTGGAGAAGGGATCTGGTGACACGTGTGCCTCGCAGTTGAGGTCTCAACACGTGCGCCGTGCGTTGGCGTTTGGGGCGGTGGCCTCCTGTTTTTTGGGCTTGTTGTTGGGCCGGTTTTAAGATTTTCGTTTTTTTTGTTGAAATTAGGTTTTGGGCCTCTCTTGGGTTTAGTTGTTATGGTTGGATTTGGTCCAGTTGAACTTTTTCCTTTATAATAATATCAGTTGGCAAAAAAAAAAAAAAAAAAAAAAAATCTGTCACTTTTTATCTCCAACAACACCAATCATAAGATTTTGAGTCATCATCAGAATGGTACAAACCAAAAACTCGATATATAAAAATAAAAATACAACATAATTGAGAACTCAGAGACGTTTCAACAGTTCTGCAACAAAACTGTCTCTAGGAACTCCTGGAACTTCCTCCTCACTTCCCTTGAGGATCTTCTTCAATGTTACAACACCTTCACTGAGTTCTGTCTTGCCTACGATCACCATCCAAGGAATCTCAGAACCCGTGCTCATAGCACGATCAAAATGCTTTCCTCTCCGTTTGTTCACAAGATACTCTGCATTGATATCAGCTTCCCATAACTGACTAGCCAGTTCTGCAGCTTCACCTAGCTTATTATCCTCCATTATACTTACCAAAACCTGTGTCTCGGTAGATTGAACAACCTCAATTCATACAACAAAAAAAAAGTTAGAAAAAAAAAAACCATCTTAGGACAACAAGAAGAAGAAAAAAAGAGCATTAACACTTCGGGAAGTAATAACTTACTCGTGTTTTTCTCTCTTCCAGTTTTTGTTTCTTTTCCAATATGTTAAACACTCTCTCGATCCCCAGGCTCATGCCAACCGCAGGGACTTGCTCTTTTCCAAACATTCCTATAAGGTTATTGTATCGGCCACCAGCAGCAATTGATCCAACCTCAGCTCCTATACAAACGGCTTCAAAGATGACCCCGGTGTAATAATCAAGACCTCTAGCTAGACTTAGATCAAACACTACTCTCCCACTGCACTTTGATCTCTCGAGAGCTTCAAACATTATACTCAACTCATCAAGAGCTTCTTTCGATGACTTGTTACCTAAAAACTCGCTCCCTTCTTCTCTCAGTTTATTCAACAGCTCCATAGGAGCTCCTTTCTCCTTGACAAAGCTGCCGATTCTGTCTGCAACCTCTGAAGACAAACCCTTCTCCTCCACCATCTCCTTCTTCACTTGCTCAAATGATTGCTTGTCTAACTTATCGATACTCTAGCATATGGTCCTGAATTTCTCAGCTGGTACTCCGCATATCTCCAGCATCCCATCAAGCAACTTTCTGTGGTTCAGTTTCACCACATAGTCTCCAATCTCCAATTTATCTAGGAGCTCAGTTAAAATCTTGACAACTTCGAAATCAGGTCCCATTGGTTCAGACAAACCAGCGATGTCGAAATCACACTGATAAAACTCTCTGTACCTCCCGTGAGATGGATTGTCTCTTCTGTACACCTTTGCTATTTGGTATCTTTTGATCGATGTGATACCATTCATAGCACAATACCGTGCAAATGGAACAGTTAAATCATATCTTAAAGAGCATAGCTCTCCACCCTGCAATTAAATTTTAACATCATTATCTACAAAACAGATTTTAAATTAGCTAATAAGTTTTAACCTGATCAGCAAGATCGTAGATCAGCTTTGAGTCTTCTCCATATTTCCCCATAAGTGTCTCTCTTAGCTCAAAGACAGGAGTGTCAAGTGCAGTTGCACCATGTTTCTTGAAAACATTCTGTATGATTGAAAATGCTTTTTCTCGGATTATCATCTTTCCTTGAGCAAAATCTCGAGTACCCTGACAGAGGAAGCAAACAAATGAGACTCTAGGCCCTAACACTTTGATGATGATGAGATCTCTCACAGTTTTTACCTTTGGAAGCTTGGGAAGTCTCCTGTTTTCATTACTTTCTACAATCTCTTTCACTTTAGCCAACAAGCAATCAAAACCGTGACTCTCCGGATTATAAAGATCCAAGATTTGCTCCACCTGGTCACCACCATTTGCTGCCTCATTACTACTCACCAATCTCTCTTTGATAAACTGGATAATGACGCTTGTCCCCTTCCCCAAAACTGCTTTCTTCTTCTTATCTCCCTTCAACACCTCTTTAGTTGCAAACAAGTCTCCACCAGCAAGTGCAAAATAGGCGGTAGCTGCTTCCAAACCAATGATTCTCCACACAATACCCAAACACTTATTCAACTTATGAGCTAATCTGCAGGGATCCTCTTCCACAAGAGTTAACTTAACACCACTCTTCAGATTCTCATACTCAACACAGCTCTTTTCCGACAGCAGTTCCCTCAGATCCTCATTTACAACGGACTCGAAACACAGCTTAGCACGAAGGAACGAACATTCTCCCAAGCTTTTAATCGGCACACACAAAGCTGACAATGTTGCTCCCAAAGCCTCACCAATTCCACATCCTTTAACACCTGAGTTCAACTCAACCCGAGCATCCGAGTGAACACTCCTCACCACATCCCTAAACTTCCCATGAATCCTCGGTATCTTCGAAATCTCTTCGATCTCAAGCTTCCCAACAGCTTTAGACCCATTCAGCAAAACCTTGAGATCACCAGCGACACTGATAGCATCTTTGTTACCAAACCCATCTCCAGAATCCAACAAGCTGAACGAAGTGACGTCACCTTTAGTAGCCTCACAGCTCAAGGCAGCAACAGAGTCAACAATCTGTGACAAAACCGTTGACTTGTGATCTATAACCGAACATATCCCAACCAATGTGGCACAAGACTTCTCCAACACGACACTCTCCCCTTCCGTCACTTCCACGTCACCAAACTCGAAAGTCTCATCCTTTGAATTCAGAATCTCCATTATCTTAACCGGAAGAACAGACCGAACCGAACCGGAGTTTGCCAAAAGAAGCTTGTTTAAGAGCACAACCAAAGAAGCTCGGGTCTCTTCCTTCGTTAACTCTTCGGGGATACTAAAGGAGCTTCCTTTGATCAACGGAAGGGGTTTAGTGGAGAGTCTCTCGATCGCAGAAGAGTCGATTCGTACGTTAGCGACGCCGGAAGCAACCTTGTAAACAGAGGAAGAAGAAAGGGATGATCCTTTTCCTCCGAGAGTAATCACTGATCTCCTCTCCGCCGCCATGATCACAATAAACTTGCAAAGCAAAGCACGAGAGGCAGAGGGCGAGACGGAAGAAGCTTGTTTAGGGTTTTAGTTAGAGCCTTTGAGTTTATAACGCATGACACGACACATAACAACATCTATTGTAATAATCCCCTGTATATTAAAAAGAAAAGCATTGCTGACATTTATTTGAGCCTCGTGTCATCGTCACGATCATTATTAGAATTTTTTAAAAAATATGTTAATTCATCAAAATATATAATAAAATTTTTATTAAACTAATCATAAATTAATTATTAACGTTATTCGTTGTTTCTTTAAATAAAAATAACGAAATTACCAAATATGACTAAAGTATATGACAATTAATGATTTTGAATAATATAGATTTGATAAAAAATTAGTCTATTCTCTATCATTTTTTTTTAATTTTAATCTATTAAAATAAATTAAACAACTACATTAACTATATAGTAAAAATTTAGATTTTTTTCTGTATATGTTATATGTTGAATTTTTAAAAACGACTATAAATGACTAAAGTTGTTAAAAATCTCACATTGAATTTTTTTTTATCTATGTTTTAATTTTTTTTGTTATAACAAGATATAAATTATTACAAAATTATATAATAAGAAGTCTCATTTAATAAATATTAACATTGTTTAAAATAAATTATGTACCATATAAAAATAAATATGTATTTTAATTTTGAAATTTGATTTGATTTTTTTTTGATAAAATTTTGAACAAATATTGACAACTTAATATTTAGTTTTAAAACATTTCATAATGTTTTTAAAATTATAAATGATTAAAACTATTAAACATTCCACAAAAAAATTGTTACCAGTGATTCAAAATTTTTGTTATAAAAATACAAATTATCAAAAAACAATATGAGTATAAAATATTATTTAACAGATATCAATATTAAAAATGTACTATATATCTATGTTAATATCAGTAAAACTTAATTTTATGTCATATAAAATAGAAAAATTTCTCTATCAAGCTGCAATTGTTCAGAGAACGCCTTTGATCATAAATAGAACTCCTATTCAATAGAGCTATTTGTGCAAGTAATGTTAATATTAAATAGTCTTTATACGATAATATAAAAAGTTAAGAATCTAAAGAATTAGAGTTAATAATGTTATGTAACATTTTATTTATTGAATTAATAATACTGAGAATCTAAAGTATTAGAGTTATATACTACTTGATTTAATTAATTATTTGTATCGTAATTAAGTTTGTATAATTGTATAATACAAAATCATTGTAGTGCTTCTTATGTTCATCATGATCAAAAGTCACACCAACACAGCGCAAATTTAACCATTTTAAGAAAAAAACAAAAAATGACAATAATAAGAATTAAGAATCATTAACAACTAAATCATCTTTATATTAAAGGAGAAGCATTTGTCTTAAATGCATTCACATTAACTGTTACAAGTGAGGGCTTGACAAAGATTTCAGAAAAAGACTGCTGAAGTGGCGACTTTACAGAGCTTCTCAAAATTTTTTTTGTGTTATAAAGACAAGGTTTCCTAATTTAAGTTTACTAATATTAATGACGCCAGCGACGTTGACGAGGAAGAGGTCGGAGCCGATGAAACTGAGAGATCAGAGGGTGAGCAGTAAGCCAAGTTGGTGAAAGCTAAATGTGCAGCCGGTGTGGTGGTCACCTTCATGGTTATGACGAAAGAAAGTTGTGATCCGGAACGATTCGCCATGGAAAACGTAGACAAGAAGAATAAACGGCGAGTAACAAAGAGTCAAAATGGCTTACTGCTTACGTCTATAAATACTTTTCACAACATGTCTTGCTCTTACAAATGAAGAATATATCAGCATTGAGACTCTTTCAAAGCTTCAGAATTACCACACGGTAAAATATTAAAATATTTTTAGATAAAGATAGATTTTGTTTTATATGAAGTACAATCGATGAAGAATTTATTTTTTAAGTGATGTACTACAATCGTCGGACGTTTTACTAATGTTCATAACGGCTTCATGACTGAGTAGTTTAGGATGATGACTTTGGTCTTTTCATGCACGTAAATTTTATGAGTTTGGTCTGTTTCAATTACTAAAAAGCTCATGCATATACGTTTTGGTTAATTGATGCGTTTGGTCTGTTTTACTAAAAAGCTCATGCACACACGTAAGGAAATTAGGGATTGCGGGGCGTTTTACAGAGGCTTTCGTTTTCATCTGGTGTTTTTTTACTATATTGCAATTGTCTTTTAAAATTGTTTTGAGTTCTGCGGAGATCTATATGTCTCAACTTCTTCGTTATTCTTAAATTAATAGAAAGTCTCTGTTTTATTACTTTGTTCAGTTTTGTTATTTGTTTATGATGATTTAATTAACTTAACAACTATGACATACTAAATTTGACAATATCTAAGCAAATAGTAATAAATTTAAATTCATTTTTTTGGTACTAACGATTTGACCATTTAAATATCGTTTCACTATTTCTACGAGTCCGGGATACACCTTATATATGAATTCCGTAAGCTTGATTTTATTGGTTTACGTTAGATACATATTATAGTATATATTAAAATGAATTTACATATTTAATTTTTAAGTCAAGTTATTTTCGATTCATTGTTTTATGACTTCTAATTTTTGAATTATACTTTATCAGTCCCCTTATTATTAAATCTCTCATTAGTCTTGGAGTTTAAGCCAAAAAATTCTATAAGCTGAATAAATCGGAAATAAATTATACTCCAACTTATAAGCTGGAGCTCGGATTTGACTTGGAGATCACGCAAACCATTAAATAAGGTACCAGAAATCAGAAATATAATATATTAGTAACTAAGATCTTGAGTTTGCACCAAATATTTCCCGTTTGAGAATATTTTTATTGTTTTTGGAGTTATAAAGTTATGGGAACACAATATTATGTGCTATTTTCCATTTTTTTACCAACTCTTAATATTCATGGTATATATTTTATTTCCAATATTTTAAGATGACCTACTTTTTAACCTAATGGTTGATGGTTACTATATAATAATGAGCCCTTATACTGTATCTCTCACAAACACTAAGAAAGACTCGCAAGAAGTTGATAACGAATAAAAAATGACAAATTTTGATCAAGTTTCTGCATTGAAACCTTCAAAACAATGTGGAGAATAAGGGTTAAGGTAATTCGTCTATGGAAACAATTTGTTTGATTATCTAATCTGGATCGCGGACCTCAACTCTCGTTATTTTGGTCGTGAAAAAGTGTCGATCGATAATTCTTTGTGAATATCGATCGATACATCTTTCAAAATATCGATCGACATGGCTATTGCTGCGTCGATCGATACTTCTTCCAGAAAGCTTTACGGACATGTTTGATTTGTATTCTCTAACTCACTAGACCAACTCTCGTCTGTATCTAGTCAGTTAGATCATTCTAGTTATTTTCAGGTATTGAGTCAAGCAATGGTTTGATCCCAATTAATCCTAAGACCTAAGTTTGAAGGGTGATCAATCCTAAACTTAGCTTTAAGCATAACTAAATGATTGAACTATATTCTAAACAACCTAACAATTTTTGTGTCAGTATTACATTTATCAACCTATTTGAGAAACCTAAATCTAACAGTAAAGACTACTCAGACATATTCATGAAACACATAGTTTGATGGTCTGAATAATACTTAAATAAAATAAATAGCAAAAGTAACCGAAACAATGAAAGCAAGAGAGTTCAAGATCTTCTCTGTTTTGCACTAGATGATCTATCTCTCTAATCCTAAGCTCTCCTCTTCCAATGGTGGCTTATTTCCTCCTCCAAACTAGGTCTAAAAAGGTCTCTAGGCAAGTCTGCCTCTAAAATAATATAAAACCCTCATAAAATAGCCTAACAGGCGGCCAGAGACTAATGATGTAATTATTGAGACTTTTGTGAAACTTGAAATCTTCCAATTTGTGATTAATTCTCGGATGGCTTCATAATCGATCGATACGAGGGACTCAACATCGATCGATATTTGGTGGTGACTATCGGTCGATACTGAGCTGCGACCGTCGACCATCTCTTGCTTCCAGCGAAGCTCAAAAGATCTCCAAATAGCTCCAAATACATCATTTCCTTGTAAATAGTACCTGGACCTATAAATACTCTAAATAGACTCTATATAGTAGTAAATGTATCTTAAAACACTTATAAACCATGGCTAATAATAGGTAAAATCCATGGTCTATCAACTCCCCCAGACTTACCATTTTGCTTGTCCTCAAGCAAAACAAACAGACAGTCTCTCTGAAAGAGGTTTAAAAACAGCAGGGACTCACATGATTTAAAACTTAGAATCATCACCTCTACAATATTGCAATCCACATCTAAGAAATCCTAATCACAAAAACACAAATTGGACCATATTAAAACCCGAAACAACCAACCAAAATCCAATTTAAACAGGTTTAATGTCTTTTTATCTTCAAAATAACAAATTTAATCATCTCATCCCGCGGAAAGCGCAGATCTTATCCTAGTAGTAGAGTACATTATAACCTCTTTAAATTAATACTCTATAAATTAATATACACTAAAAATCTCTATAAAATAATATAATTTTATAGTCCCAAATTGAGTTTTTGGTTCAATTAGTATATCGATAAATTAATATCTTTATAAATTAATAAAAAAATTATAGTTTTGGTGTAGTACCAACATTATTAGTTTATAGAGGTTTTATTGCATATATCTTAAATCATTACAAACACCGGCTATTCCTAAAACGAATTATTAGGTGCACAAAAACTATAGTAAGTATATTTTTTTTTTTTGAGAAAGGGCTTTTATAGTAAGTATAAATTTACAATTACAATTTATGCATATATAAATTAGTTAATAAATATATGAAAATTATATATGCTTATATCAAATTCTAAGAGAAATTTTATAAAAGGGAAGGAAAATACCAATGGATTAAAATAACACATGTATAAGATTGAAAATAATTGTGATTACTGTATTTTTAAAAATAATTAAGACAAATTATAGTTTCTTGTTAGTATTTTTAGGATGTGAAGAAAGAAGAAGAATAAACAAAATTTACAATTATTGCTTTGGATTCAACTCATCTTTACAGAAATTCGAATACAAAAAAAAAAAAAACACGCAGAGACAACGAACAAAAGAAAATGCAAAGTGGTTGTTTGACATTGATATACATTTTTATAACATTATTATCCTTTTTGACACTAGCACATAGGGGTCGACGTTCGGGTATCCGTTCGGGTTCGGGTCGGGTATTTCGGATTTTCGGGTATTTCGGTATAGAGGTGTAGAACCCGTTCGGATATTTCTGTACTTCGGGTCGGGTTCGGGTATTTTTAGTTCGAATTCGGTTATTTCGGATCGAGTTCGGATATTTAGATTTTGAAAAAAAAATTAAAATTAAAATTTTCATTTCTCAAGTTTCTTGTATTTAAAAATATAACTTTCAGTTAACTAATTTTTTATTTTTAATAGATTGAATGGTTAATAGATTTAGACATAATATTTTAAAACTGAAAAGACATTAATTTAGTTATTTTTTAAAAATGTTGGACGTAACTTTTTGTTAATTTTTGAAATAAAAAACTTTACATGCATTTTAAGTGAATAGCAAATCATTTTTCCCGTAATTGTATGTATATCATATGAACTTAAAGTATGTATAGTATCAATATAAATATTTTATATAAAATGAGAGATGTAAACTAGAAATATAAGGTTAATTATACATATGCTCGGTTATCTTCGGATATCCATTCGGGTTCGGATATTATCCGTTCGGGTTCGGATATCCAATCTCTCCTTATTCAATACCCGTTCGGGTATTTTGCTATTTCGGTTCGGATTTCGGTTCGGGTTTTTCAGATCGGGTTCGGGTGCCACTTTGGATATCGGTTAAAGTGTCCACCCCTACTAGCACAGCACTCATGTGTCTCTGTCCGCACAATTAATGTTATTCGTTTTTTCCTTTTTTCAGTTGTTACTCTTTTAATCATGTTTCCCATGTGTGGAACTATATATTTTGTATTGTACTGGTTAGATTTTTATTCGAACTAAAATTAATAGAAATTTTGAATTTAGTTACCTCGTTAAATTATCTTACACCACCGTAAAAAAAATTAAAATTTACGAACACATTTTAGGAATACGAATATACGGAAATGAATGTCTTAAAACCATATTAAGTAATAATTAAATGTCTATAAACACAACAACGCTATTATTACACAACCCCTCTCTCTCTCTCTCTCTCTCTCTCGAATCCCACTGCTTTGCTTTTCCTCTTCCCTCTGTGCTTTCATTCATCCACCTCTCTCTATCTCTCTCTAATGGTTTCAGCTACTTCAGTCATAGCCTGGTCTATTTCTCTTCTCTTCACTTCACTTCTTAAAGTTTCAATTTTTGAGTCACTCTTGCTAAAACTTTGGCTTCTCTCTCTCTTACCATCTTTTTTTTTAAATCTTTTGCAGGGGCTCAGGAGAAGATGGGCAACTAGGAATTGGTAGCAACGAAGAGAAGGAATGGGCTTGTCTCGTTGAAGCTCTCGAGTCTTACTCTGTTCGCTCTGTAGTCTCCGGTAGCCGTAACTCCCTCGCCATTTGCGATGATGGAACGGTAATTATCCTAATATCATACATTTGGCTTTATTCAAATGAGATTTTCTCGTGTTTTTAATTGGTCTTTATGCATTCTGGGATATGATTTATAGCTATTTTGTGCCCAAAACAGAGAGCCTTTAGAGTTTGGTTTTATAATAATTAGTTCTTGTAAAATTTAATGGAACCAAGAAACATGGTTTTGTCTCATTAATCATAACTGATGAAGCTGAGTGATTAGAAGTTGAGGCCAATAAGGGCTAAAATTGTTTTCTTGAACCGGTTTTAGTTGTGTTATCATATGGAACTGGTCTGCTTCTGGTCTTTATTTCAGTAATTTGAGTGACTAAAGTTCAGAGAAGATTTTTACAAAAACTATACTTCAAAACTGATACAGATGTTTACATGGGGTTGGAATCAAAAAGGAACATTAGGACACCCACCAGAGACAAAGACTGAAAACATCCCTAGTCGAGTTAAGGCTCTTACCAATGTCAAGATCACTCAGGTCTCATCTTTTTCTTTTTTTTTTTGCTAAAAATCTGTTATCAGTGTTATGCTTTTATTCAGATTATCAAATGTAACTACTGAATGTGTTGATAGGCAGCAATAGGTGGTTGGCATTGTTTGGCTGTTGATGATCAAGGCCGAGCCTACGCGTGGGGTATAACACTTTAATGCTATTTTGTTTGCTTCCTTCTATCTGTTTTTGTTTGGTGGTGTGTCAAAGTCATATTATTATAAAAAATGATTACACGTAGGTGGGAATGAATATGGACAGTGCGGTGAAGAGCCTCTAAAAGACGAGATGGGTAGACCCTTTCGTAGAGATATTGTCATCCCTAAGCGCTGTGCCCCTAAACTCATGGTTCGACAGGTAAAACCAACACGTGTTTTTTTAAAAAAAATATCTTTGTCACTTCCTCAATGTGTTTGTATGTGGATGATAGTCCATCTTCTTATTATACAGGTTGCTGCAGGTGGTACTCACTCAGTGGTTCTGACACGTGATGGTCACGTGTGGACTTGGGGTCAACCCTGGCCTCCCGGTGACATGTAATAGAGAAGAATCAAAACTCTTACACAACAAAGCCATTTTCTTAGGCTATTAATACTTAGACTGTTGTGTGTGTGTGTTTTTTTTTTGTAGAAAACAGATATTTGTTCCGGTGAGAGTACAAGGTCTTGAGAATGTGCGTCTTATCGCTGTTGGAGCGTTTCATAACTTGGCTCTTGAAGAAGATGGGAGGCTAATGGCATGGGGTAATAACGAGTATGGACAACTTGGAACCGGTGATACTCAGCCAACACCTCATCCTGTTCCAGTCCAAGGTCTTGATGGTCTCACTTTGGTTTGTTTTCTTTCTCTTCCTCTTTTTTTCTACAAATGCAAATAAGCTTTTCAACAGCTTATCTTTCTTTAAACACATATTTAGGTTGATATTGCTGCGGGTGGATGGCACTCAACCGCTTTAACCGATAAAGGAGAGGTATTATAATTCATCTACTTCTCATTCTCACCATGTGCTAGATCCTCATTTTCATCTGGTTGGACTTGTAATGTGTAGGTGTATGGATGGGGAAGAGGAGAACATGGAAGACTAGGGTTTGGTGACAATGACAAGAGCAGCAAAATGGTTCCACAGAAAGTTAATCTTCTAGCTGATGAAGATATCATTCAGGTACTAAAAGAATCTTAACATCTCTAACAGAGGATTAAACTTTTAATGATCAATAATCTTTTTACTAATAGGTTTCTTGCGGTGGAACACATTCAGTTGCTTTGACAAGAGATGGCAGAATCTTCTCGGTTAGTACCTTGTAAACCAAGAAACCTACTTTTAGTTATACTTTCAAAAACAAAGAGAGATTCGTTCTTCTGATTATCCTTTGTGAGCAGTTTGGTAGAGGAGATCATGGAAGACTTGGTTATGGAAGGAAAGTAACAACGGGACAGCCATTGGAGTTGCCTATAAATATTCCTCCACCTGAAGGAAGCTTGAATCATGCTGATGAAGAAGAAGAAGAAGGGAATTGGTTAGCTACATCGATTGCTTGCGGTGGACGCCACACTCTTGCCATCGTTGAATGGAAGTCCGATGATATTTGATCGTTATAATCTCTATGGTCAACTTACGAAGAGAGGAAACAAATATTGATTCATAGGAAGAAAGGCAAAAGGAGAGTATGTTTCTATAAGGAGAAACACATGTTTTATCATTTCATATAGCTTTTTCCCTATAAATAATCTTTTAGATTAAATTAAACTTTGATTTCCAGGGAAATTTTTTCAAATATATAAATTTGATCAGCCAATATTTTATTAGACTCTTTAAGTTTTTGCTTATATAGTGGTTTATTAATTTAATCTAATATTCTTATTGAATTCTTTCTTTTCAAGTTTTCTGTCCTTCATATATAATGTTCACAATTAAAAAGCAGATGTTTATTAACTATATATGGAAGAAATTACATAAAAATCAGGGGAATAACATCAGAAGCAGCAGGAATGAGAATTAAAACCCTTCCAAATTTATTAAATAACTCAAAAGAGAGGATTTTATTAGAAAGTAAAATTGAAAGTTGTTTAGGTGTTCTTGTTCAAGCCAGTTTTGTCCTTCACCACTTCAGCAGCTCCTTGTGCCTTCTGCTTCATCTGTTGTCCAGCCTGCGTTTCACATTTTACGGTCAGGACCGTATATGTTTTGCTTTTGTAATGTAGGTGTATATATATACATGTTTTGAATTTGGTCTAATTTTTAATAGTGTTCTTTAAAAAACGAGAGATTGAGAAAACTAACATGTTGCATGGAGTCTTGAGCTGAAGCAGCAGCATCTTTGGCCTTGTCCATCAGACCACTTGCCTTCTCCTACATTCACACATTTGAAACATGTTCAATAGATAGATTTTCCCAAACCCAGTTTAGTGAAAATAAGACTATATATATGCATGTATAAAAGAGAATCATAAGTATTGACTGCAAGAGTTAACCTTAGTCTGGCCAGTGGCTTGGCCTGCTTGGTAGCTTAGGTTTTGCTTGTCTGACATTTTCTTCCTCGCTCTGTTTTTTGCTTAGAACTTAATCTTGATGCGTTGATTGATTGTTTTGTGTTTGATGATGTAAGAATGTTGAGTGTTTGGTTGCTATTTATAACCCAAAGGGACGTGATTGGGTATCTCCACGTGTTGAGCACACGAGGATTGGTCCGAGAATGTTGCCGTGGCGCATTTACGTGTTAGTTTACCGTTTGACCAGGACATAAAAGGCTTCTTACGTACTTGGTTTTGCTTGATCTGTGATCCGGAAAACAAGTCAAGTGATTCATCTTTCTAGGAAAATCACACATCAGGTACGACATCATCTCTCATCTCAATAGCTTCTCATAGAGCAGTAGATGTTCCTCTATTGTATCAAAACGTCGAAAAGGTTTCTTATAAGCGTAAGGATCCAAATTATGCCTGGAAAGGAGGTAAGAGTTTTTGTGGAGCAGGGGACACCATTGAGAGGGAACATGAGGCAAGTCTTAATGCAGGCAGTATATGAAGTTTTAGTAACTTAATTGTTAAAAAAATAGAATAATACCTATATACCATGAAAGATAGTTTAACATACATTAATAAAAATGTATAAAGTAGTTAAAATTTTTTAAACAACATTAATGAGTATAAGCTTTAATATATAGCGCATTTAATCAAAACCTCAATGTTTTTGTAGGGGTTAACCCTCATATTTTAAGAAAAAATAAAAAATATGACAATATTGTTTTGATGTAAAGATGTATCATCAACTGATATAGGATAATGGTCAAACAAATTTGAAACCTTTGTTGTCTATGTTTCTGTATATAATATCGACTTCATATTGGTTAGTCCACTAATTAAAGCGGTATATAAAATTTTATTAAATTAACTGTTAAAAATTAGAACGATTTCCATGTACCACTAAAGTGAGTTTAACATACATTAATACAAATGTAAAAAGTGGTTAGATTTTTTTTAACAATACTAAAAAGTATAAGATTTAGTATATAGAGCACGTAAGGAAAGCTCAATATTTTTGTAAGGGTTAACCCACAAATTTTGAGAAAAATTCAATATATGACAATTTTGTTTAAATACATAGTTGCATCATGCACTGATGTATGATGATGGTCAAAGAGGTTTGAAACCTTTTGTTGTCTTCATTTCTCTAGAGAACATAAATTTCATAGTCTTTAGTCCACTGATTTATGCATTATATAAAATTTTATTAAAACAATTGTTAAAAATTAGAAAAATTCCCATGTACAATGAAATATAGTTTAGGATAAATTAATATAAATGTATAGCGAGGTTAGAAATTTTTAAATAATACTAAAGAGTATAAAATTCAGTATATAGCGAATTTCCCTAAAAACTCAATATTTTCGTAATTGTTAATCCACATATTTTGAAAAAAAAATCAGATATACGAAAGTATTATTTAATGAATAGTTGCATGATGCACTGACAGTCTGACATAGAATTATGGTCAAATATGTTTGAAATCTTTATGGTCTCTGTTTTTCTAGAGAATATAGATTTCATAGAGGTTAGTCTAGTGATTTAGCGGTATATTAATTTTTATTCAGTTAATTGCTAGAAAATTAGAATCGATTCCCTTCTACCATTAAAGAAAGTTTAGCACACATTAATATAAATGTAGGATATGGTTACCAATTTTTAAACAACACTTAAGAGTATATGCTTCAGTATATAGTATATAGAGCGTTTAACAAAAACTTCAATACTTTCGTAAGGGATGTGTTAACTCGTAGATTTTAAGAAAAAATTAACTAGATTTTAAGAAAAATTTAAAAAATATGACAATATTGTTTTAATGCATGGTTTCATCCTGCACTGATATATGGTGATAGTCAAAAAGGTTTGAAACTTTGTTGTGTCTTCTTCTCTAGAGAATATATATTTCATAGTGGTTACTCCATTGATTTAGGCAGTATATGAAGTGTTTAGAAAATTTTAAACAACTCTAATGAGTATAAGCTTCAATATTAGAACATTTAACTAAAACCTAAATATTTTCTTAGGTAGAGCATTTAACTAAACCCACAAAGTTTAAGAAAAGTTTAAAAATCGGACAATATTGTTTTAATGCACTGATGAATAGTTCACTACATAAGATAATGGCGAAAGAGGTTTAAAACAACACTAAAGATTATAGGCTTCAGTATATAAAGTATTTACCAAAAACTCAATATTTTCGTAGGGTTACACATAGATTTTGAGAAAATTTCAAAAAATACGACAATATTGTTTTAATGCATAGTTGCATCATGCACTAACATATGATGATGTTCAAAGAGGTTTGGAGCCTTAGTTTTCTCTATTTTTCAAGAAAATAGTGATTTTATAGTGGTTATTTCATCGATTTATGGAGTATTATGAAGTTTTACTAAATTAATTGATAAAACAATTGAACGATGCTCATATACCATGAAAAATAGCTTGACATACATAATGCACATGTAGAATATGATTAGAAATTTTATAACAACACTAAAGATTAAAGGCTTCAATATATAAAGTATTTACCAAAAATTCAATATTTTCGTAGGGGTTAACACATAGATTTTGAGAAAATTTCAAAATATACGACAATATTTTTTTTATGCATAGTTGCATCCTGAACTAACATATGATGATGTTCAAAGAGGTTTGGTGTCTTAGTTGTCTCTGTTTTTCAAGAAAATAGTGATTTTATAGTGATTATTCCATCGATTTAGGGAGTATTATGAAGTTTTACTAAATTAATTGATAAAAAAATTATAATGATGCTCATATACCATGAAAAAGAGTTTAACATACATTAATACAAATGTAGAATATGGTTAGAAATTTTAAAACAACACTAAAGATTATAGGCTTCAGTATATAAATTACTTACCAAAAACTCAATATTTTCGTAGGGGTTTGCACATAGATTTTGAGAAAATTTCAGAAAATACGACAATATTGTTTTAATGCATAGTTGCATCCTGCACTAACATATGATGATGTTCAAAGAGGTTTGGAGCCTTTGGTGTCTCCGTTTTTCAAGAAATTAAGGATTTTACAATGGTTTTCCCAACGATTTAGGGAGTATTATGAAGTTTTAATAAATTAATTGATGAAAAAATTATTACGATTCTCATATACCATGAAAAAGAGCTTAAAATACATTAATACAAATGTAGAATGTGGTTAAAAATTTAAAAACAACACAAAAGATTATAGGCTTCAGTATATAAATTACTTACCAAAAACTCAATATTTTCGTAGGGGCTAGCGTATAGATTTTGAGAAAATTTCAAAAAATAAGACAATATTATTTTAATGCATAGTTACATCCTGCACTAACATATGATGATGTTCAAAGAGGATTGGAGTCCTAGTTATCTCTATTTTGCAAGGAAATAGTGATTTTAGAGTGGTTATTCCATAGATTTAGAGAGTATTATGAAGTTTTACTAAATTAATTGGCAAAAACAGTTGAACGATGCTCATTTACTATGAAAAAAGTTTAACATACATTAATACAAATGTAGAATATGGTTAAAAATTTTAAAACAACACTAAAGATTATAGGCTTCATTATAGAAAGTATTTACCAAAAACTCAATATTTTCGTAGGGGTTAACACATAGATTTTGAGAAAAATTCAAAAAATACGACAATATTCTTTTAATGCATAGTTGCATCCTGCACTAACATATGATGATGTTCAAAGAGGTTTGGAGCCTTAGTTGTCTCTATTTCTCAAGAAAATAATGATTTTATAGTGGTTATTCCATCGATTTAGGGAGTATTATGAAATTTTACTAAATTAATTGATAAAAACAATTGAATGATGCTCATTTACCATGAAAATAAGTTTAACACACATTAATACAAATGTAGAATATGTTTAGAAATTCTAAAACAACACTAAAGATTATAGGCTTCAGAATATAAAGTATTTACCAAAAACTCAATATTTTTGTAGGGGTTAACACATAGATTTTGAGAAAATTTCAAAAAATACGACAATATTATTTTAATGCATAGTTGCACCTTGCACTAACATATGATGATGTTCAAAGAGGTTTGGAGCCTTAGTTGTCTCTGTTTTTCAAGAAAATAATGATTTTATAGTGGTTATTCCATCGATTTAGAGAGTATTATGAAGTTTTACTAAATTAATTGATAAAAACAATTGAACGATGCTCATTTACCATGAAAAATAGTTTAACATACATTAATACAAATGTAGAATATGGTTAGAAATTTTAAAACAACACTAAAGATTATACGCTTCAGAATATAAAGTATTTACCAAAAACTCAATATTTTCGTAGGGGTTGCACATAGATTTTGAGAAAATTTCAAAAAATACGACAATATTGTTTTAATGCATAGTTTCATCCTGCACTAACATATGATGATTGTCAAAGAGGTTTAGAGCCTTAGTTGTCTCTATTTTTCAAGAAAATAGTGATTTTATAGTGGTTATTTCAACGATTTAGAGAGTATTATGAAATTTTATTAAATTAATTGAAAAAAAATTATAACGATTCCCATATACCATGAGAAAGAGCTTAAAATACATTAATACAATAGTAGAATGTGGTTAGAAATTTTAAAACAACACTAAAGATTATAGGCTTCAGTATATAAAGTATTTACCAAAAACTCAATATTTTCGTAGGACACATAGATTTTGAGAAAATTTCAAAAAATACGACAATATTGTTTTAATGAATAGTTGCATCCTTCACTAACATATGATGATGTTCAAAGAGGTTTGGAGCCTTAGTTGTCTCTATTTTTCAAGAAAATAGTGATTTTATAGTGGTTATTCCATCGATTTAGGGTGTATTATGAAGTTTTACTAAATTAATTGATAAAAACAATTGAACGATGCTCATACACCATGAAAAAGAGTTAACATACATTAATACAAATGTAGAATATAGTTAGAAATTTTAAAACAGCACTAAAGATTATAGGCTTCAGAATATAAAGTATTTACCAAAAACTCAATATTTTCGTAGGGGGTTACACTTAGATTTTGAGAAAATTTCAAAAAATACGAAAAAATATTCTTTTAATGCATAGTTGCATTCTGCACTAACATATGATGATGTTCAAAGAGGTTTGGAGCCTTAGTTGTCTCTATTTCTCAAGAAAATAGTGATTTTATAGTGGTTATTCCATCGATTTAGGGAGTATTATGAAGTTTTACTAAATTAATTGATAAGAACAATTGAACGATTCTCATATACCATGAAAAAGAGTTTAACATACATTAATACAAATGTAGAATATGGTTAGAAATTTTAAAACAGCACTAAAGATTATAGGCTTCAGAATATAAAGTATTTACCAAAAACTTAATATTTTCGTAGTGGTTTGCACATAGATTTTGAGAAAATTTCAAAAAATACGACAATATTGTTTTAATGAATAGTTGCATCCTGCACTAACATATGATGATTGTAAAAGAGGTTTAGAGCCTTAGTTGTCCCTATTTTTCAAGAAAATAGTGATTTTATAGTGTTTATTTCATTGATTTAGAGAGTATTATGAAATTTTATTAAATTAATTGATAAAAAAATTATAACGAATCCCATATACCATGAAAAAGAGCTTAAAATACATTAATACAAAAGTAGAATGTGGTTAGAAATTTTAAAACAACACTAAAAATTATAAACTTCAGTATATAAAGTATTTACCAAAAACTCAATATTTTCGTAGGGGTTAACACATAGATTTTGAGAAAAATTCAAAAAATACGAAAATATTCTTTTAATGCATAGTTGCATCCTGCACTAACATATGATGATGTTCAAAGAGGTTTAGAGCCTTAGTTGTCTCTATTTCTCAAGAAAATAGTGATTTTATAGTGGTTATTCCATCGATTTAGGGAATATTATGAAGGTTTACTAAATTAATTGATAAAAACAATTGAACGATGCTCATATACCATGAAAAAGAGTTTAACATACATTAATAAAATTGTAGAATATGGTTAGAAATTTTAAAACAACACTAAAGATTATAGGCTTCAGTATATAAAATATTTACCAAAAACTCAATATTTTCGTAGGGAACACATATTTTTTGAAAAAAATTCAAAAAGTACGACAATTTTTTTTTAATGCCTAGTTGCATCCTTCACTAACATATGATGATGTTCAAAGAGGTTTGGAGCGTTTGGTGTCTCCATTTTTCAAGAAAGTATGGATTTTATAGTGGTTTTCCCAATGATTTAGGGAGTATTATGAAGTTTTAATAAATTAATTGATGAAAAAATTATTACGATTCTTATAAACCATGAGAAAGAGCTTAAAATACATTAATTCAAATGTAGAATGTGGTTAAAAATTTAAAAAAACAACACAAAAGATTATAGGCTTCACTATATAAATTACTTACCAAAAACTCAATATTTTCGTAGGGGCTAGCACATAGATTTTGAGAAAATTTCTAAAAATACGACAATATTGTTTTAATGCATAGCTACATCGTGCACTAACATATGATGATGTTCAAACAGGTTTGGAGTCTTAGTTATCTCTATTTTGCAAGAAAATAGTGATTTTATAGTGGTTATTCCATAGATTTAGAGAGTATTATGAAGTTTTACTAAATTAATTGGTAAAAACAGTTGAACGATGCTCATTTACCATGAAAAAGAGTTTAACATACATTAATACAAATATAGAAAATGGTTAAAAATTTTAAAACAACACTAAAGATTATAGGCTTCATTATATAAAGTATTTACCAAAAACTCAATATTTTCGTAGGGGGTTACACATAGATTTTGAGAAAATTTCAAAAAATACGACAATATTCTTTAAATGCATAGTTGCATCCTGCACTAACATATGATGATGTTCAAAGAGGTTTGGAGCCTTAGTTGTCTCTATTTCTCAAGAAAATAGTGATTTTAAAGTGGTTATTCCATCGATTTAGGGAGTATTATGAAGTTTTACTAAATTAATTGATAAAAACAATTGAACGATGCTCATATACCATGAAAACGAGTTTAGCATACATTAATACAAATGTAGAATATGGTTAAAAATTTTAAAACAACACTAAAGATTATAGGCTTCATTGTATAAAGTATTTACCCAAAACTCAATATTTTCGTAGGGGGTTACACATAGATTTTGAGAAAATTTTTAAAATACGACAATATTCTTTTAATGCATAGTTGTATCCTGCACTAACATATTATGATGTTCAAAGAGGTTTGGAGCCTTAGTTGTCTCTATTTCTCAAGAAAATAGTGATTTTATAGTGGTTATTCCATCGATTTAGGGAATATTATGAAGGTTTACTAAATTAATTGATAAAAACAATTGAACGATGCTCATATACCATGAAAAAGAGTTTAACATACATTAATAAAAATGTAGAATATGGTTAGAAATTTTAAAACAACACTAAAGATTATAGGCTTCAGTATATAAAGTATTTACCAAAAACTCAATATTTTCGTAGGGGTTAACACATAGATTTTGAAAAAATTTCAAAAAGTACGACAATATTTTTTTAATGCCTAGTTGCATCCTTCACTAACATATGATGATGTGCAAAGAGGTTTGGAGCGTTTGTTGTCTCCGTTTTTCAAGAAAATATGGATTTTATAGTGGTTTTCCCAACGATTTAGGGAGTATTATGAAGTTTTAATAAATTAATTGATGAAAAAATTATTACGATTCTCATATACCATGAAAAAGAGCTTAAAATACATTAATACAAATTTAGAATGTGGTTAAAAATTTAAAAAACAACACAAAAAATTATAGGCTTCAGTATATAAATTACTTACCAAAAACTCAATATTTTCGTAGGGGCTAGAACATAGATTTTGAGAAAATTTCTAAAAATACGATAATATTCTTTTAATGCATAGTTACATCATGCACTAACATATGATAATGTTCAAACAGGTTTGGAGTCTTAGTTATCTCTATTTTGCAAGAAAATAGTGATTTTATATTGGTTATTCCATAGATTTAGAGAGTATTATGAAGTTTTACTAAATTAATTGGTAAAAACAGTTGAACGATGCTCATTTACCATGAAAAAGAGTTTAACATACATTAATACAAATGTAGAAAATGGTTAAAAATTTTAAAACAACACTAAAGATTATAGGCTTCATTATATAAAGTATTTACCAAAAACTCAATATTTTCGTAGGGGGTTACACATAGATTTTGAGAAAATTTCAAAAAATACGATAATATTCTTTTAATGCATAGTTGCATCCTTCTCTAACATATGATGATGTTCAAAGAGGTTTGGAGCTTTAGTTGTCTCTATTTCTCCAGAAAATAGTGATTTTATAGTGGTTATTCCATCGATTTAGGGAATATTATGAAGGTTTACTAAATTAATTGATAAAAACAATTGAACGATGCTCATATACCATGAAAAAGAGTTTAAGATACATTAATAAAAATGTAGAATATGGTTAGAAATTTTAAAACAACACTAAAGATTATAAGCTTCAGTATATAAAGTATTTACCAGAAACTCAATATTTTCGTAGGGGGTTAACACATAGATTTTGAAAAATTTTCAAAAAGTACGACAATATTTTTTTAATGCCTAGTTGCATCCTTCACTAACATATGATGATGTTCAAAGAGGTTTGGAGCGTTTGTTGTCTCCGTTTTTCAAGAAAATATGGATTTTATAGTGGTTTTCCCAACGATTTATTGAGTATTATGAAGTTTTAATAAATTAATTGATGAAAAAATTATTACGATTTTCATATACCATGAAAAAGAGCTTAAAATACATTAATACAAATGTAGAATGTGGTTAAAAATTTAAAAAACAACAAAAAAAATTATAGGCTTCAGTATATAAATTACTTACCAAAAACTCAATATTTTCGTAGGGGCTAGAATATAGATTTTGAGAAAATTTCTAAAAATGCGATAATATTCTTTTAATGCATAGTTACATCCTGCACTAACATATGATAATGTTCAAACAGGTTTGGAGTCTTAGTTATCTCTATTTTGCAAGAAAATAGTGATTTTATAGTGGTTATTCCATAGATTTAGAGAGTATTATGAAGTTTTACTAAATTAATTGGTAAAAACAGTAGAACGATGCTCATTTACCATGAAAAAGAGTTTAACATACATTAATACAAATGTAGAAAATGGTTAAAAATTTTAAAACAACACTAAAGATTATAGGCTTCAGTATATAAATTACTTACCAAAAACTCAATATTTTCGTAGGGGCTAGAACATAGATTTTGAGAAAATTTCTAAAATACGACAATATTGTTTTAATGCATAGTTACATCCTGCACTAACATATGATAATGTTCAAACAGGTTTGGAGTCTTAGTTATCTCTATTTTGCAAGAAAATAGTGATTATTCCATAGATTTAGAGAGTATTAAGAAGTTTTACTAAATTAATTGGTAAAAACAGTTGAACGATGCTCATTTACCATGAAAAAGAGTTTAACATACATTAATACAAATGTAGAAAATGGTTAAATATTTTAAAACAATACTAAAGATTATAGGCTTCATTATATAAAGTATTTACCAAAAACTCAATATTTTCGTAGGGGGGTTACACATAGATTTTGAGAAAATTTCAAAAAATACGATAATATTCTTTTAATGCATAGTTGCATCATTCTCTAACATATGATGATGTTCAAAGAGGTTTGGAGCCTTAGTTGTCTCTATTTCTCAAGAAAATAGTGATTTTATAGTGGTTATTCCATCGATTTAGGGAGTATTATGAAGTTTTATTAAATTAATTGATAAAAACAATTGAACGATGCTCATATACCATGAAAAAGAGTTTAACATACATTAATACAAATGTAGAATATAGTTAGAAATTTTAAAACAACACTAAAGATTATAGGCTTCAGTATATAAAGTATTTACCAAAAACTCAATTTTTTCGTTGGGGTTAACACATAGATTTTGAAAAATTTCAAAAAGTACGACAATATATTTTTCATGCCTAGTTGCATCCTTCACTAACATATGATGATGTTCAAAGAGGTTTGGAGCGTTTGGTGTCTCAGTTTTTCAAGAAAATATGGATTTTATAGTGGCTTGCCCAACAATTTAGGGAGTATTATGAAGTTTTAGTAAATTAATTGATGAAAAAATTATTACGATTCTCATATACCATGAAAAAGAGCTTAAAATACATTAATACAAATGTAGAATGTGGTTAAAAATTTAAAAACAACACAAAAGATTATAGGCTTCAGTATATAAAAGACTTACCAAAAACTCAATATTTTCGTAGGGGCTATCACATAGATTTTGAGAAAATTTCTAAAAATACGACAATATTGTTTTAATGCATAGTTACATCATGCACTAACATATGATGATGTTCAAAGAGGTTTGGATTCTTAGTTATCTCTATTTTGCAAGAAAATAGTGATTTTATAGTGGTTATTCCATAGATTTAGAGAGTATTATGAAGTTTTACTAAATTAATTGGTAAAAACAGTTGAACGATGCTCATTTACCATGAAAAAGAGTTTAACATACATTAAAACAAATGTAGAATATGGTTAAAATTTTTAAAACAACACTAAAGATTATAGGCTTCATTATATAAAGTATTTACCAAAAACTCAATATTTTCGTAGGGGGTTGGTTACACATAGATTTTGAGAAAATTTCAAAAAATATGATAATATTCTTTTAATGCATAGTTGCATCCTTCTCTAACATATGATGATGTTCAAAGAGGTTTGGAGCCTTAGTTGTCTCTATTTCTCAAGAAAATAGTGATTTTATAGTGGTTATTCCATCGATTTAGGGAGTATTATGAAGTTTTACTAAATTAATTGATAAAAACAATTGAACGATGCTCATATACCATGAAAAAGAGTTTAACATACATTAATACAAATGTAGAATATGGTTAGAAATTTTAAAACAACACTAAAGATTATAGGCTTCAGTATATAAAGTATTTACCAAAAACTCAATATTTTCGTAGGGGTTAACACATAGATTTTGAAAAAATTTCAAAAAGTACGACAATATTTTTTTAATGCCTAGTTGCATCCTTCACTAACATATGATGATGTTCAAAGAGGTTTGGAGCGTTTGGTGTCTCAGTTTTTCAAGAAAATATGGATTTTATAGTGGCTTGCCCAACAATTTAGGGAGTATTATGAAGTTTTAATAAATTAATTGATGAAAAAATTATTACGATTCTCATATACCATGAAAAAGAGCTTAAAATACATTAATACAAATGTAGAATGTGGTTAAAAATTTAAAAACAACACAAAAGATTGTAGGCTTCAGTATATAAAAGACTTACCAAAAACTCAATATTTTCGTAGGAGCTAGCACATAGATTTTGAGAAAATTTCAAAAAATACGACAATATTGTTTTAATGCATAGTTGCATCCTGCACTAACATATGATGATGTTCAAAGAGGTTTGGAGCCTTGGTTGTCTCTGTTTTTCAAGAAAATTGTGATTTTATAGTGGTTATTTCATTGATTCAGGGAGTATTATGAAGGTTTACTAAATGAATTGATAAAAACAATTGAACGATGCTCATATACCATGAAAAAGAGCTTAAAATATATTAATACAAATGTAGAATGTGGTTAAAAATTTTAAAAACAACACAAAAGATTATAGGCTTCAGTATATAAATTACTTACCAAAAACTCAATATTTTCGTAGGGGCTAGCAAATAGATTTTGAGAAAATTTCAAAAAATACGACAATATTTTTTTTAATGCCTAGTTGCATCCTTCACTAACATATGATGATGTGCAAAGAGGTTTGGAGCGTTTGTTGTCTCCGTTTTTCAAGAAAATATGGATTTTATAGTGGTTTTCCCAAAGATTTAAGGAGTATTATGAAGTTTTAATAAATTAATTGATGAAAAAATTATTACGATTCTCATATACCATGAAAAAGAGCTTAAAATACATTAATACAAATTTAGAATGTGGTTAAAAATTTTAAAAACAACACAAAAAATTATAGGCTTCAGTATATAAATTACTTACCAAAAACTCAATATTTTCGTAGGGGCTAGAACATAGATTTGAGAAAATTTCTAAAAATACGATAATATTCTTTTAATGCATAGTTACATCCTGCACTAACATATGATGATGTTCAAACAGGTTGGAGTCTTAGTTAGCTCTATTTTGCAAGAAAATAGTGATTTTATAGTGGTTATTCCATAGATTTAGAGAGTATTATGAAGTTTTACTTAATTAATTGGTAAAAACAGTTGAACGATGCTCATTTACAATGAAAAAGAGTTTAACATACATTAATACAAATGTAGAATATGGTTAAAAATTTTAAACAACACTAAAGATTATAGGCTTCATTATATAAAGTATTTACCAAAAACTCAATATTTTCGTAGGGGTTTACACTTAGATTTTGAGAAAATTTCAAAAAATACGAAAAATATTCTTTTAATGCATAGTTGCATCCTGCACTAACATACGATGATGTTCAAAGAGGTTTGGAGCCTTAGTTGTCTCTATTTCTCAAGAAAATAGTGATTTTATAGTGATTATTCCATCGATTTAGGGAGTATTTTGAAGTTTTACTAAATTAATTGATAAAAACAATTGAATGATGCTCATTTACCATGAAAAAGAGTTTGACATATATTAATACAAATGGTTAGAAATTTTAAAACAGCACAAAAGATTATAGGCTTCAGAATATAAAGTATTTACCAAAAACTCAATATTTAACACATAGATTTTGAGAAAATTTCAAAAAAATACGACAATATTGTTTTAATGCATAGTTGCATCCTGCACTAACATATGATGATGTTCAAAGAGGTTTGGAGCCTTGGTTGTCTCTGTTTTTCAAGAAAATTGTGATTTTATAGTGGTTATTTCATTGATTCAGGGAGTATTATGAAGGTTTACTAAATGAATTGATAAAAACAATTGAACGATGCTCATATACCATAAAAAGAGCTTAAAATATATTAATACAAATGTAGAATGTGGTTAAAAATTTAAAAACAACACAAAAGATTATAGGCTTCAGTATATAAATTACTTACCAAAAACTCAATATTTTCGTAGGGGCTAGCACAGAGATTTTGAGAAAATTTCAAAAAATACGACAATATTGTTTTAATGCATAGTTACATCCTGCACTAACATATGATGATGTTCAAAGAGGTGTGGAGTCTTAGTAATCTCTATTTTGCAAGAAAATAGTGATTTTAAAGTGGTTATTACGTAGATTTAGAGAGTATTATGAAGTTTTATTAAATTAATTGGTAAAAACAGTTGAACGATGTCCATTTACCATGAAAAAGAGTTTAACATATATTAATACAAATGTAGAATATGGTTAAAAATTTTAAAACAACACTAAAGATTATAGGCTTCATTATATAAAGTATTTACCAAAAACTCAATATTTTCGTAGGGGTTTACACATAGATTTTGAGAAAATTTCAAAAAATACGACAATATTGTTTTAATGCATAGTTGCATCCTGCACTAACATATGATGATGTTCAAAGAGGTTTGGAGCCTTGGTTGTCTCTGTTTCTCAAGAAAATAGTGATTTTATAGTGGTTATTCCATCGATTTAGGGAGTTTTACGAAGTTTTATTAAATTAATTGATAAAAACAATTGAACGATGCTCATATACCATGAAAAAGATTTTAACATACATTAATACAAATGTAGAATATGGTGAGAAATTTTAAAACAACACTAAAGATTATAAGCATCAGAATATAAAGAATATAAAGTATTTACCAAAAACTCAATATTTTCGTAGGGGTTGTTAACACATAGATTTTGAGAAAATTTCAGAAAATACGACAATATTGTTTTAATGCATAGTTGCATCCTGCACTAACATATGATGATGTTCAAAGAGGTTTGGAGCCTTAGTTGTCTCTATTTTTCTAGAAAATAGTGATTTTATAGTGGTTATTTCATCGATTTTGAGAGTATTATGAAGTTTTACTAAATTAATTGATAAAAACAATTGAACGATGCTCATATACCATGAAAAAGAGTTTAACATACATTAATACAAATGTAGAATATGGTTAGAAATTTTAAAACACCACTAAATATAATAGGCTTCAGTATATAAAGTATTTACCAAAAACTCAATATTTTCTTAGGGGTTGTTAACACATAGATTTTGAGAAAATTTCAAAAAGTACGACAGTATTTTTTTTAATGCCTAGTTGCATCATTCACTAACATATGATGATGTTCAAAGAGGTTTGGAGCCTTTGGTGTCTCCGTTTTTCAAGAAATAAAGATTTTATAGTGGTTTTCCCAACGATTTAGGGAGTATTATGAAGTTTAATAAATTAATTGATGAAAATAAATTCCAATTCTCATATACCATGAAAAGGAGCTTAAAATACATTAATACAAATATAGAATATGGTTAAAAATTTAAAAACAACACTAAAGATTATATGCTTCAGTATATAAATTACTTACCAAAAACACATAGATTTTGAGAAAATTTCAAGAAATACGAGAATAATGTTTTAATGCATAGTTGCATTCTGCACTAACATATGATGATGTTCAAAGAGGGTTGGAGTCTTAGTTATCTCTATTTTGCAAGAAAATAGTGATTTTATAGTGGTTATTCCATAGATATAGAGAGTATTATGAAGTTTTATTAAATTAATTGTTAAAAACAGTTGAACGATGCTCATTTACCATGAAAAAGAGTTTAACATACATTAATACAAATGTAGAATATGGTTAAAAAATTTAAAACAACACAAAAGATTATAGGCTTCATTATATAAAGTATTTACCAAACACTCAATATTTTCGTAGGGGTTAACACATAGATTTTGAGAAAATTTCAAAAAATACGACAATATTGTTTTAATGCATAGTTGCATCCTGCACTAACATATAATCATGTTCAAAGAGGTTTGGAGCCTTAGTTGTCTCTATTTTTCAAGAAAATAGTGATTTTATAGTGGTTATTCCATCGATTTAGGGAGTATTATGAAGTTTTACTAAATTAATTGATAAAAACAATTGAATGATGCTCATATACCATGAAAAAGAGTTTAACATACATTAATACAAATGTAGAATATGGTTAGAAATTTTAAAACACCACTAAAGATTATAGGCTTCAGTATATAAAGAATTTACCAAAAACTCAATATTTTCGTAGGGGTTGTTAACACATAGATTTTGAGAAAATTTCAAAAGGTACGACAATATTTTTTTTAATGCCTTTGTTGCATCATTCACTAACATATGATGATGTTCAAAGAGGTTTGGAGCCTTTGGTGTCTCCATTTTTCAAGAAAATAAGGATTTTATAGTGGTTTTCCCAACGATTTAGGGAGTATTATGAAGTTTTAATAAATTAATTGATGAAAAAATTATTACGATTCCCATATACCATGAAAAAGAGCTTAAAATACATTAATACAAATGTAGAATGTGGTTAAAAATTAAAAAAAAACACTAAAGATTATAGGCTTCAGTATATAAATTACTTACCAAAAACTCAATATTTTCGTAGGGGGATAGCACATAGATTTTGAAAAAAATTCAAAAAATACGACAATATTGTTTTAATGCATAGTGCATCCTACACTAACATATGATGATGTTCAAAGAGGTTTGGAGCCTTAGTTGTCTCTATTTTCAAGAAAATAGTGATTTATAGTGATTATTCCATCGATTTAGAGAGTATAATGAAGTTTTACTAAATTAATGATAAAAACAATTGAACGATGCTATTTCCCATGAAAAGAGTTTAACATACATTAATACAAATGTAGAATATGGTTAAAATTTTTTTAAACAACACTAAAGATTATAGGCTTCATTATATAAAGTATTTACCAAAAACTCATATTTTCTTAGGGGGTTACACATAGATTTTGAGAAAATTTAAAAAAATACGAAAATTTTCTTTAATGCATAGTTGCATCTGCACTAACATATGATGATGTTCAAAGAGGTTTGGTGTCTTAGTTATCTTTATTTTTCAAGAAATATT